>BMAO01022247.1:0-367482 GCA_019973975.1 Trichonephila clavata | reverse complement strand
TAAAAACGAAGAGCATATTAAAAGTTGAAATACAAAAACACATTTTAAAAACGAAGAGCATATTAAAAGTTGAATATACAAAAACACATTTTAAAAACGAAGAGCATATTAAAAGTTGAATATACAAAAACACATTTTAAAAACGAAGAGCATAGTAAAAGTTGAATATACAAAAACACATTTTAAAAACTAAGAGCATATTAAAAGTTGAATATACAAAAACACATTCAATAAAAAAAGCAGCCACAAAGCAAAGCATAGGAGTAGGGAGATAATTTGTAGAAACATATACACAAATTGAGTTAAAACCAACCCTTTCTACAATACAGAAAACAATATTAATATCTTTGTGACCATAAGACAATGTATGTTGCCATCTTCGCAAACAAATTTTTTATCGTAATGGCAGTAACAGACACTTTATTTTGAACAACAGTTTCCAAAGTATGTTTTTTTGAAAGAATGCAAAAGATCATTGTGTGTGTGTGTGTTTCCGTAAGTTAGAAAAATTTAAACGCACACACTTTTTAAAAGTTAAGCCGACTTGGGAACAATTCTAATGTATACACAAATCAGGAGAAGTTTGGATATCTCCTACTCCAACGTAAATTTATTACATAGATTTCAGATGTTCCTGAATGTGTGTTATCCCTTCTAGAAGAACAGGGATTTGATCAACATGTACCGAATAGGGAGTTGCTATTTTACTCGACAGGCCGCCGCTCTCTCTTTGATAAGTCTACGTTAAATTTTCTTTTTTGGCGCAAGAGGAATCAAAGCTTTCTAGAAAATTTTAAAAATGAAGACTAATGAAGCAATACAGAAAAAAGCTCTCAACGAAATGTATCTAAGCGGAAAAGGAAAAAATACAAATTCCACTCACCATTTTCCATGGAGAGAGAAGAACGATTTATCCAAAAGAACTTCAGAAATCAAGAAGAAGGCGGTAAGAAGACGCGGACTGATCCAAAAAAAAATGTAGCACGTTAGGAACTTCAGGAACAGACTAGACAAAGGTTGAAAGCCAGATTGACATTTTATACTCGAAATGAAGGACAAATTTTTAAAAACGCAGTTTTTTACAAATCTAATTATCAAAAACAACTCTTATGTAAGACAGGGAAAATAGCAGAGGGGGTCTGCGCGTTTAATCTTCAAGGTTGAAATGAAAGAAAAACATATCTAGCAGGAAATCTTGCGTAAATCTTCAAGGAAGAAATGAAAGAAAAACATATCTAGCAGGAAATCTTGCGTAACAGCATTGCAACATGCATAATGAAGACACGACTCGAAAGTAAACGAACACAGTTTATCCGGGAAAATAATTTTTTATTCAAGGGGTTATATCAATATTATTACATAGAGTGTTACAATCATTTTTATGCTTACATTACATTATATGACTACATATATAACAGTATTCATGCATTCGTTACAGAACACATATATTTTTATGTAGAGTGTAACAATCAGTTTTCTTGCGTATAATACATAGAACTAATATTCACTTTGTTACAGAATATTCATTTTGCACATTTAGTTACTGTCTTTGAGTCATGATGTTCAGTTTCATATTATGCTGTGCAATCAAATACTTGTCTGTAGACTGAAGGATTGTGCAGCTCGCGCACAATAGCAGAATTGTTCAAAATCTTAAAATAGGCTATTTTCATTTTACAGTCGGAATCCGTTGTGTCCATGGAATAGGATGTGGCAGCTTGTACACAGGAGATCATATTGTCGTACAGAGAATCGGTGAAACAATGGATCACATAAGCGTCAGAGGGGCTGGCGCGCTTTAGGTACATGAAACCATATCTCGGTTCGGGAGTCATTGCTTTTTGGTGAATTACTAAAAGCAGTAATGAGAGTTCTGCAGCTTGTGTTGCCTCCTTTTATACATTCTGTATCAGCAGCGATCCCTCCTCCCTCCATACATGTTGTAATTAGAATGCAAAAGATGATGAGAAAAATGTTGAAAACGTGTTCAAGCACGTTTATGTCGGTTTTTATAGGTATGACATATTTGATTTGAGTGTGGCGTCAAACAACACTTTTGTAGGCGAAAATTTTTAGCTACAATCTTTGAATAAACTTTTCGTTGAATGCAATGTTATTCGAATCTAGAGGTGATAAAGTCTGCTTTCTCACAAATTTGTATAGGAAATGAAGACAAAATTGACCGCAGGTAAAGGACGTAGCGCTTTGGTAGCGACATTTGTTCCACATCAGTTTCTGTGAATTCTGTTTGATGAAGTTTAAAATCTTACCCTTCTTTGGAACTGAAGCGAAACTACAAAAGTAAAAACAAGTGTTGTTCCTAAAGGCTAACGCAACCCAATGGCTTCCAGGCTTCGCCCTAGAATCTAAATTTACAATAAAACATGAATAGCCTGTAAGTGTCCTAGGCAATTCATCGGAAGCGTACACGCCTCCGAATTTGGATCGAAGAATGGAATCGCTGCAGGCGAGATTACATAGGCTTTGAGAATTCATTTTTAAAAATCAGTTAAAACGTTGCGGTTTTTGTCAATCTCTATGACATTTCGATACTCCGCATAAACGATTAAATTAACCGTTTCGGGTAGTGCCTTACTAAAGCGAATATCCAAAGCCAAATTCGAATTTCGTAGGACGAATCATGCATTCCATCTGCACTGAGATCTGGCGTTAAATCTATTGCCAACAACGTGTACCATCCTTATATTCGCTATAACTTATATTGATATCTTGATCTTTATGATATCGCCCCAAGTCAGTAAAAAGGCTCATATAACATCTGCTATAACTGTTAGAGGTATCGAATTTCGGTTGATAGGGTTTTGAAGGAATCATGCGATTTCCGTCTAATAGGCAGAGGTATGATAAATCATAATGCTTAAAATTGAATGGATTGTTAGAAAAATCACCATTATATGCAGTATTAGATACCATACCCATGATTAGTCGCGCTGGTACCTGTCCAATAAATGCATTTGGAATAGTAATAGATTGCATTCCTGAAGAAAGCGCGAAGGATTTCACCTCTGTTCTGCGAAGGGGCATCTTAATCGCGCCTCTAGAAAGTGCGGTCTCGTGCGCTATTAAAATTGAAGGAGCGACCTTTTTACTTTCCTAACAAATAAGGAAGCATGTTGTATAACTATTTTGAAATCTTGCGAAGCTGACATCAGTGCAAAGGCATCTTTATTTCTTTCTAATTTAATTCGAAGATTCACTGAATTGATCAGATATTTACTTTGATTGCCTAGATCGAAATGTAAAGCTCCTATCATGTCCATTAGTTTACTATCTTTGCAAATGTTATATCTAGTTTTGAATCCCTCCCCTGCGTTTAAAATCTCGGTTGCGTCAATCTTTCCTGGACTATCCCTGAAGAAAAGACCAGCCGTTAATAGCGATTCTTGAACAGCTTTTGGGGACAGCAAGGCATCGAACATGCATCTGTATGCATAATTCGCTTGTGAGGACACTTGCTTATCATTTAATGTTATGGAACATTCCGAAAATAATGTATTCAACAAATAATTGACTGGAGCTACTACGTCAGGAGTTGCAATATTTGATCCATTTTTTTCCGTAATTTTCACTTGTAAATGAAGAAGTGTATGAGCTAGGTCTAAATAACTTTCTCCCACGCCTGAGAAAAAGAATTCAATCGGTGTTTTATCACTCAGAGATGCAACAGGAAAAATTTCGGTAAACGAACTTTCTTCGGTTGACAATTGCACAGGATTAACGGTAAACAAATCATAAGCATTAGATACACAAGCGCACGCTCTCTCATCCATCTTATGAGAATATATCTACCGCTGCTTTGGAATTCTTTCGGCTTCGCTTAGCGCGCGGCAAATGATTCTTATTGCGCGATTTCTTTCTTTTTATACCCGAACCGCTTTGAAGCTTATGAAGAATGTCATCTTTAATATTTTTGGACGTTTCTTTCAATCTCACCCTTGTCGAATCTTTCAGAGATGTTCCCGACACAACATCTGACATTACCTTTGAACCGGTACTCAGAATATGTTTTCCTAAATATTTTCCTGCCTTCATTGCAATGGGAGATATCATTCGAAATAAATTTGATCCTCTTTGATGGCTATCCTCTTTGATGGCTGACTCCTTGAAAATACGAGCCACCATTCTGTAACTGCGAACAGTAATAGTCCTGACAAGCTCTGCGGTCCAAATGCATCTTTCTCTTGCGAAGTCAGGACCGAAATGATGTCGCACATATACAGTTGTAGTTTTATACTATTCTTCGTCGGAAAGAAAGAACCAAGAGCGATTTGCCGCTCGTAAAAATAATACCATCTCCAGAACTACTTTTTAATTCGACTTCGATGCAGTCGATATAATTTTGACGCAGAGGAAAATACAGGGGTCTTTGATAATTAATAACAATTTGGTCTTCTTTGGTTGACATCACAGGAATGATGCGAAGTAAAGGTGCGATAGTATCCCCCACAAAAGAAGATTCTATAATGTCTGTATAGACATAAATTTCTGTGATTCCTCCGTCTAGTTCCAGTTGATAATCCGAAATATGAGTGCCACCGTGTAATGTTGATTGTTTTAGTCCCAAGAGATCTTTTAACCCATCCTGGAAAGTTACGGCAGATGTATCGGGAATATGAATTTTCACTTTCTTATTAGCTAATAGATTAAGGGGTCTGAGGGGTGTTAAAAATTTTTTTTTTCGAATTTTCGAAAAAAATATATCTTGTTCTTCATTTTTTTCTGAACATTTTGATACTAACCACGTGACAATACTCTAAAAACTTCGAAAGTTATTCAAAAAATTGCAAACAGCAATTTAGTCATAACAACTTTTAAATGGACACATGCCACGCCCATTTATTTTTAAATTCATGCATACCATTTATTTTTTTGTTTTTAATAAGCCTCATGAAATATTTTAAGCGCTTGAGTTGATCAGAAGGAAGCCTGCAACTCAACACATTCATTCTGCTGTGTTTTGATTCTCTTGTGTTTACTTTAGTACACGTTTTTTTAAAACGCTTATCTAAAGCGAAGATTTTTGTTGTTTTATTTTGAAAAAATCGTTGGGCAATGTGCCCCAGGAAAAGATTTAGAGAAAATAAATATTTAAAGGTAAGTGACTCACATGTTACAGATATGAAACATACGAAGAAGTGTGTAGAAATGAAAAGTACAAGTAAGTGTGCCGAAATGAAAAATGCTTCTAGTAAAAAACTTTCAGGAATTCTGACTTCATTAAAGTCAAATCTTGTTAAGGTAAGTGAAAACTTCAAAGAATATCGTATTTTTGATTTTATTTAAACCTTTAGCTCTATTTTGTCAGTATCATGCTGTTTAAAATGTCATAAACCATTAACAATTAATGAAAAATCCACTCGTGGTTTATGTTCGAATTTTGAAATACATTGTAAAAAATGTGGGAGTATTTGTACTTTTTCAAGCTGTGAAAACATTGGGAATAAAAATAATGCTCCAGAAATTAACAGAAGATCTATTTTAGCAATGGGATGCATAGGTCAAGGTTTAGAGTCATTAAAAACCTTTTGTTCTGTAATGAGTCTTCCTAATCCTGTTGAACAAAAATCATATGATGTTATTAATAATAAACTTTCACTTGTTATGAAGGAAGTCGCCGAAGAAAGCATGAACAGGGCAGCTGTCGAAGAAAATTCTTCGTTACCTGATAACATTTTAACGGTAAGTGGTGATGGGACCTGGAAGACGAGAGGACATTCATCGTTGATTGGAGTATGTACTCTAATGGGGCCGAAACAGGTAAGATTTTGGATAGGGAAGTGTTGTCCTCATTTTGCAAATGAAGCGACAGTTATAAAGGGGTAAAGTTTGGTATCAAGTACAATAAATGGAAAAGAGCGCATAAGATTTCGCGTAGAAAAAATTATTCTGGCTCTGCTGGTAAGATGGAGGTTGACGGGATGTTGAGGATTTTTAATCGATCAGAAAAGCTTCACAACCTGAAATATTCGAACTACATAGGAGATGGCGACACAAAAACATTCAATGCCCTTTCTGAAAACAATCCATACGGCTATGACCATCTTATTCAGAAAATAGAATGTGTTGGCCATGTGCAAAAGAGAATGGGTACAAGGCTTAGGAAGCTTAAATTAGTATATGGTAAGAAGAAATTATCTGATGGTAAAACTATAGGCGGTAAAGGTAGGTTAACTGATAGTTTAATTGATAAGCTTGCGCATTACTATGGTAATGCTATTCGATGCAATTCTACTAGTGTAAAGGAAATGCAGAAAGCCATTTGGGCTGTTTGGGATCATTCTTGCAGCACCGATGATGAACCGATGCACTGATTTTGTCCTACAAATCCAAATACATAGTGTAAGTATAATGCCGCAATTAATAATAATTTACAAAATTATAAACACAAACCCTCAGTTGCGAAAGCTGTTCGAGATGTAATTAAGCCTGTATTTGCAGACTTATCTCATCTGGCACTCCTGAAGAAATGCTAAGGAGGTAAGACCCAGAATCCTAATGAAAGTTTAAATTCATTAATCTGGAAGTTTTGTTCGAAGACGATTGATTCTAGCCTTCAGATTGCAGAGATTGCTGCAAATCTAGCAACCAGCATTTTTAATGATGGAAATCAAATACTTATTACTATTTTAGAGAAATTTGGCTTAAAAATTAACAAAAATGTTTGTGTGTCCCTGGCTGAACGTGACAATCGTCGAATCTTTACGTCAAGAAAGAGGAGCTCAACGTCATCGTTTGAAGCTTGGAGAGATAAAAAAATTAAAAAGAGTACAGAAATTGAGCTGTTTGAGCAACAGGAAGGCATATCCTATGATCCTGGAGCATTTTAGCATGTAAGTTTTAAAATTTATTTTCTCAAATTCAATTTAAAACTTTAAAGCCTTTTTTCTCAGTTTGTGTTTTTTTCACTTACGCGCATTGCGTTTCAAAAACTATCATACTTTGATGCATAAAACTTTACAGAATTATAAACTCTATCATAATCTTTAAATCCTAGCTATTTATAGTATTACATATTTGTAATTTTTTGAAAAATTTCAAAAAAAATAAATTTTTTGAAAAAAATTTTAAAAATGTACTTTTTTTATTTTTTAAAAATATTATTTTTTATTCTTTTTATATCTAATCGCTACCATCTAATAAGGATATATTTGACTTTATAAATCAACTTATTGCTAGTAATTATAATTATTATTTCAGAAAATATCATGCGCGTCGTAAAACTTACTATTTGTTTCTTACAAAAATTTTTCTTATATTTATGTGCTTATTATTTTTAAAATTATGATTATATTTTAGACATTTTATACTTTTTTGAAGCGTTATTCCTTTATAAAAAATGTGTAAAAGAATCAAATTATTTCATTTTAACCTGAAAGAATTATTTCTAGTCGAAAATTGTTCATATTTTGTGCTCTCGAAACATTTTTAACACCTCTGAGACCCCTTAAACGCCAGATGTTTAAAAGAGCTGAACAACTGCTCTGCATTCTTATAAAATCCAACTTCTAATTGTAAATTTTCCGTTTTTTTCACTTTCTCTGGAACTGTCGGTTTATCCGTAATGCTTACGCGAAAATATTCGTTCAATGGAGGTCTGTCGATTTTTTGCAATACATGCATTGATTTCCCCTTCAACACAATATCCTTGGTCAAACTCAGCATACGCATAAAAAGGGGCGCATATAATAATCTTAATTCGAGTTCGACGTTCTTTTGAACTGTTATTTCGACTTTATTTACGTTGAAGTCAAAAATGAAATCTGCAGCGCCTCCAATTCCTGTTTGCATTAGATTGAAATTTATATGCTGAAACAGTTCATGGTGCATGTTTTCCAAATCGGTATATTTATGATTAAACCGAGTGGTGCGAATTATGAAATGCCGTTTTAGATTTCTTGCAATAATTTTCAAGTGATTGTCTTTGTTCGTTTTGGATGGTTTTCGGAAAACAAAACTTTCCGACATTCTTATAATTCTATCTTCTCTAGGTAAGTTCAGCATGGTTAACAACCGTGGCGCATTTGCTGCTGTTAAATGCAACTCGTAATTAGGAGCAATATGAACATTAATATTCTTGCGATCCAATGAAAAAGCAACAAAATGTCCGCATTTTTCTTCAATACTTTGATTAATTTCCTCGATAACATCTGCGTCTGCGGTTCCTTGCTCTATTTTCACTCCGATATCATATTCTGCATAGTCCTTTTCGATAATTTTTGTCTCTTCATACGTTATCGAATATTTATTATTATGGTTGCCGATGTTGAACCAGGTTCGCGGAACAAATATTTCTGATAAACCAACTTCCCATGCGCCTGTTAATATGATCGGACGAGCTAGTTTCGTTCTGAATGATGCTTGCGTATTTTTTGGAAAGAATTGAGTGCTAGAATTGCTAGGTAACGTGATGTAGAAATCATTTACCTCATCCATGCTTCCTTAACCCACGAATTAAAGCGCTCATCAAAACCCTGCCACTTTACATAATACTCTTTCTTCCTGCCTATGCCTTTTGTTTTGAGCACCTTTTCTATGCGCCAATAATCGTCAGAGCGTTTCGAGATTTTCTGCAGTTCCTCTGCATAGAATCGTTCTTTTATAGCTTCTGATTTTAGGTCTTGCAGCTCAAATGTAGTCGGATGAGAGAAATATACTTTTTTTACTCTAAAGACCTCATCACTCCATCCTGGTAAATATCCTCGTCGAAAAGTTTTGTTTGCTTTAGATATTCTAACTAAATCTCCCTTATTTAGAATCACTTTCGGGTTCTATTCGAGAAAACCATATAATTTTTTGAAAATTTGTGGTTCTAACTTCTCGAGTCACTTATGAGGGGGCCATACCAATACTGCGATGTTCGGTGTCATTATACGATTTTACAAGCAAGTGCAAAATATCTACATACTTATACGAATTTCTATATGTGAACACTCTAAACATTTTGTTTTTTAACGTTCTGTTAAACCTTTCAACGACGCTAGCCTTATGATCACCTTCGGCAGAATAGTGATTGATACTATGCCTCTGAAATAAGGATTTCAGTTGAGAATTGTAAAATTCACTGCCTTTATCAGTTTGAATATTTTTAGGCTTTGCTTGTTGAAACAAGTTTTCAAATGCCTTTTTTACGGCATCTGCAGTCTTCATTTTCAGAGCACTCACTCTGGCGTATTTCGAGAATACATCGATTACGGTAAGTAAGTACCGAAATCCGTTGTTATGCTTTCCCAAATGTTTTAAGTCCACTAGATCACACTGCCATAACTCATTTATACCATATGAAAGCGTCGCTCTTCGAAGAAATTTGTATCGAACGCCTTTATGAAGGGAATAGGGGTCTTGTGAGGATAAAAACTGTTTTGTTTTTTCGTAAGGTACTTTGGTGGTCTTTGATAGTTTCTTAATTCCACCGAAGGATGCAGGGTTCGCAAAATCATAATATGTCGCTTTTAATACTCTTTCCATTTCCTTTTCCTGTTCTTCTGTTTCCTCCGAGGCGTGTGCGGCATTCCAACGTATCGTCGTTGTGACTTTCGAGTAAGCTCGTATCACCTCCTAGATTTTGCACTAGCTTCTGATTTCCAATCCACCGGGTAGGGATTTTATTTCGTTGATAGCTTTCCAGAAAACTGCAAAGCCGTGAGGTTCGAGACCCTTATTAACGTTCCTCATCAAATATGAAAATAGATCAATCACATTTGAATGCTTAACTGCCTGATTATCGGTAATCAATTCCCCCAACTCATTCCAAGAATAGCTGCGTGTTTTCAATTTCTCCACAATCGCCGGAATGAATTTTTGGAAATTTGCAGGCACAGAGAGAATGATATCGCGTACAATAGGATCTTCCGAAATATTTCTTTCCGCTACTTCTGCGGATTTTTCTTTAGGAATTTCCTCTTCAATTGTCACACGTACTGGAGGCTTAGGTTCGCTCACCATATGCCGATATTTGAGAATCAATTGGCTTAATAGTTTAGCTTTTGCATCATCTGAATAACTTGATGCATGCAAGAGATTTTTTATTTTACTTTCAATGTCATGCAATCCTGCGTCTGGGGTTTTAGAAAAGTACGATGTTGCTAATTCCTCTGGAACAACGGCCATGCGTTTTGACATTTTGATAAATGTTATATTCGGTTCCCTATTGCTTTTCCTATAATGCCTGCTAATGCCGTCAACACTGGCGCTATGAGAAAAGGGAGAGCCCCACCAATTTGAATTATATCTTTTTTGTTTTTTTTGTTTTAACGATAACTTTTTATTCCCGATTTTTCTAATGGCTTTTTTATATTTCCTCAGTTTCTTCACATCGACAGCAAGGTTGCCTTCTAGAATATTTAAACAAATCTCACAGAAAAGATGTAACTGACTTTTGTCGGCAGTACGTATAATTGCTCTTTTTTGCGCAGGAGATGCTGTGAGGAGTAGTTTCAATAAATGATAATGCTTCTTTACATTCTTCATTTTATCGGTACATAAATCCAATGAATTCCATTGGAATCAGGGAACACACTTTCTCTGAGCCGATATTTTTCGTCCGTTCTCGGGTGTAGATCCACCAACAAATAGTTAAAATAACCTTGCGTGCTCTTTTTGTAGGCATCCATAAACGATGCTGCTTTGTTTCCATAGAGTTGTCTGGCAAAGCATTGTATTTGTCCGACATCGCGGTTGTTTTTAAACAATATTATATACTGTGCATTCAAACTTATGTCTCGCATCACTTTATTTCGAGGAAATAGATTTTGCAAAATTAGAATCACACTTATTCTAGAATGATGCGCAGTGATAGTGAATAACTGCGAAACTTTCTCATCTAAGGAATGGTCATCAAAAATATAAAGGCTATCACTTTCAAACCTTTCAGGTAAGCCTTCTACGAATTTAATTCCTTATTCTTTAATGAACCATTCTTGGAACGCTTTATAAGACCAAATAATGTTTTTGAATTCGTAATCGTACGCTTTCTGTGCAATAATCTGTCGAATTACGGTAGTTTTTCCACACTGGCTTGCCCCCACGCACAAAAGACAAGAAGGATGTTTCAGTTTGAGCATTGTTTACAGATTTTCCGAAATTCTTTTACGCTCAGTTGTACTCCCAATATACTTGGTGTCAAATATGTTGAATTTATGCTAAAGAAACGCCGAATATCATGTACAATTTCACTCCCTTTTTTACACTCATGATAGAATATTTTCCTTCCTATATGGGTTGAAAGAAAGCATGTGCTATTGTTTATATCAATCTCATTTTGAATTACCTCAATGTGATTTGATATTATAAAAATTAATTCTACGACAACGAGAGTAAATAAAATCAGAACACTAATATATTTTTTGTCCATTTCCTTTGACACCTGTAACGCTAATGATGTTTTGCACCGAAAAATTATCTTTTTATATTTTCTAAAATCCCTCATCCTTGAGAAAAGATAACTACTTTAGATCACGCGCTATCTAAAGTAACCTCGCGCTTTTTCTTGCACAATGCTTTTCAACCTTCACCTTGAGAGAAATGAATTACCCCACACTCTGTTTCAAGATTCTGCGATCACTTTCACTGACCTCGATTGAATTTTTTTTTCCTCATCTCTCTTTTTTTTTTGTTTAATTCTCGCAACGAGAATAGAACTGATAACCTTCGGAACCAAAAAACATTATTAACTCAAATCCTACGACGCAGCCGATTTAAGCTAATAATGCTTTAATCACAGACTCAATTATTCATGTTTTAAAGCCTCTAAAAGAACTCTTAAATGACAAATTTTTCAATTTTTTGAAAAAGATATACGTTAAAGCCTCCACATAAAAACTTCTGAAGCTGTTGAGATATAAGCAGCGAAATTTATATAAAAAACCCTATCGCTTTCGTATTTTTAACTTCATTTTTCTCAAAACAAGTCGACAATTTGATCAGGCGGTGTTTTAATGGAACACTGTTTTCATATCGTGCAGTGTTTTACTGGAAATTGTTTTAATGTAAATTGTTTTAAAATCGTGCAATTATATACTACTATTAACATTCAGAGTTACAGTGAAAACATTTACGAAAACTACAATACTTAGCATTTAAACAATAAACGGAAAAATAGTTTCAAATCGATGTTCAAAGTTCGACATTTATGCCTCAACTGAATATTTCTAAGACTTGTTGGCAATAGGTTGCTGTTCATATGTTGGTGTGATCTTAAAAAGACAGGCCGGTCACGCGAGCAAGTTCCTTCCTCTTATAAACAACTTCAACATCACTAATTTATGGAAACTGTATCATCCCCCATAATACCAAGAGACCAAGGAGAATTTTCCTTGACTCGTACAACCTTCACCCCAAATAACAACTATCACCATTTACTAGTGGCGGATTAATGAATAAATTTTTAATTCTTAAATTCTTAATTTTAAGCTACACAGGCAAGACTATATATTTCACTTCTACTAAACTACAGAGCAGCCAATCTAGAACCATCTCACACTTACCACTGCCGACCAATAACAAAGCAGATACTCAGCATCAAATCAGAACTTAACTTTTCCACTCAGTCCCTTTCTAAGAGCAACTGCTTGCCTTCTCTTCAACTGCCAATCAGGAGGTTACCTTTCCTACTCAGGATTTACTATATTTAGCAGGGAACAAGAGAATATTTCTGATATGGGATGGAGTATCGCTCCGTGATCCATGTTGCCAATGACGACCAGTGACTGGACTGCAGGTTCAAACACCATGATGTGGCCGTGGTAGTCTAGGTTACGGACTCATGGCCGGCTTGTCATGAGTTCGAGCTTAGTACCACTGAAGACCCACAGTGTAGGGGGCGATGCCCGTTAAATCTGTCGAGAGCTCAAATGTCCTCCCGTTGGTGTGGTGTGGTAGTTAGGAGAGGGGTGCCAGCTCAGATGTCGTCCTCTTCCCTTGACCATGGTACAAAATTACGAGGTCCATCGCCAAACGCCCTCGAGTAGCTATCTGAACAGTACGACGTTAATATTCACTCACTCACTTAAACACCAAAACGTCAGTCATCGGCTTCCCTTAAGACACCTTTTTTTTATCTAAATTCGCGAACTTCTATCTAACAACATCTAATATTTTGATTACTTCAATTTTACACTCTCCTCCTGATTCTTATCTGAGATATCTTTAAACAGCAATATTAACGTTCATATGTCAGGTTTCCTTCACAAAACGAAATTCTCAGATCAAGCAATCAAATCACAGAAATCCCAAAAGTTAATCAAAAAGAAAGAAAGTTTGAAAATCTGCTACGAATGTAAAAAAAAAAGTTATTAACTAAAAGTACTCTCTAATTTTAGTCTATTGCAATTTTATTTTGCAATTTTTTTAAAATTTTTCTCAGAACTTGATTAATTTTGTTATGAGAACAGAATGTATTATTTATCTATTTTACAAACTAGCTGTTACCCATCCGCTTCGCTATGTATTTCATGATTTTCTATGAACACAATTTTTTTAACCCGGGAGAAGTTTCTCTCAGTCACTCCAATTCTTTTTTTAAATAATTATTTTCATTGTACGTTATAAAAATCGGTGGTGAATAATTTAATTAAGAGAAGGTATACTTACATACTTTTAAGAATGTCTAAAGCTTATTTGAAAATTTAGGGGAAAATATCCAATTAAACTGAACTAGAATGTTTCAAATTTGTGCGACTTTAATCACTGACACTTTTGGCTAACATTACAGGAATAATATTTACAGTTAAAACTGTCATATTTTGTCCAAGTTTTTATAGCTTTATTGTCCTTAAATGATCAAAAAAATAGCATGCTGTACTTTTTCTTGCCTTTGTCTTTTTGACAGAACGCTGTGTGTCTTCCACTATACTTGTGGCTTCATATATTTTTTGATATTAGGTAACATTTGTAAAATCTTTCTTTCGACTAAAAAACGTTTCACGTTTATCGTTTCATTTTTTTTTTTAAATTTACTTTTGCTATTATAATTAATATCCATTATTTCAACTCTTGCTTTATCCATCTATTGCTACGAAGTTTCAATTTCATCCAATAGATGCTCCATTTCTTTTTAATATTCTGTTAATTTACATTTCCAAACCATAATGAGTCGTAGAACACAGCATTCAAAACCACAAATTCGTTCACAGGGAGAAAATGTAGCCTTGCCATAGAAAATAGCTTAGAACAAATGTGGTCGCTCGAAAAACTTAGTCACCCCAAGTGCCTTAAGATTGTAAAATATGATTGCTACTCCACAAAAAAGGAGATATGTAACAGAGACATTTTACTTCCCATTAAGACTGTCATGTAGAAAGCTACTGACAAGATCATTGGTAACAAATTTTCCCCCCAGAATTAAAGATTTCGTGAGCCTGGGGTAACTCTGTAATTCGCGTGGATACTTCCGGGTTAATTATTGATATCTAAGTTCTAGCATTAAGATTTCAATTTGTTTAAAAAAAAAACATTCTTACTGCCCTCGCGTGATGCAAAAATGACAGGACTTGAACTTATTTAGTTTATTTATATATTGTACCAACGACACCCCTTCGTCCATGTGAATCAATTTCCACTAAACCCGTTCTTAGCGGATCTCTGCTAATCAAAGTTATGCCTATTAAGTTTAATGTTTACAGGTCTAATAGTTCTAAAACGGGTTTATTTGTATCTGAAATTCCTCCACAAACCCTTCCACCCAAAACTCAATTTTCTTAAGTCTCGTTTTTAGTGAATCTCAATTAAAAAACGAAACATGCCTGCCAACTTTCAAGCTTATGTGCCTAATAATTTTGGAGAACACATGATGAGCGAGTCGCCTCACTCACCTCCCTGTGTATAGATAGAGAAATAATAATTAAACTTTGATGAGTTTCAAAAAATATTAGCTTCAGAAATCTTCCAGACATATTTAAAATGTGGAGCTTATTTTTAGCAACTTTATCCTTGAAAGAGATTGAATACATAACAACGATTTAAAATTTTCTTATGTCATTCCATGGGTTTTTTTTCCATTTCCAAAATTATAATTTTTCCTCGCATTCAAAAACCTATCTTTTTGTTTATTTGATCACTCTTCAACAACTTGTATGAGTTTTTCTCAAAACTCTTCTGTAATTCTCAACATTCATTTTTGTGGTTTGGCAAATATATATATATATATATATATATATAATATATATATATATATACACTGCCAATAAGAACCAGACACAACAATATAGCAAATAATGTCATCTGATAAGAAATTCATACAAATTTTGTTTCTTACTAACTCCAGACATGTCTGATATATTCAGCACCAATTTTTCGAATTGAATAGTATATTATTATACATCTTGATTACTATTCATTCCTTCTGTAGCTTACACAGACGAAAAGTATGCCAAAGAAATAAGTATACTGTATCCAGTCATTTTGCCAAGATGATTGAAAGCAACTAAATTAGGAACAAAATTATTTCATTTCAATGTGTACGTAAGATTTCAATGGCTGTCTCGTGAGTTGTAGAAAACATGCGGGTAAAAGCCTTAATTGTCCTGCGGTAAACTAAATATGCTAAAGTCTGCAGTTATGAACGGGAACTATTCTTCGTTAGAAAAATGTGAATACATACTATCAATATTTTTTTACATATCCATTTATACGAATCCTAGTCAAAATACATAATATATAATTTTAGATTTCTTATAGATATTCAGACATATTCCATAAAATTGTCTGTGAAATAGCAATGAGTTGTGGAATTTTAAAGTATTTTTAACTGTTCGAATTTTATGATGTCTTTAAATGTCGAAAATACCATTAATTGTGTGTTTTATTACATTACGTATTTCCTGAACACAAAAAAAAATTCGAACTTAATCAAAAGTACTTTTAAGTATCTGATATAATACACTTTTCTGAATTAATGATGAAAGAATATTATTTAATAATTCAGGAAAAAAACTTCCCAATATTAAATACAATATTATAATCCTTGTAAATGTGATCCATATCTTTAATTAGCTAAATTCATGAAATAATTTTTAGTATGATGTATAACGAATAAATTACTTAAGGATTTGTTTTTTAAAAACATTTTACGTTTTTCTGATGCAAATATTCATATAAATTTATGGCATGCAATTATTTATGAATATGTGTTATCAAAAAAGAATAATTTTTAAAGGTATTCTGATAGAGAAAATATTATTTTCGTGAAGAAAAATTTTCGTTAGAAACCTGCTACACAATTCGTTTTAAAAAGTTTCATTTGTCAAAATAAGTAATATATTTCACCATACTTTGCGTGTGTCAAAGGAAAACTTTTTATTTTAATTCTATTATTTTGAGTTTAATGCCTTAATATTTAATATCTATTTTGTAAATTTTGAGTCTGTAGTCTTTCAAATGTTTCTAATTAATTATATCTTTAAATTACATTAAATTGATAACTTATTTTAATTTAGTTAAAAAACACACATATGCAACAAATATTTTTTTTTCAATAATAAAATATTTTCATATATGAAACTCTGCATATTTTTTTCTTGTAAAATCAATCTATGGAATTCGTTTTTAACCATTTTGAACAAAATAAGATCGATTTGTCTAAGATTTAACTTATTTGCTGTGATAAACAAACGTTTCTCTTCATAGTTCAGTTTACTTTAAAATATTTAGAAAGTTAGAAATGCTTTGAAAAATATTTCTTAAATTGAATAGCATGTAAAAGTATTTATAATAATAAGAAACCTAGTCATGTACGCCTTAAGAAATACAAAAATGAGACAAGTTTTCCTATGAAAATTTTTTAAAGAATTAGCACATTTATTGACATCTAAAACAACATTTTATGAACATGAAGTATTTTAATTTTTCCTGTAGTTAACAAAATGGTACGTAATAAATTATTTATGCATTTTTATTTATGCAAAATTTATAGTGTCACTTAGATTAGAATATACGTATAACATTATTTTAAGAATATTATTACAATAAAAAATTATTTAAATGCAATATTTTGGCAAAAATGAACTTGGAATTACCTATTTTCACAACAGTCTCCTTTTATGGAAAATGATTCTATAATAATAATATTTTGCTTTTTTTATAGCTAAGATTTTCTAAAGAGCCTGAAGTAGGAGTTTTGAAAGAAATCACATTATTTTCAGTGTTACTACCAATTGAAGAAATTATCAGTGTTATTTTTTTGTTAAAATTTCTCAACTATGATTTATTAAAACATGAATAAATCCAGTTCTTATATATTTCAATAATCCTTGTTATGGCTCTGTACAGAATTCTGAGCTATAATTATTATTTATAGATATTATTATGTAGATATTATTATTGTGTGTATATATTATTATTTATAGATCTTATTGTTTATAGATATTTTTATTATGTAGATATTATTATTATTATTATTTACAGATATTATTTATAGATATTGTTATTATGTAGATATTATTATTATGTATAGATATTATTATACGTAAATATTATTATTTATAGATATTATTATTATTATTATTTCCATAATTGGGGAATGTTTTGAAAATAGGTAACTCTATGTTCAGTTTTTGACAAAATATTGCATTTAAATAATCTTGTATTGTAATAATATTCTTAAAACAGTTTTTTTTACCCATGTTCTAATCTAAATAACACTTAAAATTTTTAAGAAAAATATCCGTTTGTACGCTTTTGCAAATACACGGGATTGAACGTAGCCAAATAGCCTGAAGGCCTATCTGAAGATTTTACTTCCAAAGAATATTTTAAATCCAGTAAATTGTATGTTCTTTACAAAACCTTTCTGTCCACGGTCACATTTTCTGAAACACTAATTTATTTTTGGAACCTCACCGAAAAATACAGGTAACACCAGCATTAGCTTTTAATGTTCTTCGCTGAAGCCAATCACTCTCGCTGTAAGCTTCATCGTGGATTTAATGCTGCAAAGAGAACGAATTAGTGTAACCCGACATGTTACAGCGCTATTCTAAAAATGATATGTAGCACACAGTCATGCGAAGCAACGACCTTAAATTGCTATTATCTGTACATAAGCCAGACACTAATTCAATCAGTCAAATAAAATAGGGTCTTGTACTACCTGAACGGCTGACAAGGGAATTTGTGGATTGCGGAATGTGGCTTTGCAGAGAGTCCTTTTCGAAATGGGGAATGTTGGTACAAGTATGGAGAGTGTCGGTGAATTACATTCCATTCCTCGTAGGCGACTTTTTCGCTTTTGGTTTAGTTTCTAGTTGGATAAATTTGAAAAAACAGGTTTAGTAGACTCATTTTATGTTAAATGTTTGATGTTAAAAGGGAAAAATATAAATAGTTTCTGTATTACGTAATAAATGTTAGTAAGCTGCCTCCCTTTCTCTTCAATTTCAAGTTATTTGAGCCTTATTTAAGATTAAATAAAAAAGGAAAGTTGAAAGTGAGACGATAATAGTTTCAGAACCAACTCCAATTTGAGTATTCTTTCAGTAAATATTTCAAAATAATGTCATTATGTATAACAATGTGCACATGTTAGAAATTAAAATTTTTATATTTATTATTATTTCTATTAATATTAGCACAATGGTTCAAAAAAGTATAACTAAAATTCGCATCCTAAATATTGTTTATGGCGTGGTGTAAGAGTTTGGAGAGTGGGACTCCAATTAAAGGTGTCGTCTTCGTTACTTAGCCGAGGCTCAAAATGACGAGGTCCGTCTTTAGTGCCTAACCGTTGTTAGCACTCTCTCTCTCTCTCTCTCTTTCTTTATTTATCTTTCTCTCTCCTTTTTTTCTTTATTTATCTTTCTCGATCTCTCTCTCTCTTTTTCTTTATTTTTATCTTTCTCTCTCTCAACACTTTCTTAAATACTTACAGAATATTATCTTAAACGTATTAAATATTATATTATATTTCAAATTATATATTTCTACATCACAGAAGCAACTTATTCAATAAACATTCTAGAAAAATTATTTATTTAATTTCTTAAACGTGTTTGTTCGAATAAGAGAAAAGCAAAAATAAAATATTAACAAATGTTTGGAAACTCCCAAAGTTGCTTGAAAATCATGAAGTACATGCTTAAAATTTGTTAAATAAGTTATGAATTAATAACTCATTCAACAAATTTTAAGCATATCGCATAATTGAATCGAAATAAATATTATATAAATGCACTATTATTTTCTCATAATTCAAAGGTACCTAATCTTCAGATCAAATAAATTCCGAATCAAAATTATATATTTAGTGTATATCGCTTTCTTTTAAAGCTACAGCTTAATGTAATATGTAAATATTGCTCTGAATACCTTAGGCAAGATGCCTCATAAATATATAAATTTTAGAAGCTTTTAATAATTTCAAAGAAAATGTATAGAATTAATATAGTTTCTGTTCAAGGTATAGAGAAAGATACCTTTGAGATACCAGATACCATTGAATCCGAATTAATATTCATAGAAGTTTCTCTAATAGCTTATTGAGCTCGATCAAGAATATATTAAAAGTAATTATACGTGCGAAATGGCATCCGTGAACGAATTCTGATAAAATATGCCTTGTAATAAAACTATTTATAGTGTGATCTTTAACTGAAGTCTCCTTTCAGCTAAACGTGAATGCGCTTTACTATTGCGTTGGCAACTAAGTAATTGCGGATTTTTTTTAGAAAATCAAAGACAATTTTTTCATGGAACTAAATAACTTTATTCTGTAATGTATTGCCCATTTTGATCAATGACCTTTTGCCATCTTTCAGGCAGCATCATAATCTCACGTTCATAAAACTTCTGGTTTTTATTAGCAAAAAACTGAATCAGGTACGATTTGACATCATCATCATTATTGAAATTTTTACCATTCAAGGAGTTTTGTAAAGGTCGAAGCAAAAAGTAATCAGATGGTGCAAGGTCAGGACTATATGGTGGATGTGGCAAAACATCCCAACCAAGCTCCAATAACTTTTGCCGAGTGACCAAAGATGTGTGTGGCCTTGCATTGTCATGATGGAATACAACACCTTTTCGATTTGTCAATTCGGGCCGCTTTTCTTCAACTGCATTTTTTAATTCCGTTAGTTGTTCAATGTAGACATCAGAATAGATCGTTTGGTTGGGTGGTAAGAGTTCAAAGTAGACAACTCCTTTGTAATCCCACCAAACTGATAACAAAACCTTCTTTTGATGAATATCAGCTTTTGATGTTGTTTGAGTTGGTTCACCTGGCCTGCTCCATGATCTTTTCCGCTTGATATTGTTGTAATCAACCCATTTTTAATCGCCAGTTATCAGTCGTTTTAAAAATGGATCATTTTCATTACGTTTCTTTAGAAAATCGCAGCTGTTAATGCGTTGCGTTAAATGCGTTTCTTTCTGTTCGCGAGGAACCCATGTATGGAGTTTTTGTACATAGCCAAGTTGTTTTAAGTGATTTTCAATGCATTTATGTGATACATGAAGCTTCTCTGCAATCTCACGTGTTGTACTGTGATGATCCAAATCGATTATTGCTTTGATTAGGTCGTCATCAACTTCAACTGGACGACCAGAGCGTTTTTCATCTTTGAGTGAAAAATCACCAGAACGAAATTTGGCAATCCAATTTTGACACTGCCGTTCTTTTAAGGCTTCGTCACCATAAACGGCACATAACTTTTTATGAGCTTGCGATGCGTTTTTCTCTTTGAGGGGAGAAAAAAAGCAAAATATGACGAAAATGTTCCTTTTGATTTTCCATTTTTCAACGAACGCCAAACGAAAACTACGCAACCGATCAAAAAACTTTTTTTTACTGATTGACAGCTGAATTGCCAACTATCAAATAACAAAATGTGTTTTACATTTGTACTAGGTCTGCAAACCTAAAAATTCAACTGAAGCCATGTATGAGTGAAATCCGCAATTACTTAGTTGCCAACCCAATAGTATCTTCAAGTGGATTCATTCAGGAATCCTTTCAACCAATCTCAATCGTTATTCTCTATTCAGTCGCTATTCATTCTCTCCTGAGTGGTTACTTAACATATTGTAACGAACCCCCCCCCCCTTCGGATTGAAGAACGAAACGAAAAAGCTGTTTTCCGTTTCTTCCGAAACAATGTTCCACCTCCCACCACCACCTCCTGACCGCCGAAGCTAGTTTTAGCTTAGGCGAACCTATCATTTTTCACTATATTTACTAACTTTCTTAGGTATACTGTGTAACTGAAGTAGAAGCCTAGCTACCGCTAGGCTGGCATTGAGGACAAATATTTATTCCAGGACATCCATTCGTACACATCACATCCACTTGATCATCCTCGTTATCGTCGATTCTCTACACTTCCGTTTATATAGCAACGCTTACTAACATACATTACAATTCCTTCACAAAATGAGGTTCTCGTATCAGAGAAAATCATAAAGTAGCCCAAGAGTTAAGGTATCCGACTAACCTAACATTGCAAATTTTGCCAAAAGTTGACAAATTATTTTATGATTTTATTTCATAGGCCATCTTCTTAGCTTTATAAAAATACTCAACAATGCTCAAACAATGACATCGATTGCTAAAAAAGTTTTGAAAATAATTAACTGTGAAATTTTTTGTGTATGTTCTGTATAATAGTAGAAGTGTTTTAATCTGCAGATTTATCAATCACTGTTTTATTAGAAAATTTACAGTCCTTTATGTTAATATAATTCATGTTATTTTAAACAATTTCATATAACAACTAAGATAAAGTATTCTAGTTTTTGGAAAAATTAAAATATCTCTTATCCTGAAGGTCACTTCAAAAATAAATAGCAAAGTAACACATCAAAATTGAAAAATTGAGAATTTGTTCATAAATTTCCTATATATTTATCTAGGTTTTTTTTTTTTTTTTTTTTTTTGTAAATTTTTACCAATTTTTTCTCATTTTAGTAGTAATAATTTATTTTTCTCTTCTTAATTATAGCATTTTTTTCCTAAAATGCTCTTAATAAATCTAAATCTATAAAAAAATCTTCATATCTCCATTTAAAAAAAAAAACAGTTGTTGCAAGTAGTCTGATACCTTAAGATTAAAGCAAATCCATAAAAACTTTACAAAGTTTTGAAAACTTAGATCTCTCTCTCGCGCGCACTCGTTCGAAGAGTAAAAACATGTAATTCTTTTCTATTAAATTCTGAGCAAAGCATAAAAACTCAACTTTCCCTTATAAATTGACAAGATAAAGAAACGTCCTTTTATTCTCTAATATGTACAGACTTGTTTCTTGTCCGGGGAGGCCTGTTTCTTCGCTTCTTGTCCACAAAGCATCATAAAATGGGAAATCTTAGTTCCTAAGAAAAGAACGAATGAAGACGCTTACAAGACTTTATTAGGAAAGAAAATTACATCCGGATTTTTGAAAATTGGCATGCTATAATCGGGAATGTTTTTCCCAATTGTGCATCCTCTTTTATATTTTGGTCCTGAGTTATCACATTATCTGCTATCGTGTGACTAGATATCAAGGTAGTAAAGAGTCACATATGCAGGAACTTATTACTGGAACATTAAATAGCTTAAAATTCGTTGATCATGTCTGTAAGGTTATTTAGCTTGAAATATTTGTATTGAACTTTTTCTTCACTTCTTACTTTTTTTACAATTATTACTTTTTTACTTTAAACTAAGTAATTTTCTTAAAATATTTTCGTTTTAATATTTTCATTTTCCTTTTGTGCCTTATTTATTTTGAAAAATCAAGAGAATGTGTGTGTGGTAATTAAAATTAATTTCGTTCTAAAGATTTATTAAGCATTTCCGAAAAGAAATCTTAATCCATTTTATTATTTATAATGTACTTTGTACAGGTAACATAAATACAAATTATTCAGGGATTTTTTATTCGAACTAGAGGCATTTTTAATTATCTTTCTTAAATTGGCAGATTTTAGACATCAATGCTGAACATACCATTCCTATGTTTATCTCATTATTATACGAAGGAAAGTTAAAATTAAAGGGGCTTTTGCAATTTCACTATGCAAAGTTTGATAACAGCGCTAGTATCCAGAGTTGAATAAGGAGCAGTCGGAAACGCGTGTATATAACGTATCACTCCGTCTTCCCTCGTAGTCCTTGGAGTGTCGCTGACTCTTCAACAAGGCATCTCCTTTGTCGATCTGCGCCAAGGAGGAAAGGAGGGAAGGGGTTCGTTTTTTTCTCACTGAAGGTACGATACCTGCACTGGATACTAGCTATCCCATCACTTTACCCTTCCATCAACGACTAACACAGAGGTTCCCAAACTATTTTGTCTCATAGACCCCTTTACATGTTGTTCGGTTTTGGGTAGAACCCTACTTACCTATTAATGAATTTTTGTAAATTTATCAACTTAGATGTCTTTTTGACAGCTGGTATAGAACTATACTAACTATAAATATTTAAATTTCTAACTGTATTGAAGTATAGTGTTTAAAACCCAAGACACATATGTTAATAAATTAAATTAAAATTTAATTAATACTTAAAATACCTGTTACAGAAAATGAGCAACAAACAAATGCTTTTATTGGTAGAGATGAATCTGGTGCTTCATCCATTCTAGTGCTTCCAAAATTGTTGATATCCGTTTCTAAATTATATTTTAAGATCTTCTTAGTGCCTATTCCACTCAGTTCCTCTTGTAATATGACATTTGTTTCTTCTTTTAATGTGGCTAAATTAATTAATTGCCTAGTTTGGCATTACCATATATATATAGTGAAAGCCTTCTCAAAACTAGTTTCAAAATCTCAAAAAAGGGCATTTAAATGTTGAACATAGGTTAAAACATCCTTTTCCTGGCAAATTGTGTGCGACAAATTGAGAAATTAGAAAAATTCGGGACCTCCGATATTATACTCTTTAGCTAAATTATGGCAAGAAACATTCGAAATGATAGTCTGTGTAATTCCAAATTAACTTCCTTAAATTTAGTAAATAAATCTGTTTTCCACTTGGTTAAATTTTCTTTTAAAATTAAAGTCATGATCTGGTTCAATGAGAGTCACTATTGTAAGCCCCTATTTACAACTCAAATTATTTTTTCCCTAACGTGGACGCCCTGCAAGTTGTCATAAACCTCCGGGGATCTATGTAGACCACTTTGGGAATCACTGGACCAGCACATTGTCCTCAGTGGTTGAATGCTCGATCTTTCTTCGTCACATAAAGAAGTTCTTTCCTGTTTTAAGGTGATTTATACATTCGTAGATCTTTCTTCGCGATAAACAATTGCCATCAAACTGGGCTTGAATACAACGAATAAATTCAGCAGGTTTTATACCTTCCGCAAACAAAAAGAGAATCACTGTTCTCCTTTCTTCTTTGGTGCAGATCGACAATGGAGCTGCCATTGTTCAAAGGTCAGTTAAACCCCAACCACTACGCGGAAAGACGAGCGACACGTTGTATAGAAGTCTTCCCACTAAACCCCATTCAATGCTGAATACTAGCACTGTGTCTAAACCTTGGAAAGAGAAATTTCAAAATTCCCTTTACTTTTTGTCTTACCCTCGTAGTTTGTGAATATTTTTTATTAAATATATATCATAGTTTTGCACTAAACTATTCAAAATGAAATTGAATACAGATTCTAAAGGCATTAATTTCGAAAAAAAATTACTAATTGATTATAAAACTTAAAAATGAAAGCAATTCTTATACTTAATTTACTATAAAAGTGGGAAAACTGATCCGTTAGCATGTCAATGAGCTTAAATTGGAATTGGAGAAAAATAAGAGAGACACATCCTTCTTGTAAATTGTGGTTTATTTTGAACAAAAAAATCATGTAAAATGTAGTAATGATATAATTTATCCCATGAAAATTTTGAAAATAGGTCGCGGTCACGAGCTCGTATTCAGCCTGTCATGAATGTGAGCTCCAGTGTCATTGAAGATCCACCGTGTAGAGGGCCTGATGCGTGTTAAAGTTATCTTGGTTGAAAGTTATCTCATTGGCTTGGTTTGGGTAGGTCGTCAATATCCCTCGGTCTGCAGTATTGTGCGACGCTAATAAATATTCACAACCGTTTGTGAATACATTTGATGGCCGCGGTAGCCAAGTGGACAAAGCATCGCGTCATGGCTAGCGTGTCATGAGTTCGAGCCCAGTACCACTGAAGACCCACCATGTAGGGGAGCGATGCACGTTAAATCTGTCGAGAACTTAAACATTCTCCCGTTGGTGTGGTAGTCAGGAGAGGGGGTGCCAGCTCAGGTGTTGTCCGCATCACTTGACCATGTTTCATAATTACGTGGTCCGTCGCCAAATGCCCTAGTGTAGCTGAACAGTGCGACGTTAATATTCAATCACTCACTCACTCACGTGAATACATTTGATATGCACCGTTTATTAAGAGTTTTTAATGAACAAAAATATTGTTATCATAAGCGTTAAAAACGCTTTAGTAATTTGATATAAATAAGACAGAAAAAAAGTATTTTATTATTTCGAGGTAAAATTTTAATAGAATTATTCCAAATATTAAGAGTTTACAACCCAAATAAACTTTCAATCACGCCTTATAGTATTAATCCTTTTAATGCCACCGTCGTATATATCCGTCTTGCTCAAGCGGTGCGTTGTGTAACCTTACGTATATATTCGTCCTTCCGAAATACGATGCTTTTCTTTGCGCCGCTATTAGTTAACCTAATCCGAAGGATTAACTTATTTCAGAGAGAAATATACTTATTTTTGTATTTGCTTTTCCCCAAAAAACACCGCACACGTGCGCCTATGAGAAAAACGGTGACCCTAAGAAAAACTAATCGCGTAACTTTTAATCGGTAGCTAAGAGGTTAATAAAATACCTCAGAAGTGAATTTTTCGAATGAAGCTCTTAGTAATGTTTGTTAGTAACATTGATGAATTTTTACAAAAAATTTATTTTCCGCATTTAACCTTTATAAGAAAATGAATTTTAAGACTATATTTTTCAGAGAATGGTTTTCATCCTGTGGCTCAGTCAAAACAGTTAACTTTTTTCAATTTCAGTAGAAAGATAGATAGATATAAAAGATAGAAAGATATTTACTTAGAAATCTCTTGGAGAGAAGAATTCGATCTTACCTACAAGGCAAATTCAGGTGTGACAAAAAACTCTGCTGCTGGAATATTACTCTGAAAAACGACTTTCTTTTTTTAAAATAGCTTTATTCACAATGGAACTATATATCTTATTTTCAGATCTACAGTCTACCATATTTTCGAAAAGCACAGTTTGAATGAATTTAAAATCCCCCTCCTTGTAACTTTAGGGGATAGAATTTGTTTTATATCTCTTCTCTTCAACCCATTCCCGAATAAATTGTAAAATTTCACAAGTTTCGAGTTCAATGTGTAAAAGATTTTTTTTATCTCTACTTTTGTCATGGACTCTAGCCACAAACAAAGTCAGTGTCTTTTTTCTTCATCTTTTCTTTCCTCGTGATTTTCTTTCCGTAAGTTTGGATTTTATTATTCTTGACAATAGAGTTTTTGTATGTGTCTATAGGATTTTGCCTGACATCTTCAGACAAAAAAAAAATGAAGCTCTTGCTTTATGATAGGTATAGAAAGGATTACTTACAACTGTTTCACCTTATTATATTTATAAAAAATAGAAGAAAAAGACAAGAACAGACAGTTGCATTTGTTTCAAATGTATTTTACTCATTTGTCTGGCTTAATTACGAACTATCAGTATTAGTGTTTTTCAACGCTCTTGAAAATTTAATTAAAGCTTCTCAGGGGTGCTGGCTTTTACTAGCGGGCAGAAAATATAAACAACATTCAAATATATATAACTCTTTGAAATTAAAATTAAATAATCTGAATCTCTTACAAAAAAATTTTTGTAAAAAAATCCAAATTTTTTTAAAGGAATGGGGCTTCAGAAAGATGCAAAGTGCTTAAAATATAATTATAATTTTAAAAATTATGAGCATATGAAAATAAGAAATATTTCTATAAGAAATATTAGTTAAGTTTTACGTTGCGCATGCTATTTTTTAAAAATGTAACTTTAATTACTAGCAATAGGTTGATTTTTAAAGCTAAATGTATTATTATTACACCGTAATATTTTTAAGTAAATAGAATAATAATTATATTTTTTTTAAATAAAATAATTTTTCAAATTTTTTTTTAAAAATTTCATTATTTTTTAAATATATATATTTTGAAATACAAAATATATAATATTCTTAAATTAGTAGGGCTTAAAGTTTATACTACATTTTATAATTCTATAAAGTTTTATACATCAAAGGCTACTATTTTAGAAAATTGCGTGCGCAACGCAAAAATTACTTAATATTTATTACTAAATTATTCTTATTTGCATATGCTTCTAATTATTAAAATTATGATTATATTTCAAAAATTTTATACTTTTTTGAAACCATAATCCTTTAATAATAATGTGTAAAGATTATCCATAATAATAATGTGTTAAAGATTCGAATTATTTAATTTAAATATAAAAGAAGTATACCTATTTGAAAATTGTTTATATTTTCACCTCTCGAGAAAAAATTAACACCCCTGAGACACTTAAATGAAGATATTTTTTTTTAAATTTTTTTTACTTATAAGTATGAAATATTTCTCAAGATTCACTTGCTTTCCTTTCATATAATAAAAAATGTATTACAAATAACATACAATTAAAAGAGAAACTGCATAAGCAATCTAAAATAAATCGTTTCCTTTGTGGCGGGTTCTATTCGCGCCCTTCTATTATTCATCTAGGGGGGGGGATAATTCTTTATCTGTTGTTTGAGTTTAAAATCACCTTCCGTAGAGGGACTTGATTTTATAGTAATTTGAATGTTATTTAAATCCTAGCAAATTAAGTGTTAGAGTTAGTCGTTAGGCTGTATTATTGTGAGATCTACGAAATGACTATCAGAAGTTTTGGGGCTCATGTTAAAAAGTTTTGGACCAGAACATCAAGTTAATCCTGGTGAGATCTGACGTGTGCTGTTTCATTGGATCACACTCAGTGAAGTGCATAATCATTCGTCTTAGAAATTTAGTGTAGCCATTTAATTCGTCTGCTCCCTCGGTTTATAATCTTACTTGATAAAAAATTGATAAACAAATAAACATAGTTATTTTCATAACACTGTTGTGCATTCGGAGTCTCAAACTACACGTGAGACCTAACGGTCATGACACATTTTATATTAATCTGTCGGTATCGTTATAGTGATACTGTTACGTTCATTGGGGTTCGAGGATTTTTTTATGCAAATCAGTCGCAAACAACAAAACAGTTCTTAAAGAGCGATGAGAAATTATTGTCGAAAATCAATCCTTGAAACACATGATTCAACAGCAAAGTTCGCAGAATAAGTATCAGAAGGATTTCACACCTTGAACGGCACTCAGACACAATTATCAGTGTCTAACATACACGTATGTAAAAGATTATTCACAAACACCGCTGATCCTATTGAACAGTCGTGCTAATCGCTAGTATTCACGGTCAAGGCAAGTTTACTAGTCGCTAGTCAAAACCAGACTGACTCGTTTCGGCGAGCATAGCTCAATTTATAGACCCAGCGGAAACTTCGAGAAACATCCGCTTGCGTCATAGATTGAGAAATTATTGGATTTCTCCACTAATTTCTAGAAGAATCCCTAGGATCCCGAACTTGCCAGAAATAATCACCAACATTGTCGCTAGGTCGCCAAGTTGGTCGCCAAAAATGATGCCAACTTGGCTATATTGCGAAGATTTCGCCAAGTTCCCAATGAATTGTCATTATAATATAAGGGACGGCATTGCTTGCGAATATTACAACTTTAACATAAATTAAATATAACATAGAGCAATTTAAATGCATTACACCTCCAAACCAATCATTTACACTATTTTATGCAAGATTCGTAACAATATGTATTATTTTTTATGTCAAACATTATTGCTTTAATAAGCTATTTTTCCATAAGCACTTACAAACAGTGGTAACTCATAGGATGAGCAATATGTATTTTAATCTCTTCAAAAAATAAAACGTAGAAAAAATAAATTCCACTTTTATAATAAAATTTTGATATTGTAAAAATTTCAATCTATATTCTATACAGTATGTTGAAATTTTAGATTATCGAGGCGCACCCTTCTCGAGGCGCGCTTCAAGAAGTTCCCTCCAGAGGCGCGCGACATCTCTCGGGTGCATCACCTGATTTTTACGTTGGAAGATGATTTAATCATTTTATTGATGGGATTTGACATTAAAGCGTAATATATCTTAATTATTGGCATAAGGTGCAGTATTTGTTACTGTAACTCTTAATTTTGTATTATCTAGCGTATTACTTGTCTATCGAAATAGTGGATTGTAACCGAAGTAATAGATAATAGGTAAAAGTATCTATCTACCTGTAGTAATCAAACATTCAATGACCGTCAGGGATTAATTGATACAACGCAAATGAGCTGTGATGTGTTAAAAGGGAGAGGGGACAGAAATATGGCCGATGAAAAGTACAAAAATAAGGTTCACGTATGAATTCGTATATTGGAAATTTTTTTTAAACAAATAAGTTGAAACCTTTTTAACCCTCTCAGTGAACATATCTAATTACGTCTTTAAAGTAATAAAAATATACTTAATGTTGAAAACATTTTTAAGTAAATTATTTTTCCACTAACTTTACTCCGTTAAGTACACATGTATGTTACACACGTCGTAAATAATACTTAATACATAAATATATAATCAAATTTTTAAATTTAAACAAAAAACACATTACAAAGGTAGTGGTTATTTTTCTCTATCACCATTAACTATTTACATCCTGTAATACTTTGCTGCAGTCTTCATAAATCTTCTTATAATGTTCAAGTCGCATGAAATTTTCGCATTTTACACAACAAAATTTTTATGGTCATCTTTTCATGATCTTCTGAGAAGGAGAATAGTACGTCCTCATCAAAGTCCTTCGTTTTGTTTCTCTTGGTTCGTCTTGAGTAGACCACTGTATATCAGATGTATTTTTTTTTCAATCCTGATTCATGTAATAAAAGAGACATGTAAGTGTTACTCCTTCGCGTGGTATCTGTCAGATGTATTTCAATTCCCAGCAGTAAAACAATCTTAAAGAACTTGCAAATTACTTGTTTCAAGTTGTTTTAGTATAGAACTGAAAACTACACGCTATGTTACAGGAAAACATGAAAATTAACGAAAAATTGGGAAGACATTAAAAATTGCGTAGTTGGACGTCTTGTATCTCTCAGACTCAAGGGCCCCTGTCATTCAAAATATGAGGGGGTTACCCGCATCCTTAGACCTGGACCCTAGTGGGAGATATAAAAGACAGATAGAAGAAGGAGGGCGCGTTCTCGCTCCCCGTGAGCGCGAGACCAAAATTATTTTTACTGTGCATCACTGAGATTCGCGCGCTTAACGAAAGGTTAATGAATCAAAAAAAAACTTCATTTAAGAATATTACATATTTGAATACGGAAGTTTTTCTACGAAAAAATTAGTTTTTAGTAGGTATACATACTTAAATTTAAGACTCAGAGTGCCCACATAATAAACTTTAAGAATTTGAAAATACACATAAGTCTAGAACTTAGAGGATCCTTAAGAACTCAAATCACATACACTAATTGCCATAAAAATTTGAGCAAAAAAAGGGTTTTCAGAATAAAATGAAATTTTACACATGCAAGTACAACATTGATATAAGTAAGTGATTACAAAATTAAAGCAAAATTATAATTTATTGTAGAAAAAATAAAAGCTCACACATTGGAGTCGTTGTACATTATTGAGTCACCTCTAGCTGGAATGCATTATGTAATACAGCTGGACATTGAGGCATATAAGTGACGTATGATGTCATGTGACTTCTCATTCCACAGTGGCCGTAAACACACTTCCAATTCGACCAAACTCGTAGACTGTCCAACATGTTGTTCTAAATTATCCCAGTTTTGCTCGGTTGGCGACTAATCTGGGGATCGAGAAGTTCAGAAAAGGGTGGAAATGTGGCGGAGGCAGTCCTGGTCAACCCGTGCTGTGTGTGGTTGAGTACTGCTCTTTTGAAAAATGACTTCTGGGATCCCTGTCATGAATGGCAACACATCTGGCTGGAGAATATGACAAACGCACCTCTAAGGTTCATGTTGCAGTGGATAAATAGTAAGGATGACCGTGTATCATAGACGATGGCACCCCATACCAAAACTCCAATTATGAGTGTGGTGTGCCACTCACTATGAGTGCGGTGTGTCACTGTGAAGGCAGGATTGAGGCGTTCACCATGGAGACTCCACACTCGCATGCTATTGTCACCAATGTCTAAATTCAGTCTGGATTAGTCGCTGATAGCGACCGGATTCCATCCCGTTGCAGTCCAATCTCTTCGAGTGCGACACCACTTCAAATAGAGACGACATTGTGTGCGTGTCAATGGCAGTACACGTAATAAGTGCCACGATGACAGCGGTCCTTCATCCACGCAACTTGAAATGTTACGGACTGACACAGAGACCCGTAGTGAAGGTGTTATCTATGTATGGATAAATGTACTATGAAGCAGTTGGCGATATGCGTGCATGTCGGTCTTCTCGACTATTGATCTATCGAGGGCATCCTGAGCCCGATCACCGTGAAACAAATTTCTCTTGCCCACTGATTTCAACACCTCCTCACAGAAAAGTGAGAACAGCCTAGATGACGAGCTATTTGCGATGCTGACAATCTGGTTTCCATCATCCCTATGATTCTTACCCTTCCAGTCTCCGACAGCCGCTCATATTATCTCCGATGTCAGCGTAATGGCATCTGTAGTTTAAATGCGTCCATATGCAACAGAATAAATAAGCACAAACATTCTCTGATTATCTGTTTTATAATCCAGGGAGAGTGAACTTCAACGTCTTCTGGTGGAATTACTCAATGTGCAATCACGCTCCATTTCCAATCCGTTGCATATCAGCCTGATACGTACTTCCATGCCAAGTTTCATATTAATCCGATTCTTATTACTTCGTATGCAAATTCTTAATACAATGAGTATACTTGAATTTAGAAATTAGGTGATTCACATACAGGTACTTAGGGCACTGAAGGTCCTTATACTTGAAGTAAAGATTCAAAGGTCACTCCACCTAGTATGGTGGTTATGACACTAGGCTTGTAATCGAGTGGGCTCGGGTTCGAATCCCGAATTTGGCATGGACGTTTCTTAGAGAAAAGAATTCGGAATTTCGCCTGAAATGTATCCCCGTTTCGAATGGAAAGCAGCTCACCCCTTATATTCTATGCTGGGATCTTCATTTGTAATAAAATTCTGCATTCCTCTGTGTTTGTATTGTATGTTTCTGTTCATCTATCTCTCGCCTTTCGTATGTATCCTAGTATGAAACACATAACGTCAACAGAGAAAAAATTTGGAAATCTTTGACTAAACGTGAGTTTAAAAATATCTAAAAAGATATATTTGTGGTTGAGATAAATGGGAGAGAGAGAACACTCCAAAATGAGTACAATTAATTAAAACAAAATAATTTTTCTAAAATATTTATTAGTTTTTTTTTATCTAGGTAAATGTAAGTTTTATAACTTTACTATAAATGTATTATATAAGCAATTATATTGTATATGTAAAACCCTTATTGCTTTAAGAGTATATATTTTTATGAATACACAAAATAAGAGACAATTTTTTGAAAAAATGTACAATTTTTTTCGAAAAATTGAGTCTCTACAGCAGAAAAAAATTACTCGTTATCTGAGGAAAAGTTACTAACTCAGAAATTTATTAAAATGTTATACAAACCTCATCTTTTTTTGATATAACAATCTTTCGGCGGAGTAAAAGTTTTATTTGACTAATGATCCCTTAGTGGCAGCTTATTCAAAAATCCCTGACGCTTGACAAGTGTATTTCTCATCGTTCAAAAGAAGACTTTTTTCCCGTTTCCTTAAAAGTTCGTTTTTTCGAGATAGACACAATGACAAAAAGACGGATTGTTGAGCTACAATGAAAAGCGTCAAGTTGTCGTCGAAGAATATTGCATGCTTAAGACGTCTCAGGACCCTTAACTTTTGCACTCGAAAAAAACATCCTTTTCAAACCTATGTAAATTAACAATAAAACAAAACAATCACTTGAAATATTTATCATATGATAATCATAAGAATTTACATTATTTCTCAAATTTTCAGAGAATTTAAGATAAAATTAAAAAAGTTATAAAGAAAAAAAATTGAACATTTTTTTTAAATTATGAAAATTAGTATTTTACACCGCGCATGATTCTGAAGTACAAAATAGATCCAAATTTACAAAATTAATTTTACTTGGTATAAAAATGTTCACTTTCAAAGTTATACTATTTTTTAAGGAATTTAGAGAAAAAGAAATATTTTTTAAATACAATTATAACGAAAATTTTAAAATTTAAAAAAAATTAATTAAAATTCAAATAAAAAAATTAAATTTTTTTTTTTTTGAAAATTGTAGTATAAGTTATGAAGAGCCTAATTTTGAACAAGTGTATGAAATTTCAAATTTATATCATACATAGTTTTCGGGAAATCCTGTGCTAAAGCTAAAAAAATTTTTTGTGAAAAATGAAGTTAAAGATACGAAAGAGATAGGATTATTGTTTAAATTTCTCTAGTTATTTCTCAATAACTTCAGAAGTGTTTACGGTATCAACAAAATTTTGGTATCAAAATGTTCAGAAATATTAAGGCTTTAACATGTATTTTTTTTCAAAAAATTGAAAAATTTTCAATTTTAGAGTCCTTAGCAGCCTTAAAGTATCACGTTTTACATTGGTCATAATAACTTGAAAAGTTAGTATTTAGGAACCTTCTCTAAATTATTTTCATAGAGGAATTAAAATGCAATTTCGCTAATCTCGGAATAAAGGTAGTTTCGGATAAAGTAGTAGTGGTCAAAGAGTCTTTTTTTTGCGTGCCGCCAAGATTGTCAGAAAATCAAATAGACAGAAAATGTTCTCTATGTTTGGTTCAACGTATATTTGTGAGCAAAATTTTCTTGCATGAAGATCAGCAAGAGACATATAGATACAATTTGGCTGACATTAGCTTCCAAACTGTTATGAGAATTTCAACAAGCAATCTCTTCTATAAAGATTGTAGAAAAGTGCGATAGGGTACATGTGCCTCATTAAACTGATTCTAAAAATGTGTTTGTGTGTTTGTGCGTGCGTGCGCGGAGCTGTAGATGATATTAAATTAAACACAATGAATAAATAAGAACATTCTTTCTTACAGGTTGCTTAAATTTTTTTTTTCTATTTTATTCATTTAAATCTGCAAATATGACAAATGCAGTGCTTCTCAAGCTTTCAATATTTGTGATTCAATATTCAATCATAATTTTCATCGCACCCCCTCTCCCTCCGTACAATAACAATGTATTGAATTCAATAATATTGTACTGGACGCTAAAGCTAGAATACGGCTTTACCCTTGTGACAGTGGTTGGTTCCTGCTTACATCTGAACCCCCTTGTCAACCTGTAAACCCGGCTAGGTGTGTGGGAGAAACTGAATAATCCACAGACATGATTTCAATCTAATCAATTTATTATTTCCAAATATCAATCTAACACAATAACAATCTAATTAAAGTAGACGATTATATAGTAGAGTGCGGAGGTGAGATTCTATAACACGGGGATACTACTACAGACCCTCAACTGAATCTAAGACAGCTTAAATACGCTCAAATATAACTACATCGCACACTAATAAGTTAACTTCTACTTAATCAAGCTCACAATACTTGTACTTTTCTTGCATCGGATACTACACTGGAAACTTGCAGGTGATCTCTAGTGGCTTGATCAATGTCGTTGGATCCACGCTCTGTAAACTTTTTCCTGGACAACTCCAAGACCTCTAGCTAATTCTACTCTATTTTAATCTTCAACTAATAACTAGCTCGCAGACTTTATGTTAACTCCTACTTGCCAACTCAGAAAATCGTGAAAACAGAATTTATATAATATACTTCATTTACATAATCAAACTTCCGTACTCGGTGAAAGTTGGTTTAAACAAATATTTTCCTAAAAGAGTCGTGAAGTGATTAGTAGAGTCGCGTATAGATCCGTCACAACCTGGCACCACCATATATAAACGTCTCGATCAGCCAAAGAGTTAATTTCCCTGACGTATATATATGTCCTTCCGAAGTACAATCTTTTCTGTGCACTGCTATTCGAAAAATGATTCCGAAGGCTTTGGAATGCAATAAAAAAACCTTGGCTGCGCTTGCAAATGATTCACGTATTACAGAGGCGCTGTTTTTTTATTTTATTTATTCCTTTTTTTCCCCTCCCCAATACATCACATACGCACGCCTACGTGGAAAACGGTGGCATTGGAGAGCGAATCACGTATCTTTTAATCGGTAGTTGAAGGATTAATTATAAACTGTACAAATTATCAAGCTAAGTGTTAATTTTTGCATATAATTTTGTATATGAAAAGCCCATATGGTCAATGGTAATTATTAAACTTGTTCTTTCTTTAGTATTGCTTAATTAATTATAAAATATATTGTGCAGTACTGATGCATTTAGGAGTGCATTGTATTAGTGTAAATGTATATTTATTTCTTTTTTGTCAGAATGAATTTGTTTGTTTACTTTCAGTAAATTAATATATTTTTTTAAAATTATCTTTTGTTTTTGATTTTTTAATATGTTCGCGCCTCCTTGTAGAGTTATCACCCCCAGGGGGGCATGCCCCACAGCTGGAGAAAGGCTGAATTAATGTATTCTACAGTTCCTAATACTACCACAAACCTATTTTCCTCTCCTGAGTAAAGTTTAGTATATTTGGTATTGTTAAACAGCTATTTAAGCAACTAAGAGGAAAGATAGATCCTACATTTCTTCGGAAAGAAGAATAGACAATGATAACCAATATTTTTCAAGCAAATTTCGATAGGATGCCTTAATTAGTGAACTGTGGCGTCCCCGTTTGATAGCGTGCAGCTATGTGTGTCACGAAAATCGAGCGATAAAAAATATACTCGTCAATCTCAGAGTAAGTTCCATTAAATCACGCTGTTCATTTTATAAAATTTCCAATTTTATTACAACTATTCATTTTATTTGATTAACATAAACATATACCGGATGGTTATAATTAAAGTTACACAATTCAGAGGCCTGCAGAACCTGTTCTGCTTATCGGATTTTGATGACACTTGGAATATATGCTATGTGGACCATGGGAAAATGGTTTCTGCAATAAAAAATAGTTCAAATGTTGACCACTAGGAGGAAATGTGGCTCCCAAAGGACACACAATATGTTAGAATCATTAAAATTTATTCAGTTGCAGAATATACTCAATATGTGCTTCATTAACATCAATAACGTGTTGAAAGCGCATTATAATGTTTTCAATGTTAGCGCGAAGCAGTTCACGAGGGATTTCAGCCATATGGCATATAATACTAGTACTCAAATCAGGTGAAGTCCTAATTACTCATCTACAAACACGGCCTTAACAGGTAATAATAGGTAATAGGCTAATAATAGGTAACGGCTCCCCACAACCATAAACCACAGAGATTTTAGTCGGTGAGCGAGAAGGTCATACATTGGGAAAATATCTGAATATTACACAATTATCGCCAAATTTAGCACTAAGAAGTGCTTTTACTTGGCACTCACTCAATAAGAGGAGTTGCTCCATCTTGAATAGAGATAATGTTCTGCAATCTTAGTCGTTCTTGTAAAGCAGGAAGGATTAACGATGACAAACGCATGCTGAATGATTTTCTGGCAATGACTGTAAGTTCAAATAGAGGGTTTACGGATTTGCATAAGGAATATTTGATAAAATTTGAAATAATTTTTTTTACTGCAAAAATTTTTCCCTATTATTTATATAGCATATGTTCCAAGTTTCATCAATATCCGATAAGTAGAACAGGTTCTACAGGCTTCTGAATAGTGTTACTTTATTTATAACCGCCCGGTATTACATACACATATTGGAGTTTTTATGTATATCTCAGAATTTTAGGGAACGTCAAAATTCCCGGACTGAGAGACTTAAACTCACAATTTTGCTTCTCTTTTTACTGACAAAATATTTTCTACCTGTCTTGACACTAAAAAGAATCTGCAGAGATGCCGTAGCGTTAATCAGTCCTCTTGCCAGAAAGCATCCTTACCTTTCCCCGCCACCATCGCAATAAAATAATTGTTCTTTGGGCAGAACACGGCATTGGGCCATTACTCTGTCAGCACATAGTTCTCACATCAAAAAATGGCATTTTCTCCACTCGATAGCTAGGTAACTTCGGGGCAGCAGCTATCAATGGGCTCAAAGCCTGGTCGGCGTCACGCATTTGTTCCATGGCTCACCATAACTGAAGGAACCTTATAACAAATCAACTTTCCAACTTTTCAATTTGTCCCTTTTAGGGTAACATCTAAAAAATATTATCATTGCCCATAAATTCTTTACGCGAAATTGTACGCTGTTTTCGCCGATGCACACGAGGACACATAAGCTCATCTTAAATTTTTCATATCTTATATTTATCTGCTTTACTCCAGTCCAGCCTCAAAATATTCCACACGTCTTGAAATTTTCGAATATGTTTTGTTTTCTTCAAAAATTACAACTTAAGTAGCCAATGGGCACTATTTTAAGATCCCCATTGACAAGAATTTCAAGCAATCTTAATTTCGAGCAATTTTTTCAGGTCAGTAAGAAAAAGTTGTTCGAAACCGTTGCTGTGACAACTGGGTAGAAATTGTTTGAATGGGTGGTTTGAAAGAAAAATTGCTCCACGTGTGATAAGGCTTTAAAGATTCGTCGTGTACAGAGGCTGATGTACCTTAAATTTATTGAGGCTCAACATTCTTCAATTGGTATTAAGTAAATATTTAAAATGGCAGGTGCCAGATAAGTGCCGTACCCGTCTCTTGACCGCGGTTTAAATTGCGAGATTCATCGCCAGTCCAGTAGCTTTCGCATTGCTTCACATCGCAACGTAAGTTAAAATCAAATCAAATCCAGAAGAGCATGGAGACATGTAACACTTTTCTTCAAAAAGAGAGAGAGGGAAAGAAAATCTTCTATAAAGTTTGGAAGAAAGAATACTTTAAATGTTAACAAACTACTCACAGAATTACATTCTTTTTCAGTTCCTACTATTAGTTCACTCTCTCTCTCATATATATATATATATATTTCCAACCTATCTATATCAATATATAGAAATATTATTTTCAATTATATTTATCGTAATAACGTATTAGCTAGTGATAAATTTAATATATATTTAAATCTTAATAACTTTATTAAACATTGTATGGAACACGGATTCCCTCCTAAATTTATAAAAAGCTACCTAACAGTTAAATAAAAAAAAAGTTATATTAGTTGTACAGTTTATAGATAGATGGCGCCTCTAGCTAAGTAAATTGACAATATTTTATTTTATTAAAAATTAATTGTATATGTCTGGGTGGTACTTTTATTTTCTATAAATTTTAAAACAAAATATTGAGTTTTTAAATGTGTATATATATAGTATTAATGTTACTTTATCAAAGCTTAATAATTTTATGTGTTACTGTTATTGTCCATAGCACGGGATTATGTGTTGTAGTAATCACGTGGTAAGTCTTTATCTAATAGCTTTAATTTTGATTTTAAAATATTTTAGTAATTATTACAGGCTATAATATTATCGTTTTACATTAATAGATTATGGTTTTATTTATAATAATAGTTAAACTTCTCTAGAAATTTCTTGTTTTCCCTATGGCCCAGAGTATTGGCAAATTCAGGTGAAGGTTGGCTGGCTGAAAAACATTGTTCAATCCTGCAATCCTGGTTCCTAAGGCCAGGAGTTTGCTCCAGCATTTATGTGGCTAAATCTATTCTATCTTGACTATAGTTATCTTAGGTATATAACTATTTTTGTATATTTTTGTAATATATATATATATATATATATTTATAATCTGGTTTATATAAATTTTCAATCCTTAATAAAATACTTCCTATCCATCCATTCAAGTTCACATTCATTTTTTTAAACTTGTAGTGGATGACAATTGATGTTAAAATAGTTTTTACAAATGTTAATTCATTAACTAAATGAAAAAATGTAACAAACAAAAATAATAATCCAACAGCATATATAGAAAGAAAAATCTTTCGTTGTGTCCCTGTAGCACAAGGGATAGTGCGTTGGACTTCTTATCCAAAGATCGTGGATAAGAATCCCACCTGGGATGCCCTAATTTCTGAGAAAGTGATTTATTTTTTACTATATATTTTATTAGAATAATTAAATTCAATTATTGAATAAATATTCCAACACCATATGTAGAAAGGAAAATGGAAAATTGCAAGGAAAATCGCTTTCTATTTTTTCTCTTAATATTGAGATTCTGTATATACATATTTATATTAATTGTAACTGCTTAGTAAAAAGTAACTAAAATAAATTTTTCTCTGTTGACCCAATTAGGAATTAGTTGAAAAATTTTTTTGTTATGTTACTTGTTTTATTTGAACATATTATATGTGTGTTTTGTTTCGAATCAAGTTACACAAAACTACCCTCCAGTTCGAATTATATTCGTTAGTATTTTTCATTTCAAATGATAGTTGATTCTCTGGTCCTTCCTGGAGATTAGTTTTTGCTTTGAAATGAGTTTTTGTGAGAAGCAATCGCTTTATGACTGTTTTCGTTGTCTCCCTTGAATTTATTTCCTGAAATTAACATCTTATCTCAAAGGATTCCTAACACATCAATTTTGATTTATTTCATATCATTCCTTTCCTTGTTCAAAAAATTTATTTTTCTTCCACAGTATTTTATGGTCTTATAATTTTTCTCGTATGATATCTATGCATTAGATAAATATCTTCTGTATATGAAATATTCGATGATGTTACAAAATTTATTCAAGGACGGTAAAATAATCAGATTCGGGACATCACCAAACACTTTTATTTTCATTTTAAAAGAAAATTAAATTTGTGAGTTCTCTCAAAATAAATCATTTTTGTTTAAATATCTTCAGTCATCTATATTTTGGGGGAAATGTTCAGAGTTTTTTCTGTTTATTTAGTAAAAATATTTTATAAATAATTACATTGTGCAATTAGTAACAAAATTTATATGTGTTACAATGAAATTTAATCCAAAAAAAATTATTATGCAGCATATTAGTACAGCAATACAATTTTTCTAAATTACTTGTTGCTGAATCAAATTTACGATTTCTAACAGTATTCTTATATCTAATATCCCTTATATTTAAATGTTAGGTCAAGTTAAGAGAAGTCAGTAGGGTAAAAATCATGGAATGATCGATTTTGAGTTTTTGATATTTCTGAAATCTGTATTTCATTACCTTTCTAGGGATATAACATTTATGTCATATTCTTAATTAGAACTATGTCAAAATGACTTTTAAAAAATCATCAACTGGAGGGCCACGCCCCCTTTTGAAAGATATTTGCCTTTTAAATATCCTGAAACAATTGCAAAGCCTTCTTTTTGTTTATTCAAACGCAATTAACTTTAGATAACAGTTAACTGTTCGATTAACTTTATTAGTTTTAGTTTGGTGGTGGAATTTCGAGTTACAACATGTTTCCAAGAGTTTTAAAGTATTATTTCTTAATATTTAAAAATTTACTTTCACAAGGTATGATTTTTTTCAAAACTACTATTTTCATAATTTATAATTTTAAAATTACTTTTTAAAAAAATAAAATTTTTCTAAATTTACTGTATGTGAAAAAAAAGCTGCAAATTTACATTATATATTCCTTATGCATTCTTGTGAATACTAAAGTGATATTTTGAAAATATTTCAACAAAAAAAAAGCATTTAGCTAAGAGCACATGTGTCAAAAAACAAACAACTTTGAATAAATTCAGTGATGAGAAATAAGTCTGTTTTTAAAAAAAACTAATTTTTTTTAAAAAAAAATATCACTTCAGTATAAATATAAATGTTACTTTACTGTACAGAGAAGTTTTTAAACTTAAATATTCAAAAGTTTCTGAATGAATTGTACATACAAAAATTCAGATGTGTAATAACATTTGTCGTTGCAAGAAGCTGGTTAAATACATAAAAATACCTAAATATCATGTTTAAAAACATAAAAACAGTTTATTTTTGCTGTTTAAGAAATCATGTGTACAGTTTAGAGAAACTTTTGAAATTTAAAAGTCTTAGAAACTTATGTTTGCATGTGAACACACAGAACACATATGAAAACTTTCGAAATGACGTAAAATCATGTTTTTTCAAATGCACACCAAAACCATATAGATAAATTTTTTCCCATTATATTTATGATGATATTTGCTCTACTTTGATATTTGTAATACATAAATGCTACAAATTCTTCTAAAATTTATAGCGATTTTGTGATAATAGATGTAAATCTTACAAAATATCTCGTTAAACAAAAACTGAATAATGTTATGTATGTATTTTCTGACAATTTGTAAACATTTTTGATGCTTTTTTTACTTAAAATATATTTACTTGATGATAATGTTGAATAAAATGTGGCAAATATATGTTGGAAGTCATAATTTTTGTGATAAAGTGATATTTCATGTTAAAAATGCATTTTTCAAAAAGTTTGTTTATAAAAATTTATGTTCTTTTTTCTCAGAAAATAATGCAAGGATGCTCATAAAATTTCAGTAAAACATAACTCATATGTACACTGAACATAACCATGCACACAAAGTGTGCCTTTATAAATTTTCCCAAAATATTTTAACATAAAGCATTTATCGTAGAAAAAAAATGAAAATTTTCAAGAAATTCATAGTAATATTTTTATGTTGCATGGTTTTGAAAAAACTTAACATTATATTTGAAATATCTCACTTCAGCATAAATATTAAAGTCTAATTAATATTCAGACTAAATCAGAAGTCTTAATATTTAACAATTTCTGAGAAAAAGTACACATATATACGTATGTGATGATACAGAATGATTTTTGTCGTTACCTGTAAAGCTTGTTATACACATAAAATTACATAAATTTCATGTTTAAAAACATAAAAACAGTTTTCTTGCTGTTTTGGATATCATTTATGTAATATTTAAGGAAAATTTTTAATTCTGATACTTTAAGAAATTGTGTTTACATGTGAATATACAAAGCACTAGTGAAACTTTTCGAAATGTCCTATATTCGTGTATTATATTTCTTAATTTGTGTCTTCTTTTTCTATAAATTTATTGTATGCATGAACTGGAATTTTTATTTTATATTTCATATATATTGTGTATACTGAAGTGAAATTTTTGAGATATTCCTCAGACATTTAGCTAAAAAGCAGATGTCGTAACATAGAAAAGAAAAATTTTTATAAAACTCATTATTCTACTGTGCAAAAATTACATTTTTAAACAGGCTGAGAGAGATCAATTTTTTAAAAAAATTTCACTTCTGTATAAAGATAAATGTTAATTTAATGCACACATAAATTTTTAAGCTTTGTTTTCAATAGATTCTTAGTAAAAGGTACATAAATATATCCCAAAATGCAATGCCATTTTTCATTGCACAAAACTTGTTACATACAAAAAATACACAAATTTCATGTTTAAAAACATAAAATCAGTTTTCTTGTTGTTGTTTTGGATACCATTTATGTAATATTTTAAGAATCCTTTTAATTCTGATACTTTAAGAAATCGTGTTTACATGTAAATTTATAAAACACTAATGAAATTTTTTTAAATGTCGTATAATGATGTATTACCAAAGCCATATTTTCATGTATTGACACATTTTTACATGGTATTTATGATGCTTATATTCAATTTGGATGGACAGTAATGTATCAGAACAGAAAATTCTTCAAAAATTGATGCATAATTTGAGAAAAATAATGCAAATGCTATAAAATATCTCGATAGATTAAAAGTGAAAAATGCTATACATGTATTTTCTGAGGAATCTAAGTAAAAGAAATAAGTAAAAAGTCTTAAAAGTTATTGAGAATAAGCTAATATTTAAAAAAATAGTGCAAATACAGATTGTAATTCATAATTTTTTTGATGAAGGGACATTTTATAATAAAAATGCAATTATCTCAAAACGGTGTTTTTAAAAATGCGTGTACCTTTTTCTCAGAACCTATTCAACGGAAGCACTTGCAATCTTTACTGAATATTACTAATATTTAGCTATATAAATTGAACGGATCTTTTATTAATATTCCCATAATATTTTTGTAAAAGTCAGTTATCGTGAAAAAAAATGACATTTTTCAAAAAATTCATAGTGATACTGTTGCGATGAATGTTTTTGAAAAAACTAAACAATATATTTGAAAAAGCTTACGATCAGTTTAAATAAAAAAAGTCTAATTAATATACAGAAAAATTTTTAAGTCTGTACATTTAATAGTTTCTGAGAAAAAGGTACATAAATATGCTCAATTTAACATTAGCGGGATAGGGGGTACCGACTTACCTTAAAAATAAGTCATTTCCATTAATTTAAATTCAGTTAAAATATTTATTATTAAATATTCGTTTAGAATATTCTATATTTCACTTAATAATGTATTTTTCTGTTTTGATATTAAATTTATGGATTAAGTTTTTTTCGTTAATTTTATGAATAGTATTATCTTAATAATATACAAGACATAAAAAATAACGCTAATAAATTACGTCAGACCTTCGTGTTTCATGCATTAAGCTAGAATTTTCATTGAGCGTTTAACATATGCAAATATTTATTACTCTTGGCTTTTAACTTTAACACACTTTTCCATCTGAGCATCCAAGTGGAGTTTTGAAGTAACTTTTTTTATTGTTCTTCCGAAGATTAACTAGCTATAGTTCTGAAGGCTTAGTACTCGTAAAATCGTGGCACAAAACCCGTTTGGCATTAGGTAGGTCATCATGATACATAATATTAAAAAAATAATCCCAGACACAAATAATTCCTAAATTGCTTATTATTTTTTACAACTAAAAGTATAAAAGAATATCAGCCTTAATGCATGCAATTCGAAATAATCAAGATCCACATTTATATGAGTATCAAACGCATTATTGATTCTTCAACACTCCAATGAGCAGCTGATCCTCCTAACCGTAACAGGTGATTTGGATTCAAACCCAAATGAAAGCTGTGTGACGGGTCTATACGTGTCATTATTTCACTAATCCTCTTGGCGAAACTTTGGAGCCAGCATTCGCGTTAATTCACAGCCTCTCAAGAAGAAACCCTGATATTTAAATTGGTTTGACTATATAAAGTCTATGTTTTGTAGATGTAAGGTAGAAGGAGGCAGAGAGCTGTTGCGGTGATACGTAGATGAGAATATTAGAATATTTCATTAAGTATTTCACAAACATAGTACGAGTGAAGGAAGTAATTGCTAAGATATTAAATTATTAGATTGAGGATCTAAGATAGATTGAATTAGATTTAGTTATCGGATCACTAGCGCTTGTTCACTTTGTCTAATTCACTTAGGCGTGTTTACTTAGAGTTATTCATTGAGATTAGATTGCTCGCTTTATATATTATTCCTAGGATTTTCTTTTGTAGCTTCACTTGTGATTGATAAAGCATGTTTGAAGAGTAATAAAGTAATAGTTATTATGGAAGTTGTTGGTGATGCTTTGTCCCCCCCCCCACTCACACATACCTTTAGGTAGGCAAGATGGTGAAGGAGTGGGGCCAAATAGGTAACCCCCACAGCTGATTGGATGATTCCCCTATGCGAACTGTTTTAACAGTAGAAAACACCTAGTATGATAAGGAATCATCTCCTTTTGGTGCCATTGAAAACCGGCCATGTAACCAGTGGCGTAACGGATAATATTAGGGTCCCCCTGCAAAGTCAGGTTTTGGGCCTCAACAAAGGGTAAGTATCTTACAAAGGGTAAGTACTTGGCGTCTTTCAGGCTTTGGTCCCGAGTACGCTGCCCCATTGATAGTAACTGATGCACGTTAAATCAGTCGAGGTTCATGTCCTCCCGTCGGTGTGGTAGTTAGGAGAGAGGGAATTGGCTTGAATGTCGTCTTTGTAACTTTGAGACGGATCTATACGCGATTCTACTAATATCTTCTTAGCTCTTTAATCACAATATTTATTTCAACCAACTTTCATTGAAAAACCAAACGTGATTTATGTAAATGAGGAATGTTATATAAATTCACTTTTCGCGAGATGACAGAAAGTGAAGTAAGAGGTTAAGTCAAGTGAATTAAAGTGAAGGAAAGGAAGGGAGCAAGTGATATGTCGACACGTTGTTGTTGACAAGCTGAAGTTGATACGTGTGATGTGGGCAAGTAGGAGTGAACTCGAAGTTCAATAATTAGTAAAAGGATTGCAGAGCGTGGAACTTACGACGTTCAACAAGCCAAAGATAATGTCTGCAAGTTACTGTGTAGGATCCGCTGCATTAAAGGTACAGGTACTGTGTTCCTAATTAAATAGAAGCTAGTAATTAGTTTGCGACGTTGTTGTAATTGAGCGCATTTAAGCTGTCTTAGATTCAGTTGAGGGTCAGTAATTGTATCGCCACATTAGAGTATCTCATCTCCGCACTCTACCATAGTTCATATACCTTAATTAGAACTGTATTGTGTCTAATCGATATTGGTTAAAAATAATTAATAAATTACTTTGATTGGAAATAATGTCTGTGGATTATTCTGTTCCTTCTAGACATCTAGCCGGGTTTACAGGTAGACAACAGGGTTCGGATGTAAGGAGTAACCAGAGGTTACCACAACTTGACCGAGGTTCAAAATTATGAGACCCATGGTGAACAGACCTCATGTTGTTTTAGAGGGAGACGTTAATAACCTTTCACTCACTCTGTAGCAGAGTAAATATCACTTATTTTGACAGCATACATATCTCGCTTTACATACTACGACTCATCTACATATCATATTTCTTATGTAAGAACGTAGCAGATAACCTTTCAATAAAACTCTAAAGAAAACAACCTTAAGTTAATTCTGAGAGGGAAATGTCACGAGACGGCTCGTTGAAACCTAAAGTTTTTTTTATCTTTTGTCTTAAAAAAAGCCAATTAATGTAGAAACAGTGTTGCATTTTTCACATACGGATGGGAAAAGGGAAATTTAAATTTATTTCTTTGTAAGAAAAATTTGTAAGAAAAATTTTGGAAACTATTTTTAAAAATTAAATATACCAATTTCCACTTTCGAAATTTTTCTATTTTAGAATTTATTGGTTTTTTTTTTTTTAATTTTAATGTGACATTAAAAATAACGAGAAGTTAAAATTTTCATAAATAAATGAAAATGATCGACACACACACATGTATATATATATATACAAAAGTAGATATCATATTAGAAAATAAATATTAGAAATAGGAAATATGAGAAATGAAATGTCATTGAAAGAGAAACATAAATACAAAAGGAAAAATACTGTGCAGTAAAGCGTTATATTCTCGAAAAACGAAATTTCGATTTAGCAAATCAGATGTCCGAGACGGATTGTGAAAAGCGAAACTTTCAGTCCAAGAAATAAAAAAGAAAAAGAGAAAATAAACAAAACTAAAGTAATCACTTCGACAAAGATATAAGAAAGGTGACGAGAAAGAGAGAGGGAAGGACTTGATCTGTGAAGGATGAAATAATGAAAAGCATCTGCAACCGAAAATGAATTGAAAACGGAAATAAGGGACAGATCAGGCCTTTTCGATTTCCATACCGGGACATATTTGATGGATAAATCGTTCTCTTGCCTTCTATTTAAATTCGAATTCTTTTCTTCTGTTTTCTGGGTAGTTTTTTATGGTGCCTATGTATATTGAGAAATAGTATTTAAACATAAATTTAAGTGCAATATGTCGAAACATAAAACAATTGATTCTAAAATGTAGAATTAAAAATTACTTTCCATCCAAATTTAAAATTCATATTAAGAAAGGAAAAGTTTTGTTAACATTTAGTAAAAGGACCAAGACTGAGACTTTCTAGCTGGCTCAAAGCGACGAGAGGGAATACCTGGACGGAATGGGTGATGTACTTCGGGAGCATATAATCCTGGTAGAATCAACCTGCAGAGATCTGAAAATTGAAACAAACAATAGAATTAGTTTGCTTAATAGAAGTTTTTCATGGTCTCAGAAACAAATTCAAGAGTATAAGCTTATTTCTATAAACACCAAGTTGAGCATATATATTAATCAGATCTATTGCTCTGTATGAAAGCCGAGGAAGAAAAATTGTTAATTTTTTAAAGAAAAATTTTAAGAAAAATCTTTGGATCTACTGAAGAGAAAAATGAGTGGAGTACTCTTCAAAGTCATGAAATTTACAGGAAATATAGCAAATACGACGGTACTGATATTGTCAAAACTATAAAAGCATTATGTATTAGGTGGCTGGGGCATTTTGTAACCCCCCCCCCTTGTCTACTCTCGAACCCGGCTAAAGGTGCGGGAGGAAGGGAAGGATGACTCGACATGATACTTTTTAAATATTTATTCAGCACACTGATTAACACACACAAAATTCAAATAACCAATTAGGTTGAGATGTTTCCCAGTAAAGAACAAGAGTTTTGCAATGAGAGTCGCGGATTCGGAAAATACTTCTAATCAATTGAACCAACTTTTATGAATCAATTTTCTACTTTAATAAATGATTTACTATGTGACTATGTTACTATGTTAAGCTATGTGACTATTGTCACCTAAATCTCATTAACAATTTAAAGCTCAAAACGCACCGTCAATATGACGAATACCTGATCTTTAGATATTTTTCCTATCTTTTACTTCTTAATACTTCAATCTCCTGGCAACTTCAATTAAACATCAATTCTCCTCTTTCTATCTATCTCTCGTACTAGCAAGCAAATCTATACTATATATAATAGACCTAATCCACATATTACGGTTTCTTCTTCAGAAAGAGTTGCCGATATTCATAACCGAAAAATTTCCAAAGAGGGTTAATGAAAGGACGCGTATAGATCCGTCGCAATCTGTACAGATATGCCGATGCTTTTCCCATTAATTGAGTAACTTTTTTCGAACATTAAAGGAACTAGACGTAGATGACGATCACCTTCACGATCGTTAGACAATGTTGAAAAGGACCTCAAACTAATGGGAATCAAACGATGGAAGGCCATCGTGACTGATAGGGTCGATTAAAGGAGGATTAACGAGTCAGCTGTGGCCAGCAAAAAGCTGTTGAGGTTAGGAGAAGAAGCAGGGTTATCATAGATGTGAAGGTCATTCCATTATGTCCACCTAAAGTGATCAGACACTCTGGACTAAATCAGACTTCTCCCTGTGGTACGTCGTCGAATCAATTAAAGCTGCTTCTTTTCTGTTACATTTTAGAAAATCTTATTTATTTTTTGTATTTTTAAATAATTTTTGGTTTAATGGAGATGCAGCTAAGCTACACCATATGGGGTAAAAAACAACCGCAACACAAAATAATTGCATTATAGATTTTTTTTCTAAAATTCTTACTTTACAAACTATCTAATGAATACATTTATTAGCTACAAATTATTGCAAGTAATATCAAAAAATTCAAATTAAATGATTAGGAAAATTCATTAGAGCAAATAAAGCATTTACAAATAATTTATACAACAAATTTAAATGTTTACTTTTGTTTTATGTTTTAAAACTTTTTTATGAGCACAATTATCTCTTCTCATTAACATCTTATACATGTATAAATGCAATTTTCTTTGTTTTGATATGAAAATTTTAACGCATCTTGAAAAAATGGAATTTTATATTTTAACTGTTCTTAACCATGATCTAAACAGAATAGCTATCTCCTTATATTCTGATAAAAATAAGCCTAAATCCCAAAAGAATTAAATGTCCTATTTTCAGTAATTTTAATGTTAATAATACTTCGCTGGCTTAGAAAATTCCAGTTGTCCTTTAGGTAACCAAAATTAAAACAAAGGAATTATTAAACATCGAGATTTACAAAATAAATTTGCCGGCCTAAGCAGCTAAAACTCGTACGAATAGGAAGTTTCAATCCGAAAGTAAAAATGATTAAGGATAACAATAGAAAGGGGCTAAATTCATATGACGTCATAGTCACATGATAATGATAACCGAGCGATTCTAGCCAATCAGTTCAAAAACTCGTGTGACGTCAGAGTCACACGATAAAATCTATCTTGTGCTTTCAGCTAATCAGTTCATGCGCTTCGTTGTTGCCAACTTTTGCTTTTGGCAGAAACTTAAAAGTATATATGCATAAAAAATGTATTTTATTTAAAAGTACTTGCATAAAATAAAAATTTTGTTTATTGATTTAAAAAAAAATATTGTTCAAGAAATGTTTTTATAACATTTAAAAATGTTTACCCATATATGAAATGTGTAATTTGATTTAATTATAAGTTTTAAAAATAGAACGATTAGCTTATGATTAGTTTGTTTTGAATTCAATGGAGAATACTTGGTAGTGTGTATCATATGGCCGTCGTAAATTGAGCCTAATGAATAGTTATTCGTATATAATATAGGAATTATAAAAAGTATGATTTGCAGAAAATGGAAATAAATAACTGTAAGTAATATTAATATTACACGAAATCCATTTTCATTCCTGATATTTTTGAAAATTATGAAAATAACCAGCAGTAAGGTGCTATTAGAAGAAAAATAAGAGTTAAACATTTCGAAATTCATTACAAAATTTTTATTTGTATATTATTACTTATCAAAGAATTTATGAATTCACCGGAAATCTTATAAAAGGAATCCATTGTAAATGAATTCCAGGTGACTCAAATATATTTCTACATTGATAAAAAAAAAAGACACCGGAAGTAATTTATTCTAACCAGAAATGTACTTTTCTGAAGTGCTTTTTCAAAAAAAAAAATAATGTTTGGAAATACAATAGTGCTTATTTAATCAATATCTCTGCTTTTGAATATCAGATAAGATCTACCCAACATTAAAATTTGTATTTTAATTTAATGGTATTTTAAGTAACACGAAGGAAAATAGGTTTCCTGCCCTTTTTATATATTTCACGTCCAAACAAATTTGCTTCCTAAAGTGAATTTCCTTCAAAAAAAAATTTAGTATCGTATTTATTCAAATACAAACTGAGCTTTATTAGATCTTCATAACAGTTTTGTAAATCCCCATTTAAATTTTATAATATTATTATCTTTGTTGCTAAGTGAAAATTCCTTTAAGGTATTTTCAGAATGAAAATGAAATGCTTTTTATGAAAGTTTTGATATGTTTTACTGCGTCTTAAATTTTTGCTTACGATTTATATTTAGCTTATTCAAAAACATTCCTTTTATATAAATCAAATAATGGATCAATTGTAGTTTTTTACTGACAGTTCTTACAATACACATATCTCTTCCGGAAAAACGGATTTAATTAATTTGTCTTCCTTGTTTTCTTTAGTGTTTGGATTTGTAATTTTCAGAAAGCAAACAGTAAAATATTAAATTGTATTGAAAACGTATCTGATTAACATATTTGATTATGTAAAATCTAAAAATATTTTTTCCTTGTAAATCAAACCTTTCCCATTAGCAAAATACTTCCAAATCTAATCAATTAAAATACAATGACACTGAGATTTTTTTAAAGAACACATTTTTATTATATGAAGCGTTTTGAAAGGAAAGTCAAAATAAAAATATTTTCTGATAAAATACTCGCACCTATTTCATATTTAAAGTTGGATTCATTTAATTTGAGCTGTGTAAATTAATTTGTTTTTGCATTATATTTTTTTTTATTGTTCACTCTACAGCATTAGGATGAACTATAATTCGTCTCAATTTGCTATGATGTTTCTATTTCCTTTCATAAATTTGTTATTACCTTCATGTTAGGAATTATTCTTATGTATCTATTTGAAAATTATAATTATCATTTTTTTCTCAAATACAAAACATACCTGAATCCACAAAAGCATATACATATATATATATATATATAATAATTTTTATCTTATACAATTTTAATTTCGCTTGAAAACGTTGATATTCATTATTTTTGTTCGCCATTGAAATTTTGAAATATGATGTTGTATTCTAGGTTTAATATGATTTGAATATTTGATTGGTTATATTAGTGTGAGGTATTTTGGATACATTTAAATATATATATATATATATATATATATATATATTTCTCATTTAAACCAACCCTCCTTGTACAAGTTATACAACTGTTCACAATCATTGCTCAAATTGTTAAACTGTAATTTACATGTATTTACGTAGTTCTAATTTTCAACTATCTCTTCTTTAAAAATATGTCTCTCGTGAATATTCTTCGTTTTTTTTTTTTTCTTTTTTTCGCAAAATTCGTACTTGGGTCTCTTCTTCAGTTAAATTCAACTTTTAACAACTCGTTTTTCTTACTGTACCTTATGTATTAATAAATTTTATTACAGCATCATTAATATTAAATCCGAGTCTAGTATTAAAAAATATTAAATGAAAGTTAACCTGTTTAATTTTTTAAAAATCTAAACATCGATGATTTGTTTTCCTTTCTTCATTTAATTAAGGACTGATTTCGTAATCCAGGTTCATTTCCTTTTCTACAGGTCTTGTACTGTCAAATAAAGGATTAAGTTTGATTATTCAGAGTCCCCATAAAGAAAATTGATTCGCTAATTTTTTTATATCACTCGCAGAATACCCAAACACAGTATTCATTTTTAAAGAGAATTAAGCTTAGAAAATCAGGGAGATATAAAATGAAACATTTGCCAAGGTGATACTTTTTAATCGTAATGAATTTTTCAAGAGGATTATTTCATTCCCTGCATTTCTACTTAAAGTTTGTGGGAAGCTTATTTTTTATTCAAACTAAACTGTAGAGTCTCTTAGTATAAGAACAATAACTTAATAATGGCGAGACTTTTAATTCTTCAATCTTCAGGGCCATAAAAAGTACAATTAACTTCTAAGTCTTTTGAATAAATAAGTAGACGTTGACAGTACTGATGGCATTCGACTGAGAAAGAAATTCATTGAGTTTATTATTAAGTCTTAATCTCTTTTCGAAAAGAAGCTTAGTTTAAAAGCACCTGAAAAGAAAACAAGTATAAACACAGTTCGAGAACTTTTGATTGTAGGCTTTAAAATAAAATAATTAAAAAGCTTAGAATAATAATTTTTGGTAGCATTATATTTTAAACATAATTTTGTTTTCCGCTATTAAAAAGAAGAAAAAAAAGGTACTGTATCTTAACTTTTATCGTTATTATGTGTCTATACAGGGTGTCCCAAAACGACCGCATAAACTCTGCACAGCTAGATTCCTCGTTGGGAGTACATAAAAACTGCCCAAAGAAGCATTCCTGTACGATCCATAGTTTACGAGAAAAATACGAAAAAAAAAATATGGCGTCACTTCCAGCGCAAGAAAAAAACACTTTATTGGACATATCAACAACAGTATTTGCATATCTTCCCAAACGATAATGTTTAAAACGTTCGTCGCGCATGTCGCGTCATGCATGCGCGCGCCGTGGAATGACGTTAAGCCGCCGTTGAACTGGTATTTAAAAAGCTGCATCTTGCAGCTACCGGTAGTCTTCGTATGGTGGCCATGTAATCCGTTCGTGACCACTGCGACATGTACTTACGACAGGCCTTCGACTACTGCGACATGCCATCTCAAGGAACTTGTGTATCGAGATGTAGTGACAACACAAATGGACTTAGTTGCTCGTCTGCATCCTGCTTGTACTTTGGTGGACCTCACGATGCAGCGACGTGTGATAACATCCATTCCACGGCGTGCTCAAGCCTGCCTCGACATGTACGGTGGACATTTTTAACATCTGCCTTAAATTGTGCATATACTGCTGTTGATATGTTCAATAAAGTGTTTTTTCTTTCACCGGAAGTGACGTCATACTTTGTTTTTCGTATTTTTCTCGTAAACTATGGATCGTACAGGAACGCTTCTTTGGGCAGTTTTTATGTACTCCCAACGTGAAACTAGCTGTGCAGAGTTTATGCGGTCGTTTTGGGACACCCTGTATAAAATATTTTATACATAAAATATTTCTCAATTTTTAAGCTTTATTTCTTCGACCATTATTACGACTAAGAATATGTAGCCTCAAAATTCAAAGCATTTATTTAAAATAAGCGATGTATCAGGAAAAAATAGCTACGGTGTCGCGATTCTAAGGCCGCAGATCAAGTTTGTGTCTCCAAAAGAGCAGGCATTTACGAAAATAATTAAATTTTATTTGGTTCGATCCATTTAATATCAATCAAGATTATCAACCAAGGAAGCAATCAAATTGACTATCTGAAATTCGCTAGACAAATAAATAAACACTTAATTGAGTGTTATCCGATGGAAATGCACTCGTCAGATCTCTCCTGGGTCAACTATAGTTTAATCTTCTCTTTTCAGCAAGGTTTCAGAATATTTAATAGCAACGTAATGACTAACCCTAACACTCACTTTGCTAGGGTTTAAATAGCACTAAAATTGGCTTAAAATCAAGTTCTCTCTATGGAAGACACTTTTTCACTCAAACTACAGTTAAAGAAGTATTTCCCCAAAAGGATTAATGAAAGGTAGTGAATAAGAGCCATCACAGCGGTAGAGTTGTGTGGTCGGTGTCGAACTCATTTTTAGTGCTGTCAAATCGTATATTCGAGTCCAGCTGCCTCTGAAAACTCTCAGTGTACGAGATCTGATGCACGTTAAATCCGTAGAGGCTCAAAGACTTTACTCCCGTGTTGTGTGGAAGTTTCAAGTGTGGGATGCCAGAGCTCAGATGTCGTCCTTATCAAAATTAGTAAATCCATCCCCAGTATTTCTTAAGCAGTTTCAAAATACGATCAAATAATAAAGATCCCAGCAAACACCAAAAAATAGTTATTAGAACTTGACAAAATTTGTTAAATGCAATGTACATGTTGTAAAATCGAAAAGCTAGCAGTATCATAGGGATTGATTCTTTCATTCAGGAAATGCATTTCTAAGAAAAAATCAATAATGCGTTGATCAATATCAAGCCATGATTCAAAGTTTTATTTGACAGGACATAGAGCTAGAGGAAATTCTCCATGAGATTGTTTAATTGTTTAACATATAAATTTCTATTGAAGAGTTATATTAGACTGATCCTGGAAGAGCCAAGCACTTCTACTGATCAGAGTTTACATGTAATACAAAAAAAAAAATAATATACATTAAAGAATGAAAATTATATCCATGTACTTAATAAATAAATATAAATAGTCTAAAAAATACAAAGCATGATATGCTAATCCGATTAAATTGTTAGAAAAACAACTATATTTTGTTTCTAAAGATTTAATTACGGTTGCATTTGAGCAGTGCTTTTGCGTGTGTTTGTTCTGGTGTGAAGTCGGCAAATTAGAAGCATCAATACTATCTTCTAGAAAAAGCAAAATATTGCTAATTTAATTCGATAATTTTTAGTACCTGTAAAGCAATTCAATAATGCAATCAGATTTCCTTAACTTTTATATTCAATTGCATAGTTAGAAAAATTAACATATTAAAATATGATAAAAGCTTTTTCTTATTTCTTAGTGCATCATGTCTTCTGCAATCAAAAAAATCTCCTGAAATTAAAAGAGATTTACAATTTAAATTCATGCAAATTAATTTTGAATAATGTTCTTAAAAGAGCTAAAAAGTATGGCCCCTTGCTTCTCTTAAATTTTAAAATGAAGTCTACATTTTCTAAAAGGCTGGAAATGATAAGAGTGAAATTTATATTTAAAATCCAGAAAAATCGTGTATAAATATAAAACATAATTAATAGGTAAAAAGTTATTAATGATATATTTTCTCTAAAGGGAACGCAAAAACTCAAATTAAGTTTAAAATATGGGGAGGAGGAATATTTTAGAAGACATTTTATGTTTAGCTAGTTAGAATGTATCAAAATGATTAAAATATAAATTTCCAAATTTTTATTAAATACTTCTCGTACTTACATTTTCAAACTGTAAAAATTTGCATAAAATAAAGTAATAATCCCGCATTGCTTTTTTTCTTAATTTTTGTAAATTTATTGATATGTGTTTCAATAAAAAAATAAATATTTTTTATTTGATTAAACTAAAAGGCTACTGAATAAAAGCGAAAATAAAAATAAATGCATAATTACAATATGCAAATAGTTATTTATCTAATAAATTTAAATAAAAGTTCTATGTAAATATTTTAAGAAACAAAATATTATCAAAAAGGATTATTCTGATGTTTATACTGCGTAAATTTTATTGAAGATATCCTTCCACTTGTTAAGTTATACAAAAAATAACTTTAAGGAACACACATGTAAAAATAATATCTTAGTTTTCAAACGAAAGAAGTTTTAATTCTCATTTGTGTCAATTTACTTCTAATGAATACTAAATGATGAATATATTACTAAATGTGTGAATAATCTTTCCTACCAAAAACAACTAAACTCTTATTTAGATTTTGTTTTTTATCTTCAGTCCTTTAAAAACAGAAACTAAATATTTATTTTATATTTAAAAGTTTAGAAAGTTGAGATGAATGCAGAGAGAAAATTTTTGTCCTGGGATTATTTGATATTTATTTAAAAGGTTAACTTTTTTTCTTCTTTCAAGAATAACTAAAGGTAAGAGGAATTCTTACAGCTAAGTTATTTTTTCAAGTTTTAAATAAATATGTACTGAATCCTTTTTCAAAAAATATGTTAATAGTTACTATTAAGAACTATCTTTAACTGAAGACAATATTATTGCTTTATTACATTTATTTTAAAGTTTTAACACCATTAAGTGTTATAAAGATGTTTAAATAATAAAAACTTTATTTACACAAGATTTATATGTGCTTTTCTCTATTTTTAACTTGTCGAAAATACATTTAAAGTGCCTCGTTTCTTATAGAAGAGACAACAAGTAATTTTATGTACTTAAAATTTGAAGGTATTTTCTTCCTTATTAAAAAGGGTTTTTTTTTTCAAAAATTATAAGTGCAACTATTTGAATAGAAGTCTTGTAAGATGTGGTATATTTCATACTTCAATTCTATTTTTAAAAAGTATTTATATTTATATATGATTAAGGAGAATATAATAATTATATACATCGTTAGAATGTAGTTGTCATTTCTATATCTGTTGCAAAGAGGGAAATGACGAAATTAGGAATTTTATCAAATACCTAAGGAATATGATCAATTTACGAAAAATGTTAAAATAACGTCTTTTGAAGGATATTTCCCTGATGAAAGTAAGGGATCTGATCAGATTCCTGAATTGTTTAGTGAAAAGATGAACTGAACAAGTCAGGAATCGAACGGCTCTATTTTCGTGTGTTACCACTCCGCTTTACCCAGGACTGGCCATCTGGGGGTGCGGTGGACGCTAAGCACCAAGGACCCACGATTAAGGGGGCCAAAACATAATGGAGGATTAAAATAATGTACTTTTGCACATGATATCTTGACAGTATTCCTATCGCTGTCAGTATAACGCAGAGCTTCTTAAACTTTCAATCATAATTTTCATCGTCCCCCCCCCTTCTACTATAACAATGTATTGAATGCAATAAAAATGTACTTTGACGCTAAAGCTACAATACGAATTTAGTTATAAACCATGCAAATTATCAAACTAAATATTAAATTTTGTATATAACAAGCTCATGGAAAGCGATACTAGTCATTAAACTTGTTTTTAATGCATTGATAAATTAATTATCAAAAACGTGCAGTACTGGTGCATTTATTTAATCAGTGTAAATGTGTATATATTGTTTATTATGTCAGAATGTATTTTAGTTTGCTTCCTTTCCGTAAACTAATATTTATTTTATATAAATGTTTTGTTTTCGAATTTTTAATATGCTCGCCCCCCCCCCACATAGGGGTATCTCGTCCCACAGTTTGAGAAATTCTGGTTTAATGAGAAGTACAATTTATCGCAAGCATTATTATTGTACATCTGTGTGAATTTCCACAGTCTCAAAAACAAATTCTGATGATGCAAATGTTTTATTTTTGGTATTAGATTCACACGGAACTTCCAAGGATTCCCTCCTAAACTAGAATTTTAGATGTATATAACTTAGAAGTGGACTTATCCATATTTTAATGCATCAAAGTAGAGAAAGGTTTATAATTATTTCAATTAATAGTAACTCTGAAAATAATGTAAAGGTTTCGAAAATCCTAGTTCATGCTCTGTTGAGAAGTCCTAACTAAAATATATTGGAAAAATATTATACAGAAGCATTTTCCACATAAAAGGTAAATATTTTGAAAATATGATTTCTTCATTTTTTGCCAAAACATTGCATTTAAATAGTTTTTTCTGTAATAATAATCTTAAAACAATTGTATACATATAAATACGTAATTTTAACGGACATTTAATGTAAAAAAAAACTATATTATATGCTTTTGCAGTTATTGTTCCAATTGTTGTCAGTAACTTGATATTACTATTTTAAAGAATTGTAGATGTAATTCGAGATATAGAATTGTGCTTCATTTTGCACATAGTCGTAGATCATAAAAATATTAACCATCGAACCAAACATGTAACACTGGTTTTTATAAATAGGGTTTTTTTTAAATTGCTCTAGGAAGCAAAAATCGCAATTTTTATTAATGATATCAAATATATGGCATCTGTTTTGATCTTCATATTTTGTATAATAAAAAGGCTTTACAAATAAGTCCCATTTGTTTTGCTTCTGACTCTTTCTTTGCCTGAACTTGCATTATACTTAATTTATGGATAAAAAATAATTTTGAAAGTAAGTTGTAGTGTTATTAATGCCACCTCATCAGCAAAATCAGATAGAGACCCACAAAATTCATCCTGTCAAAAGGCCAAGTGACGCCTGCCATTACCCATAGCTTTGAGCACAATACAGATGACAGTATGTTTAGCCATTTCCACCCCAATTTTGAGGGAGGACACTCGGGGGAATACCTTGTCCTCATATACTACAAATCAATAACGGACGTGAATTTACAGCTGGAGTCATACAAAAATTAACACTCTTGTGGCCAACGCGCAATATTTTAAATAGTAGGTCTTGACACCCAGCTAGTAAAGTATTTTTTGTATAATAGAATCTACGGAGTCCATTCACGTGACATTTGTAAAATTTCAGTGCACGCATTACATGGAAATACAGTAGAGAAAAAAGGATATGGATCGAAGATTCTGTGCTATTTATGCAAAAAAGAAGAAAGCGTTCAAGATCAATGGGAAAATGCTGCAAAATACCTGAAAAGATCAGCTGGAAAAATGAAAGAAGTTTCTTTGAATAAATTAAAATATGTGCTAGTGAATTTCTCAGTTTGGGTGCATGTACTAAAGATATAGGTCTATTGGATGGAAATAACCTAGTTGGGATCGTATTAAATTTAAAAAATAATTTATACTAAATGGTTACTCAGTTGGATTTATAAAAGAAGAACTACCTAGAAAAGTTCATCAAATAATTACTATAACATTTACCGAAACAGTTCCACAGATTAATCTAGCTCTGCAAGGAAATTATCCTTATTTGAAGGTCAAGGAGTTAAGAAGTGTTCCTGTAAGCAATTCAAATTACAATGTATAACAAAAATATGGGCTTGTAAAAAAAAGTAACGAATTTTGTTACTCAAGATGATACAAATCCATAACGTCTTTTAAGGGGTTGGCACGTCCATAGGAACCCATGTTAAATTGCGTAAGCTTATGTACCTTTTTCTCAGAAACTACTTACTTCTTATGAATAAACTTTTTACAGTAGGTTATTGTACTATAAATAACACTTTAACGAAGCAGTTTGTCTTTTTATTAAAAATTAAATTAATTATGAATTTTTTAAAAATTGTCCAATTTTTTTGCCCTAAAATTTAGTTTAAAAAAGTCATATCTAAAGAAGTTTCTTTGATTTATCTAATTCCCTCCATTAAAGTGTGTAAACATGTTAAAATTCAGTTCACTGAAAATTTGAGGATTATGTGATAAGTAGTGTTTGAGAAAAAGGTACATAAAGTGAAAAATATTACATTTTGAGAAAACGGGCTTTAAAGAAAAAATTTTAATTTTTTTGAGCATTTACTTTGTTTAGTACTTCCCAGAAGCACATGAAGCCTTTTTTTAACTATTTGCTTATACAAAAGACTCTTCTAATTTCCTTTTTTCATTGTTTTTAACAATTTTGCCGCTTTTAGGGGTCTCAGGATGATTTCGTTGGGCAACACGAATCCTACGTGTATCTAGTTTTTGAAGCATGGCACACAGTTATGACTTGGTTCAATATCACAATGTCTTAAGATCATTACTTTTGTTACATGACTAATACTGATAGGTGCAATAGCCATATTTACCCCTAATTTTAGAGTTTTTAACCCTACAAATGTCGATCTTGGAATCACTGACCATATGGTGTTATTAACAGACTCATTTGGGTTCTGAGTCTTTCCATGTAAACATTTTCTTAATAACATAGGATTCCCTAGATCTCTACATTGGCTTAATTTAATTCATTATATGGTGAGTGTGTTTTTGATCATAGTGCCTTCGTTACATTCAGCTTCTGTCTTTTGAAACTTGCACCAGGCATTTATAATCGCAGGACACAGTCCATGTTGAGGGCTCTCGTTTGAAGATAGAAGATGAAAATAAACAGCCCAAACAGCAGTTTTCGTGCTATGTAGATCATTGATAATATTTTTAATGTATATACCTTCTTGTCGGAGAGTCAGTTACGACCATCACTTAACTTTTTTTCTCTGTTTCGCTTTTAAGATCCAAAAGACGTGTACAGATAAATTTTTCTATAAGCCCAATACATTCTATTTTTTCCTCTTGAACATCATATATACTCGCGCTCATCAGAAACTAATACAAGGGGAAACACGGGTGCTTCTAGCAGATCTCATTTGATCACGTCAAGGAGTAGCTTCGTTTAAAAAAATAAATAAAAATACTCGTCTAATGATCACATTTCCTCATATCATATATCATTTTGAACAAAAATATTTGAATTTTAAGAAAATATAAAAAAAAAGTGAAAATTGATAATTTTTTTAAATTTCATGTGCTGGACCGGACCCCCTTTACAAAAACCAATAAGCTCTTTTTGTTAATTATATCCAAGGAAAAGATGTTTGAAATTATACTACAAATATCTTTTTTTAAAAATACCAGCCTAATTATCTAATTCTTTCGTTAATCAGTTTGAAATAAATAATTTGTATTTTAGTGACTATTGCATTATTTACTCTACAGTTAATAATGCACCATATTTGCTAAATCAACATTTTTAAGCTCTTTCATCATTTTACTGAAACAGTTTAAGGATTTTATCAAATAACTTAATTTCATCAGGGAAATGATCTTCAAAAGATGTTATTTTAACATCTTTCGTGAATTGTTTGTATCCCATAGGGATTTGATCAAATTCCTAATTTCATCATTTCTCTGCGACGTATCTAACCTGAAAGTTTATTCGCAAAAAAATGTTATTAAACTCAATGGGTTTTATGTATTTATGTATAGTAAACTGCCTAAAATACATTTCTTTCTGTGAGAGTTGAAGGCATTTAATAATTGATTTTCTTTAGGTTTTTAAAATTTGTTTTCAAAACATATAATAATTTCACCTTTTTTGCTTACATTGATACATAATTTTGATTATATTATCTCTATATACATATATTAGTCTCTCACTCTCTTCACTCTCTTCCCTATCTCTTTCTCTCTGTATTTTTATCTATTTCTATAACTCTCTCTTAAAAAATAAAACTAAAACAAAATTATTAACAAAAAATTGAAGATGTTTTGATCATCTTTCAAATATGGGGCAAATTTCCCAATTTAATCTTTTTTTATTGCTTTCTAAAGTCATGTCACATGACTGCTTTAGATTACATTTTAAATTACAAAGTCAATATAAAAAAGTAGTTTGACATTCTTTCTTGATAATTTTCTATGCATTTGATTCATAATTTTTGTCACAATTCCCCGCACCCCCCCCCCCTATATCCAAAAGGATTTGTCTTTATAAACAAATCATCTGGTTAAATACTAGAATATTATTTCGTTTTAAGTGGTTAGAAACAGATGAACTCTTTTTTTTTTTTTTTTTTTTAGGGAGAGAAAAGTTCTTGACTTGTTCTGAATAATGCATGTATTATGTTTTTATTGTCAATAACTGCCCAAAAATTTAAGACTTCGTTTTAGGTGGAGAATATTTTCCTTTATTCTTGATTTTTTCATTGCCTTTTTTAAAATCATTTAAAAAATTTATTCATGTAATGCATAATAAATCTTATTCAAACATGTTGTTGTTTTCAATATTTATTTCTTATTAATAATATATTTACAATTTATAACTTCAAAGAGTAAATATTGTTTACAAATCTTGAGTATTTTATTAATTTTAAGCATTGCTTTCTGGAGAAATTCCACCTCCTCACAAGAAAAAACTTAATCAAAAACCAAATAAGATGAAGATTAATATGATATAGTGTTGCGTCGTGTGTTTGGGAGACAAAAAGGCATAAAAAAATCAACAAAGAACCAAACGTCTTTTGTTTCGCTGAATCTTATTCATGACTTTAAATATTTAATACTCAAAAATCTATGGCATATTCTAGAAACGTAGAAAATATATTATCAAAATCATAAAAATATCTGAAAGACTTCGATTCCAAGCACCATTTTCCATGAGATATTCTAAAAATTAATATTTAAGGCTTGCTAGTATCTATAAATTTTTTAATGAATGTTTCAATGTTTACTGAAATAAAATTAACGTGGATTTTTTATTTATTAATCTGATTTTGTAATTTTTTAAGAGACGCTTTAGTTTATTCACAAAATTCAATATTCTTCCAAAATAATGTACAAAAGTATATTCCAATCAATTGATAAAGGAGTTTTGGGGATTTAAAGAAACTTTGTCTAAATATGACTTTGTACTAAGCTTACAATTAGAATAGTACTAAAAATAATTTATATTTAATATATTTTAAACTATACATCTAGGGAGGATAGAACTAGGTACCTTAATCTGTAAGCACGTAACATACCATTTGTCCAAAATGATCACTTCAGTCAAGAGGCTATTACTGGCTTATATACAGATAATACCACTACACCCTTTCTCATCAGTGAGTCGAATAGGTGAAAAAACGATATATTTATTGCGGCGTGCATGTGAGTTGTTGCTGTTACGTCAAGTGAATCTGATGACATTGTTTGCTGCATCAAATGAGTCTGATGATATTGTTTGCTGCATCAAGTGAGTCTGAGGACATTGTTTTCTGCGACAAGTGAGTCTGATGACATTGTTTGCTGCGTCAAGTGGGTCTGACGGCTTTGATTGCTGCATCGAATTTTTTATTGCTCTTGCGGTGGGTAGATGGCGCCACGGCAGCTGCGGGAAAGTTGCGTTTTCTTAGTTCAGTTACTGTCACCAATGAGGAAGATAGAACTCGGTACCTTCTTATCTGTAAGCACGTAACATACCACTGGACAAAAATGATCACTTCAGTCAAGAGGCTGTTACTGGTTTATACAGATAATACCGCTACACATCCTAACAGAAAAATAATGTTTTTCCATTTAATGCATCTTTCACACAGTGAAAATATGGTAAAAATGAAGCAAATAAATCTCTCTTCTAAGGCAATGTGTTAAAAAGTGCTTTAAAAATATATTACGTTGTTGTAGAACAGGGATGGCCATTAAGTCGATGGCGATCGACCGGTGGACCACCAAGACATTTTGGGATGGCCACCTTTACTAAGACCTAAGACGAGTTTACTAAAAGAAACATATTTTTGGAACACCGTCACCAGGTTGATTGGAGAATCGGCTTCTTCACAATTGATGTTACTGTTTTCACTTTAGCAAAATGATTCAATTAAATGAGTAGACTACACACGTATATTCATTAGAAGCAAATGATGACGCTTAACATGTCTCAAGTCTCTGTAGAGGATGCTTTACTACAGCGATGCCAGCCATATAAATGAATTTTCCCTACACGTAGATTGTAGGGGAGAATAAATGCTTATGGATCAGCTCCTTCCTCGACATCACGGGAATGGCTGTTGAGATATCATCACACATTTTTATGGGTTTGGGTTTTCGTGTTGGTGTCATGTCCCGCGTTGTAGCACGAGACTCGGCAGCGAACAAATTAAGTCATACGTGCATTGGTTTCAGATTCATTAGTTCACCTATACTCCCTGCTCGTTGCATTGGATACGTCCATGCTTCACGGTGTAGCTGTTACTATAGTTTTTCAAGCATTCAACTTGGCAATATTGTGTCACTTGTGTTTTAGTGGTAAAAATAGTAACCTGTCCTATTTTAAAAGGCGGGTAAAATACCGAAAACAAGTGTTAAGAAAAGAAAACATTCGATTATAGTACAGAAGGATCATAATTACGCCAATGTGTAGATCGCAACACCTTAAAAACATTAGAGGCAGCCTGTATTCTGGAAAAGTATGTCCCCCTCTGCGCTACATGGTGGGCCTTTAGTAGTATTAGCATTTGAAACCTCAACCCGACAACCCTTGCAACTAGTTCCCCACCACGACCACTTGCTTACCACTCCAATTAAATTTTTTAACTCATAATAGAAAAACAAAAGGCCTTGGGAATTCCGATTATTCGAATACATTCCTTATTTTGGAAGCAGTGGCATATTTTTTATTTAACCTCTTAATTGCCAATTAAAAGTAATGCGATACGATCCCCAGTTCTATTGTTTTTCACATAGGCACTCGTATGTGGTGTATTTGGGGGGGGGGAGACACAAATAAGTCAAGTTTTCTCTGAAATAAGTACTTCCTTTGGAAACGATGTCAAGGTCGTTTTATTACATTCCAAAAACTTAACAATAGTTTTAATGATAGACGCGCAAAGAAAAGGATTTTCGGAAGAACGAATATATACGTCTGGGACACATAACACACCGGCTGAGCGAGACGGATATATACGCCGGTGGCTCTTAAGGGTTTAAAAAGAATATTTACCTCCCTTCGATTTTTCAAAAAAGAAAAGAATGTAAAACTAAACAAAATTTATAAAAAATAGAAACTGCATACTTTATCAAGTTCCAGCAGTAAAAAAAGAAAGAAAAGAAAGACTGAATTATATATTTGATTGGACCCCAGTGGCACGTAACGGCGAAGGGACCAATTACTTCAGGAGAGGAGTGTAACAGATTGTGGTCCTAGATCACAACTCTTCCTTTAAATCTTGATCCGAAAAAAGAAAAATAAATTAAATTCTTTCAGCGGGATCATTAATTTTGAACCTTTTTCAAATTGCTTTTTTTTTCCATTTCATCCATTTGTTACAAGAAAGAATAAATTAGAATGGCGAGACCGGTACATTGCGAACGAAGAATATATTAAGGTCTTTTAGAATTTAGATTAAAATATTTTAAATGAAATGTTATGGGACAATAGGATGTTATAGATAAATGAAGTAGCTGTTTTGCCATTGCAATAATGGGAAAAAATTCCGTTGTTTAAAACAAGTAATTTAAGCAGAAATATTGAAGAACACCTGTTTTACATTTCATTAGGTTCTGGGGTATGCAGTCGAAACTTAAAAAAGAAATTTTGGGACACACTTCTGTCTCCTAAATTTTTAAAATTTAAAAATATTTCTTAATTTTTTTAATTTTTCATTTCATACTATTAGCTCAATCTCTCTCTATATATGTTTATCTTGTTAAAGTGTTCAATCATTAATAAAATACTTTCTGTTTTTTCAATCAAATAATTTCTGTTCAAATAATTTTTTTTAAACTTGTAGAGGATGAATTAATTCCGGTAATTAAATTAAATTAATTACCGGTTTTGGACGCCAACTTAGATTCACCTCCATTGTTTTACAATGAAAATGTAAAAACAATGACAAAAGTTGGCGTCAAAAACCAGTCTTTCAGCCATACTAGCCAAACTGGGTGTGCATTGTTACAACAATGCAGACAAATCATGCTCCTTTTTCAATTCTTAGTATTAGTGCACTCTCTCCTTATATATGCCGACTCTCGATAATTCGAAGTTGAAGGGACCAATGAAAAACTTCGAAATATCAAGAGTTCGAATTATCAAGAGGGTAGAAAAAATTCCCAAAATACACGAAGAAATTTTTTTTCTAATACATTTAAATTTGAAACTATGTAATAAAACAACAATTGTAAATATGTATAAAATTATTTTAAAGCATTTTTAAAATGTACACAAGATACAGTATAAGTATTTTACAGAAGTTAAAAGTCCTGTATTAAAAGAATATATTCAATATATTCATACACAATCCTATGCACATCTATTCTTCACAATAGCAGACCACCCTTTCTGAACATATGTGTAGCAAGGTCGCGTTTTTTTTAAACGAAAGAAATGGATGGCTGATAGCAGGTGCGGTTGGTCTATTGTCCACTTGAAGAAGGAAAGCATTAAAAGTGTAGTTTGCCTGATGAACCGGAAAACACTAAGAAGGGGTAGCAGACAGATGGTCATTAAAGGGACTACGTTACAAGGGAGACGTGCAGAGACAATACAAATACAAAACTTATAAGCTACCATCTGTTTGCTACAGGACTGTACATGACAGTGAGTGTTCGAATTGACGAGAGTTTTATAAGGTAACTTCGAATTATTGCGTGTTGTAGTCTAGCCAGCCTCAGATTTTACTTCGAATTATTGAGTGTACCCAAATGTATTGTTTTAGTTCGAAATATCAAGAGTTTTTCTAGAGACTGAGCATATACTTCGAATTATCAAGAGGTTCGTATTATCGAAGGTTTGAATTGTATATATATATATATATATATATATATATATATATATACAGTCGAATCAAATTCTACACAGGAATAAAAGAAAAAGTAGAGATTCCAAGGATATTACAGCTAAAATTAATGAATTCTGTAGTGATTTTGAAACTGTTTATAACATTAATCAAATAAAAAAATTTCATGTTTGGTTTGAATAAAAAAGAAATCAAACTTTTTAATTATATACTTAGTTACGATAACTTTATAGAATGTCAAGCCTTACATGTTATGAAAGATTTTTGTAATTTCTTAATCAGTAAGTTTAATATATCAATACATGATAATGTTTTAAATTCTACAACTGAATACTGTAACATCCTTTTCATGAATAAATCCTATAATCATGTAAACTTTACTAAAGTGTTTGAGAAGTATATTCAATTTTTCCCAGTAAAAAACATTAACATTAAAAAGGCATTTAAATATAATAAGAAAATTGGTAGATCCATCTTTAACTACAATTCTATTAATTTGCAACATAATAATATTGTATGTAATTGTCATAATTATGTAGATTTCATTGATGAATATCATAAACATGTCATATCTGGTAATTTAAATATTATTAAAGATAAAACTCTCAGAGAATTAATGGTTTTAGAATTATGCGTTCTAATAATAATAAAGCTATTAAAGCACAAATTTCTAAAGATATTAATAACTTCATTACAAAAATAGCAATTAAATACAACTTTCCTTTCGAAGCATTCAATGAGTTTAAATGCAAAGTTTTGAGTGAGTTACTTAATCTTAACTATAAAACTGATAAAAATATTTCTTATAAAGATATAAAACAACAAATTTCAAATCTTCAAAAAGATTTCATTATTGTATATGTAGATAAAGTTCAGGGCAACTATGCAATCATTTGCAAATGGTTTTATAACTTTATACTTAACAAACAGTTTCAAAACAATAATGCGTTTATTAAATCTAATAGCAGCAATATAGAGAAATCAGTAACCGTATTTCAGCTTTTTATAAAAAACTAGATTTATATACAAAGAATATCAAATTTCCTTATATTTTTCTAACACCAAAATTTCATAAGTGTCCAATTAAATTCAGAACTATTACTAATGGTTTTAATACCTATATTACACAACCAGGCAAGGTGTTGCAAAAAGTTATACAACACACTCTAGACAATATCTCAATTTCCATTATTGTAAAGAATAGTAAAGATATTGTTGAGAATATGCAAGGTAAGAGTGTTAAATCTTTGCATAGCTTTGATTTTGAAGACTTATTCAACTCTATTGATATAGAGGATATGATTAAAGTACTTAGAAATGTTTATATTAAATATTCATTAAATAAATTGATAAACTATGATAAATATAATATTATTATACAATTTGTTTTGAAAGAAAATTACATATTTCATAATGACTCATATTATCAACAAATTAAAGGTCTGCCACAGGGTGGCCCAGCTAGTTATAGTCTGGCTAATATCTATTTACACTATTACGAGAATGAAAAAATTGATACAGACTCTTGTTACTTTTTTAGATACATCGATGATCTAATTATTTTCAGTAATAAAGTTGACTTTACTCCTATATTTGATTATTATCCAACCTACCTGAAACTATTAAAAACCAATTGCAATATAGAGTCAGCAAATTTCCTTGATCTAGAATTAAAAGTTGAAAATAATATGCTAAAAAGTAATATTTTTGATAAAAGAGTCTCTTTTGATTTTAATGTTATAAAAATGCCATATTGGAATAGTACCCTTCACATTTCAATTTTTAGAAATATCATTCTAAACTATATAAAAAGAAATAATGATTTAGTATCTGAAGAAGTATTGAGAATTAATAATTATAAAAAATTCTTTCAAAGTTGCCTAGACTATAACTATCCAGCTAATTTTATTTATAAATATATGTCATCAAAGTTATAGCTATTTAATTATTTTTATTTTAAGTATTCATTTCTATTTATTTTATAGTATATAATTTTATTGTTATATTTCTTAATATATTTAGTCTATAGTATATAATATTCTTAATATATGCTTATATTAAGTTTAGTTACTAAAAATATACATAGATGACGCCTTTATTCTTAGTATTGCTGTGTTTTTTTTTGATGCAGTGAGTCAGTACATTTGTGGAATCTGTATACATCGGGTAAGATTAGAGTTTCTTTGCTCATTTACATTATTGTTAATTATGGTTATATTCATTATTAACCTCTCTTGCAAATATTTTTGTTTATACATATTTATATTTGTCTATTTCTTCCGGATTCCTATGGTAATTTAATATTGCAATTTCTATTCTATTGCTGTTATATTCACCCACGTGGGTTTTAGGCTTTTGCCTTAGTTTATACTGGAAGCTATTATGTAGAAACAATTTCTGCTGCAGGAGAAGGTTGAGATCTCACAAAACAATGTTTAATCCTGTTTCACTGTCCTAAACCAGTGACAGCTCGAGAAATCATAATAGTTTTCCCCTCTAGATACATTTCTTTTTGGTTTGTCATGGTTCCATGTTCTTGGTTCTTCCGGTCTGATCTTAGGATGCTTGGGATTTATTAGTCTTCTTTTGAATTATTTACTGCTATATATATATATATATATATATATATATATATATATATATCTTGTTCAAAATTTCAATCGTTAATAAAATGCTTTCTATTCATCTATTTAAAGTAGGAATTGACTTAAAATTTTTTTATATTACTTGTTTTACAATAATAGACGCCTTTAATTGTAATAAAATCAATATATTTAAACTTATAGTGTAATTTTTTTATGGAAACCATTCAAGAATATCTTAGCATTCTCATAATTACTATTGTTAATTATTGTGAAACATGTGCATCGCGCGTCAGAAGTATATTACCCTTGTTAACCCTCTTATCGCTCAAAGAAATATATCCGGTTATCTTATTTTAACACATTTTCCTTGTTAATAATTCTTCCTGTACACGATATGATAATCCGTTATACGGAACTTGAATACGCTGATTGCATATAATAAAACTTCCCCTACAGACAGAATCTTACATCTAAAATATTTGAGAATGGAAATAGAAATCTATCGACTTATTTTTGCAGTACTTTTTGACTTTGGAAATTGATTTCCTTAGAGAAGTATAAAGATACTCTGAAACGCTACATTAAAACTATCCGAAAATCAAGAGCTACTTTTTTCTGTCTTTATGAATGAAACATTTAATTGGACTAATCATATTCATGACTAGTTATATAGAGATAATTGCACTTTGTGTGCTTGGGTTTGAGGTTTCGAATGACTCCTGCTTGATTTTTAACAAAACAGCGAGTAAAATATTTCTTAATTTATTGTCTGAGAATTGTTTTGGACCAATAGCTGAGTGGTCTTGGTCACGAACTACGGATGAGTTTTGTTCCTGTTGCGTTGTGGGCTCGAGTCCGGGTCTGTCAAGGCTGCTGTCCTCGTCATTTAACCTAGTTCTTAAAGCACGAAATCCGTCGCCAATAGCTTTCCTGGTTATAAATCAAGAACAAGCAAAATAAAAACAGGAAAAGGGAGAACTCTTATTACTCTCACGTTTTTTGTATTTTGACAGATGGCGTGATATTCAGCAAACACGAAACACGCCGTTTAAGAGATTTTTCCTTTCAGTTGAAATATCAACTGTCCATTGTGTAAAGGTTAATAAATTACGTATTCTGCTCCTTTTTAATAAAGTAGAACTTCGATTTTATCAGTAAAATAATGTTAAAGGAAATTGCAAAAAAGTCATACATTCAGCAACTTTAAATCTATTAGAGTACATTTTATTTACATAGATATACATATATGCATGTATTTAATAAAAATAAATTAAACAAAAAATTCACAAGAATTTAATGAAATTTATTTCAAAATTTCCAAGTTTTTTTTAAAAAACAAAACATTTGTTGAGTTTTGGAAAATAATCTGATATTTTTCTTTGCATTGTGTTTTTTACCATCAAATTGTCAACAAATTATTTGATGCCATCCATTTTGTTATTCATTTCACCAGTGGAATGTACGTCTAATAACTGCGCATTCTTTTCATGATGTTCCTAATTTCGGATGAAGCGGGAACAGAAACTGCAGTCAGTCATCGGAATCAGCCTCAATGACATTTTTTAAGCTTTGAAAAAACTCCAAAATGTCTTTGTTTGCCATAATTAGGACCGTACTCACATTGCCATCATCTACTGCAACAAATTGTTTCGATGATACAGTAGGACAGTACAATAATACAGAAACGACGCACTTTGTTCCATCCCAGAAGGAAAATCTTTTCGTGTTAAGCAATTTTTGTTTCATGTTAAGAGAAGAAAAATACATGGAAATACATAATAGTATGTTGGGATCATTATATCTTTTCGGGTTAACTAATATTTCGTCCTAAACGTTTCCCTGTTAAATGTTTTTCACTATATTTAATAATAATACATAAAATACTCTTTCAAGAATGTTAACTTGAACATTCTGCTTTTCTTGCTTGGCTTTGATTTTAGATCATTGTGTTCTGCAAACAATCCCTTTGATTTAGAGGTTTTCCAAACCGTAACGTTTAACAGAATTTAAAATCTACAATATATTTTATCTAACAGTGGACAGACTGGACGAATTTAATATTATTCTATTAGAACTATTAGAAAAACTTATTGAAGTAAGATTTTGTTTTATATTTCTTTTCAATATAACTTGCAAGTAAGTTGTAAATGTTTTCAATCTTCAAAAGGTGAAAGAATATTTTTTATCCTATCTTTCTTTTGGGGAAGGCTTTTGCCCCGAACAAAGACAATATCTTCCTTTCTTTTTTATTTCTTGAACCTCTTTTTCCAGGGTCAAATTTTATTATTCTTGACACTTTTCTTCCTTATATATGTCTGCTGGATTTTCCCTACTATCTTCAGACATAAGTGGAAGTTTTTGTTTTGTGATGAGTGCCAAGAAGAGTTACCTGAAATGATATTAGTTGTTGTAGAAATCGAAGAAAGAAAAACATATTTTTCCCTTTGTGTACCTATCTGCCTTAATTTTTCTTGTGTGGAGTAAAAGGTAGAGGATATATATGTGCTATTTTTAATATCTCCTCATAATTTTCGCATATTTAATAGAGGACTGAAAATATCTCTTATCTATAGGATTTTTTACACTTTTTTTAATTATTAGATTGAAATAATAGTAATGTCCAACAAGTTAGTCATGTTTCCATTTAAAAAAATTATAAGTGTAAATTATATTTTTGTGTATGATAGAAATAAAGAGCTTCAAAAATAATCAATATATTTTACAATAAGTTTTTTAATAAAAATTTATTCCCTTATGAGTGAACTACCTTCCATGCATTCTTTATCATGGTGTATGATAAGAATTGAAAAACATATTGAAATGATATTGATAAAGTATTTTGCTACAAACATTAAATCTTATTTTAAAAAATGTCTTTGACTGATAAAACTGTGTATTTTTTGCTTTTTGGATAGTTGATAAGAAAGTTTATAGGTTTAACAGATACTTTTTACAGTAGCAAACTAGAATAACTGCTCAATAAACGTAGTTTGCAATAATCATTTTAATTTTCCTTTGCAATATAAAGGTTTCCTCTGTTATAAAAATTTGGTTTACTTTCCTCTTTTAACATACGTTAAATGCAATAATTTAATAAAAGAAAATAATATGTGCATGGGAAGAAACATGCATTAGATTCATTGAAGATTCTATACTATTTTTGTGTAAAACCTAAATTAAGAATAACTTTTTCTTCGATATAACAAGATGTTATTAGATATAACTTCTAAAAAAAGCATTCTTAAAATTTTGTTTAAGGTAATGAAAAGTGTTACGTGTGTCTGAAACCCAGTGCTTCTCAACGTTTCAATATTTGCGACCCAGTATATTCAATAATAATTTTCATCACGCCCCCCTGCATCCAATAACAATGTATTTAATTTAAAAAATATACTTTGACGATAAAGCTACAATATGACTTAAACATCTTGCCGCCGGCGTATATAAACGTTTTTCTCAGCCAAAGCGTTAATTATCCTGGGCATATATATATATGTCTTAACGAAGTATGATCTTTTCTGTGCACTGATATTCGTAAAATTGTTACGAAGGCTTTGGAATGCAATAAAAGGCCCTTAACAGTGTTTGTAAAGAATTTACATATTTCAGAGGATTTGCTTTTATATATTTATTCTTTTTCTATCCTCCCCCTTTCCAATACATCAAATACGCGTGCCTATGTGGAAAGCGGTGGCATTGGGGAGGAAATCGTGTAACTTTTAATCGGCAGTTAAGGGATTAATTATAAACCGTACAAATTATCAAGGTTAAGTGTCAGTTTTTGTGTATAATTTTATATATGACAAGCCCATGGGGTCATTGGTAATTATTAAAATTGTTCTTAACTTAATATTGTTAAATTTATCATAAGATACATATCTTGTGCAGTACTAATACATTTATACGTGTATAATATCAATGTAAATGTGTATTTTATTTTTTATTTTGTTAGAATGTATTTTGTTTCTTTACTTTCAGTAAATTAATAATTTTTTGAAATAATCTTTAGTTTTCAACTTTTTCAAATGCTTGCCCCCTCTCGTAGTTATCATGCCCCTGTTCGGGGTGCGTCCCACAGTTTGTGTGTGAGAAACGTTGCTCAAACCATTTCAGTATATAAGGGGTGTGTTCAGTTGAAATTAATTCGAGGTGCTTATCTATGAGATGCGTGGAATCAGACATGGAACAGATACATAGATAAAAACAACACTATTTAATGAGTGCAATACATATAAAGTTTGTTAAAAGAAGTCAATCATGGCGTTTAAGCAGAAGCCCCATTGCTTAGGAAGGTTACGAATTCATCTGTGAAGAAATTTGTTGTTTGATCATTGAACTTGCGCAGAACTGCAGCCTTTTCGTCATCGTCGGAGTGAAATCGTTCACACATTAGGCTATTCTTCAGCGGTCCAAAGATGTCATAGCCGCAAGGCGTCATATCTAGACTATAAGCAGAATGTTCCAAGACTTCCCACTTTTTACGGGCTAGTGCTTGGCGACATTCGGCCTTGTATTGACGTGCAGAATGAAGACATCAGACGACAGAATACCAGGGACTTTGTTTTTGATAGCCTTATGCAGCGTACCAAGTGTTTGGGTGCACCGTTAAGCATTGATGGAGACGTCCAGCCCCTTTTATAAACTATAGTAATATAGTTTATGTGTCGAAAAATGCTGTCAATATCACCTTTCTGTATGACTGCTGAACTTTGAATATTTGTGAGGCATGTGTGAGTCGAGATGTTTCTATTGCATGCTGACGGATTTCCGGTCGGAAATGGTGACATCAGGTTTCATCCTTTACCACTAGTGCTGCACAAAATGCCTTCACCGTCATTCCTGTGTAGCGCAACAGATATTCTGAACTCAGGTTCATTCCGGCTTATACCCTTCCATTGTTGAAAACTTTATTACAACTTTCTGATCTGTTTTAAACGCAGTTGCATCCTCATGAGCCATTTTTAAATAAATGCCACGTGCTTACGAATGTAGTTATCACAAATCTGCTTGCAGAAGCTTGTGCGTGGTACGTACACCTTCATCATTGCGTTTGTTTCACGAAAATACATTAAAAATTGTTCGCATACGAAGCTTCGAATCACTTTCATTTGAACACACTTCTTAGACACGGACGTTTTAATAACCTCGTATGTAAAAGGCTAAATACACTGTAGTTACGAATTAAAATAGCTGTACAGGAAATTTATCATTTAATACTGTAAAATGAGTTTTAATTAACGCCGCTCTTTAAAGCCACACTAGAGCTGTTGGCGAACGAACCTCAAATTTTCGAATCATGTTCACGTGATGAGGTTAATAAGTGCGCTGACCCCCTCCTCTTCCACTCGACGCCAGCAACAGGAATTTGAGCCTTAACAGATTTAACAGGCTAGTCTTCATTTAGAGTTATAGATTTTACATGGCTAGTCTTCAGTGGTACTAGGCTAGAACTCATGACTCACCTGCCAAGAATCCGAGAACATGGACACTGGCTACCACAGCCACTCAGTCCTGGAAATGGGAAATTAAAAGAAAATAACATCCTTTATCCCAAATAATATTTTCGTTTTCTAACATCAAATACAAAAACCAGACAATTTCTTTAACTAATGGCAAAAAAATCTCGGTGTGTTTTAACAACTTACTGTTGATACCGTTGTTGCTGTTGCTAATCCAGATTGTCCAGCAATGCTAGAAAACTCCCTGAACTCAAAAATTTCTAGAAAGACTAAAAACAGAAGAGGATCCTGACGAATCGCATCTTTTTTAAAACCAAACAAGTCGAGAAAGATGTGGGCGGGAGAGATCAGCTCGGAATAACACCAGTTGCACTCCGTGGATATCTTCTGTGTTCTCGCTCACAAAGAGTGAGAAGGCAGTCTGATATTTCCTAGGCATAAGACCTAAAGGATCCACCTAGGTTTCACCTAGGTTTTCGAAAGTATCAAAAATGACTAAGAGGAATTCTTCCAAGCTGATTGAGATGAATATTCTTGAGGAAATTTGAGCAGCAGAAATGATGGGGGAATTTCTGGTAGTGGAGTACGCATTCTAACCCTATAGGCCGCCGACACTAAGATTAACGACTTACTATTTAATAATAGTGACGAAACACGCAAACAGATATAGTAGAAACTATTTTTTAAACTTAAAATTCAAAAAGTTTTCCTGCGAAAGGAAAATTTTAAGGCTATTGTTGTTGCACTAATACATTTTTTAAAAAAATTGAACGTTAAACACAAGATTTTAAATTTAAAAATTTTGTGGTTAATGTTAAAAAAATTTTCAAAGAACAGAATGAGAAAAGTGCATAAGAACAAGTAATATAAAAAAATTAAATCAATTCCTACTTAGGAAAACAAGGAAAATTTTATTTTTTTTACATTTTATTAAATAATTGCAATTAATATAAATATGTATATACATGTGACAGAACCACAATATTAAGTGACAAAATACATTTTAATTAACAAAAACTTTTTAACCATATTAATTTTGTAATTACATTTCTTAATAAAAGTTGAATATAATAGATAAGAATTTGTCTTGAAACCAGTGTAAAAGGAATGGCCGACATCAAAGTAGCATATGATTATCCAGGTTAAATCTTCCTCACAAATTTAACAAAATTTACTTTATCCAACGGTTTTGCCCTCTAGAGTAATAATATCAACTGAAATATGTATTTCAAACTATAATTAATGAATTAAATTTAATTAATGAATTAATGTTTGAAAAAAACTGTATTACATCAAGTGCCATCCACTTTAAGATTTAAAAATGTATTCGAACTTGAGTGAATGAATAAAAAGTATTTTATTAACGATTGAAAACTTGAACGAGATATATAAAGTTATATATATAGGGATAGTGTGAACTAATAGTAGGAATTGAAATATATATAAAGAGAATGAGAAATGATTTGAGAGATATATCTAGCAAAAGATCTTTCTCAAATTTCAAAACTTACATGATGATTATTCAAATTCAAGAAAAGAGAAAAAATGCCTTGCTGCAATTTTTAAAATCTTTTTTTTTAAATTGATTCACATACAAGGAAAGGAAAAATACACTTCAAAATCATTGAGTAGAAAATTACCAGTGTGATTGAAACATTATCAGTGAAGCAAAATTTTTTTCCCTAGTTCATTTAAAGCTTTCTTTTTCCAGCTTTAGATTCCCATACTGCTTCTCTTTCTAGAACGATAATGAAACTTTACTCATGCATAATTTATTCTTTCAGCTTTCTTTATTAAGTCCTCCGCTCGGTAAAAGCATTAAGAAAGATTCCAAACTGAAGCTAAATATAATGGAGTCAAATATCTATTTCATCGTATGTTAGGAGATTCATTCGTAGTGACAAATGCTTATTGATGAATCGCTCTGACGTCTGTTCGTGATGCTCTTATTTGATATATGAGATGCGTAGAGTAGTGATTGAATACAAATCTATGACAAAATAATCATAATATATTCCAATACGATTGTTTTCATCGCAATCGATAGCAATGTTCTTAGAAAATGAAGCGACAAATCACATGAAAAAATATAATAAGACAGTTACTTTTCAATATATATTTCTTTTTTTGCAAGAAGTATTGTTTCTATTCACAAATATTACAGTTACATAATTATATTAAAAATATTTTTTTTAGAATACAGAGAAAAAATAGCAATATTCATTGAGCCTTTTTAGTTTCGATTCGAAATCATATTTTCGAATATTATATTCGAATTTTTACATCAATAGCAACATTTGTTTGTTTTGACTTCCGGAATAATGTTGGATGTTGCTTAATGCTTTAACTCAAAGTAATGACCGCATTTAATACTAAAAGACAATATATATATATATATATATATATATATATATATGGAGTTTAAACTAAAAAAACTTATTTAAATTTAAATATTTCTTAAAATTCGAAATGTTAATCAAATCAATAAATAAAATTTTATGGTATATAATGCTTAGATAAAAGATCAAAACAATATTTCGTTTCGAAAATGAAAAGAGAAAAAAAGAATAAAATATAAAAGCATAAACCTCACGCTGAGATAAATTGTATACATACATAATCAAAAAAGAAAAAACTGCGCTTTGTTACAAACTCTATAACAGGAATCCCATATATAAGTTATGATTTAATGCACTTCAGAATTTTTCAGTGTCATTTTTTAATTATGAAAAACATTATGACATATGAAGTATTAACCAAACTTTAACGTAATAATACAAGAATTTTAAATGTTTACATGGAAAAATAAGTATAAATTTATAAAATTATTTAACTTTGGTTTCAAGATAATATGTCTAATACGACATAGAATTTTTAAACGCTGAAAAATTTAAAATGAAAAAAAAATAATCAGTAATTATATTTCTTTATTTCCCTTATAGTAAATTTTTATTGGGTAAAAAATTACAGTTTAAACTACTGTTTTCTCAGGACTAGCTAAAGATTCTCATTACATTTATAACTTTTTCCTATATAATAAAATCATATATCTCATTTTTCATGTTTCTTTAATCTGGTTTACTTCTAGATAAGCTGTAATAAGCATATTTTTCCTTTAAATGTATTTCAACAATGTTTTAAATAATAGAATCGGGATTTTCATTTTCTTATAAAAGAGTTATTTCGTAAATACTCCAAAGGTCAGTTAATTATTTTTGTTATTTTTTCACTTCTTAGTAAATTCTTATTGAACTATTTCTACAAGAATTACAAAACTGATAATGCATACCAAAATCTCCAATTAAAATATAATTCAGGTATTTTCTTTTTCGATTTTTGTTAATCTTTTAACCCAACACAAATTCTTTCAATTTTATATACATTTTTATAACTAAGACAAATATAAAGCAGAGGAAATATGAGAGAAATCATTGCAACCGAATAAATTATAAATATTAAATTATTATTTCAGCAAATCTAATGCTGAGTGCACATCTCTAATCTAATCTAATTGAGTGCATCTCTTTGAGTGCATTTTTTAAAATCAATCGCCATTCAATTCAATTATTTTCTCTGTAATAAGTTTTAAAAAAATACCTGAAACGTTCTGTAAAAAAGTTGAACTGGAGCAAAACCTAAATCATCTCACTTTCATTTTTAGTTGGTTTTTATTTTAGTTCCTCGCAAATTTGCGTCCATTAAAATATAGGTTTTAAAATTGTTTCTGAAAATACATTAAAATGCATTTAAAAAGAGAAATTACAGATCTATAAATATTAAAAAACTTTCCCACCGGCAAAAAAGGATTAATTTTTTTCACTGTTCAAAATAGCTTATGTTTTTATATTATTTTATTCTCCTAGAAATAAGTTTTCAATTGCTTAAATCGTAAAAACGTAACCTAAATGATTATAAATGCTAATGCTTATTTGGAGTTATTAATGCAATGAGGTCTATTTCTGTAACATATTTAGTTCCTTGAATGAAATAAATTAAGGACAGAAAACCAGAAAGGAGAAAGATTAAAATGCAAGCGAAATTCTGCATGACTCACCTATTTTTTTAAAAAATATATAATTTATTTACAAATTGTAAGCAATTAAAAGCATCCTCATTACTTGACATAAATGTATGAAAGTAATAGTAACCGTAATAGTAATAGTAATAGTATTAACCGGTTATTCAACTTTCTATTAGTTAAATCAATTCATTTTAATATTATATAAGTACAAAATTCAGTAGAGTCAAACCAATAAAATGTTCATTAGTTTACAGTAGAACGTCGTTTATCTGAATCAACTGGGACCGGACACCGATCGGATACGCGATTGTTTGGATAACCGAAAACCGAATGCGATCCATGCAGTATATGATACTGGACACTTCACAAATATTGAAAATCATCACATGCGGGAAAACGTGTTCGAAGAAAATGCAAAATAGAAGCAAAATGTCACAATTTTACCTTGATTGTGGAAAATAATCACTTATCTTTTATTGTACCATTGTACGCCTTCGTTTTTTCAATGCAAGGTATCTGATTTTCTTCAGCAACAGTTGTTGAGTAGGACCGCACTCTGATTGTTGTTCGTACCACTCCATAGCTGTCTCTAACGCAGAAAAGCGTCAGCTTTTTCTACTTCCATTGTTGTTGTCCTCGTCTTCATCCGTTGCTTCTTCGACAGGGTCGGATTCTTTTTGCACGGAAGTCACAATCCCGTCGTTATTTAGCATTTGAAATCCAGTCTTCTTCATCGCATGCCATCCAGATTTCTACATCAACAAGACTCAACAAAAGAGCACATATACACCCCCTCACTTGAAACAAACTGGCCTAATATTCCACGCAGATGTTTACCAAATGACACACAGCTGAAATCCCCCAAATGTCCCTCATCTTAGATTTTCCAGTCAATTTTGTCCTCACAGGAAACAACTGTTGAGCATTGATTGCACTGCTCGAAAACGTATCCGAACTTTGGTTCGGATATTTGGCGCTCCGGATAATAAACGTTCGGATAAACGACGCTCTACTGTATATAATTAAAAGAGCATGGTTTTGCCACGCATTATATTATACCAACAACATATTGTTACGTAGATCGGGGTTCGAGGATTTTATGCAATCAGTCTCAAAGAGGAAGACAGTTCTTCAGGAGTGATGGAAATTCATTGTTGAAAAAACAATTCTTGAAATATAGGATAAAGTACTCAAATTAGCTTAATAAATCTCAGAAAACCTTCACACCTTCTACGGTGCTCAGTTACAACTATCAGTGTCTAAAATAAAAGAATGCTTAAAGATTATTCGCAATCACTTACTCCTCCTATTCAACAGCCGAAGTAATCACTAATCGCTGGTCAACTCTTCAAGGTCAAATAAACACTAATTAATCGCTAGTCAAAACAATATTGACTCTGCAGTGGTCAAAACAAGACTAACTCAGTTTCGACAAGCAACTCCCTATTTTTAGGCCTCACGGATTTTTCTCGAAAAATCCGCTTGCGTCATGGATTGTAATATTAGTAGATTTTTTCCGTAATTTCCAGAATAATCCATACTGTCGAACTCGCCAAAAATAGTCGCCAACATGGTCGCCAAATCGCCAACAATGATGCCAACTTGGCTCGATCTTCAAAATTTCGCCATTATACCGTAAGGAACGGCGTTACTTGCGTATATTATAATTATAACACAAAATTAAATACAACATAGAGTAATATAAATGTATTACACATCCAGATATAAATCATTTACACTGTATTGAAAATTCATTACCCAAAATTCGTAACAAAATTTTAAGCCAAAAGCAAATTAAAGAGTAGAATTTTTTTTCGTTCACACTCATAGTAAGTTTGCTTATTTTTAGTACAAAAAATTAGCTCTTTCGACACCTTCAAAATCATGTTGTGATTTTTTTTCTTCTTTATAATAAATAGAAACGGAAGAAATGGCTTCATTATTACTTAAGTTTTCTTAAAATTCTACGATGATGCCATCCTTCGGGTGCATCAATCTTCCAGCGAGATGAAAATTTTATTTCAATGATCACCCCCTAGCTTAGCGTACTGGAAAACTTTGACGTTTAACAGGCATGTTTTTCATCACTCATAGCAAAACGTTCGCTATTTTCACTCAGAAACATTTTTGTAATGTTTGAAAAGATGACACAATAGAATGATTGATGTGAAGTAAACTACAAATGTGTCATCGAAATGTAATGCGTGTTTCATAAATTGTGAGTTTCTATCGTAAATATTTTGTAAAAGTGTTACAAAATTAGTAATATTAATTTTAAAATATGTAATTTTTTTAGTTGTACTTTATATCTTAAGGTTTCGTGGTTAGTAAGTAATGAAATTTCCTACTTTCTATCTGATATTACTATTGAAGATAAAATTTAAACTACGTTGTTTTTATGTAATTTTTAAATATTAGCTGATACCCATCCATTTCACTGTTTCATGCTATATGACTATGTATTGCTTATAAATATTTTGATACCTAAGTCTTAGCATTAATCTTCTCGCTGCGTAGCTTTTTCATCAATATAGGTTCAAAAATTTTGTATTTTTTTTTTTGTTATATGTTTCAAGTCTACGTATTAAATGTACATTATAGAGTTAAAATATACAAAACATTTTTGTAAAAGAGTTTCTATTTTTCCAATATAGAATTAGATCATAAAAATAAAAACATAAATGAAAATATAAACAGGAACACAGTGCAAGTTTCACAGCTAAATAATCTGAAAAAAATGCCTTCCTGAGGAAATCGGGGCTTTCGGAAATTTTGCTGCTTCTACGTTGCCCGTGGAAATCATGGGATACGCAGAGAGAGAATTGAACTTTTGATAGTATTCAATGACATTTTTATAGGTCGCACTTCTCAATTTTAAAAGAACAAGGCTTGAATTTCTAAAACAAATATTTTTATATTTTACGTCCCCGCAATTCACTTCTTTGGAAGTCGATTTCCGTAAAACTCGTTCTTAACGGATATATTTCTCAACAAAAGAAACGCTCTTACCAAATCTCAAATTTGTGTGTCTAACTGTTGAAAAGAGGAAGTTTTGTGCTCATAAAGAGCCCGCTATCAACTCCTTGAGATTCGATTTCCGCAAATCCCGTCCTTCAATGTTGACAGATTAAATGGTTTCGCAAACTGTATAGTAATTGTTTTCTAAACTAATCAGTTTTCCACTAATTGCTGCTTATCACGGCATTTGGGGACTTCTCTCACACTCACACACTCTTAATGAAGCAAAAAGGTTAAAGAAAAAAATCTCTGTGCGTGGGCGTATGCTTACGGCTTTTTTTGAAACATCAATGAAGCTACCTGTAAAATTTTGAAACAATACAATAAACAGTTTGGATTTGTATAAGTTCTAAACAATCATTCAAATTTATATGCAAGATAATTTGTTACAAGCAAAGAGCAACACATTCAAATAAATTTGCTTACAATCATTTTTGGAAATTAAAAAATATTTCCTCAATCTCTAAATTTGAAGGAACTTATTATTGAGAATGATAATAATAATCATAGTTTTTCCATTATAACAGCTCATTTGTTCGTGTTTATCTCCCCAGAATTACTTGGACTAGACTTTAGTTTTAATAGCAACCCCAACAAATATCGAACACACAACTAAAATAGCAGCAGCCCTTTTTACATATTTTCCATGTTTTACGGGTAATAAGTAATCTTAACAAAACCCATGAAGTTTCCTTTTATCATTATTCGTGTATTTTTCAATTATTGGATAAACATTTTAATCCGATTAAGATGCACGTTTGCAAGCTTCCTTATCTCGTAAACAATGTTGCAAGTCACTTTACATTGCGTCTAACATTTTACTACTTTATTGATGATTGACTTTATATCTTTTAATACAAGTCTTATTTGCAACTTTTGCGTTTTAACCGCTACGTTGATTTGAGTAGTAATTAAGTAACCACATTGATTTATATTATATTAAAGAATAATTCTCAAAACATTTTGCCCATCAGTATAGATTTATTATACGTAGCAAATTTTTTATCTCATAAAGTAGAATTCTTAGTCAAAGATTCTAATGTCGAATGAATGTTTTTCTATATTTTTAAGTGGTAACTATTTTTAATTATCATTTTAAATACATCATATTACCTCCCAATCATCTTCCTTTACATTTCATATTATTTGTTATTAAAGTGTAAGAATAAAATGTTTTATATATACCGTATTTGCTCAAATCTAAGCCGCACTATTTTCCCAGAGTTAATGCTACTAAAAATCGGATGCTGCTTAGATTCGAACATTTGCTGCAAAACATTTGTTGAGTGGAAGAAATTGTTTTTCCAACTCTTTCAAAAGGAAAAATGTAACTTTCTATTCTGACCACTTGTATTGATGACTCTTAGCCCTTTCCGAATTTAATCTCTAGTGTTCAGTCTATTCTAAATATTTGTGCTCTCATATTTAGAAAAAAAAATCTATACTATTTTTGAGTTCACTATGACACAAGATAGAAATGAAGGAAATAAGCAGAAAAAACTTAAACAGAACCACGGCCACTGAAAATTTGACATGGATGAAACAAATATACATCGATGGCGTAAGCAATATTATATGATTAATGTTTGTAAATGTTAAACAGTCTTTCTTCTATTATTAAATCTTTTAAAAAATGTTGTATAAGAAATGAAACTAATTCCGATGTTATCCGTATCAATGAGAGTGACGAATCATTTTCGAAGCATGATATTAACGGTTAGAGTAATAATAGTTTCATGTATTATTTGGAAGTTTTTAATACTTGTAAAATAAATTAATTATTAACTTGTCATTATTTCTCTTTAAAAAGGGTTTTTAAAAATTCCTAAGTATTGGATATTTATGAACATTTTACCAACCATTTATGAACCTTTTTCAAAAACGTGTAAAGAATTCGGGTTCCGGCATAGAACTTAAAATCAATGACGGCTTAGATTCAAGTCAATACGGTATATATATATATATATATATATATATATATATATACGGTATTTATATAACACACACATCATTATACATTTGACCAGTTCGTCATATGAAAAGACGTCACCCAGTGCTACGATATACAGCCAAATGAGAAAACTGTACCAACGAATGTACAAACACAATACTATTATTCTCGCATTATATTACAACACTTTGCGACATCTTTTGAATGTGACGAAATAGGCCAACGGTATAATACGTAAGTACGATATATACTTTAGGATCAACCATATCCGGACACCTATATGTTTTTCTTTTCCTACATAAGTCAAAAATTATAGTATGACATTGAAGCCTCCTTTTGCTGAAATAACAGCTATCACTCTGACTTGGAGGCTCACCATTTTTGGAAAGTTACGACAAGAGAATGGCACTCCATTCTTGCAGAAGTGCCCATGTCTGCTCAGTCTTCAATTTGTTGCGTGATGGTCTAGCTCGCGATTGACGTTTTGATATATCCCACAGGATTGAGGTCTGGGTTTTGAGCAGATCTATCCCACTCGTTATAGGGTGGCGTAGGGGAACTTCCTGTTTTGAAAATGCAATAAAACGCACTGCGTGTTTTACATGTTTCATTTGACTTTATTTTTATTTTTTCCGTCTACCACATGATAGGAACTTTGAATTTACACAGTTTTAAACACAATGTCTGTAAAATTACGCCCTCCATTGTCAATCTATTGATGCAGTCGATATTGAAAATTTTGAGTCATCTTTTCAAGCATATTGACCAGGATACTGTCAATTTCACCTCGGATGTTATCCCGGTCTTCCAGGGACTTGAGACGATCTTTGTAAACCAGAGACTTGAGATAAGTCCACAAGAAGTAATTAGGGGGTAAAAAATCAGGTGAGCACGCAGGCCAGTTTACAAACCCTCGCAGGGAAATCAGTCCTTCGGGGAAGTATGCTCTTAAAACACCCATATAAACCCTGGAGATATAAGCCGTGGCCCCATTTTCTTGTAACCATACGTTGTCAAGATCCCTATCTTGGAGAGTGGGTAAGAAGAATTGTTGGATTATTGTCACATACCGATCTGAATTGACATACGAACTTGTTCCACATTTTCATGTGTTCTAACGGTCTTCGGAGGCCCTTTCCTTTCCTTGGAGGCATTCCTCGTTACTCGGAAGGCGTTACTATCCATATCAAAAGACCCTTCCAATGAGGACCGGAGGAATAACGAAGTGACGAGAGAGAGAGAGAGAGAGAGAGACGAAAGGCAAGTTGACCTCAAGTTGACGCAAGTTATCACCGATTGACCGTTAGAGAATAGGCTTCTCGGCATTCACTGCGCCATGTTCAAAACAGGAAGTTCCCACACCCCACCCTGCACTTTGTTTAGAACTAAGTTTCTGAGAAGGAGTGATATTCTGTTATAGGTTTTTGCGATCTTCTACCTGTTTTTCATAAAATGTTTGTTTTTATTTTGAGATTAGGCTTTCTTTCGTCAGTTTTTATGAAATATTTTATGATAAATTCATGTGCATTCTTTCAATGTTAATGGATTTAAAATAGTCCCATATATTCGAGTATTGGATGCGTTTCAAAACAGTTTTGACAGATCATCACGTATTGAAAATTATATTTGGATTTTTTTTTATTCTTGCTAACTATTTTAATAAAATTTGGTATTTTTTTATTACCAAATAATAAGACTAAACTTTATCTGCATACTTGTTTTAAAAAATCCAATTAATTTGGTCGATAAAAAGAGAAAAATTAAATTAAAAATTTGGGTAATTAAACATTTAAAAACTTTATAATTCCTTTGTTTTTATATCATTAAACATAAATGACGATTCATTTTTTTGCTATATCTTTAATATTTTAAAAAATGGCAGTAGATGTCAGTCGGAAAATATTTACATTTTTTAAAATTATTCGAAATCATTTCCATCATTTTCACTATATATATATATTATTCATTTCAGCTTTATTCAACTTAATTCATTTTAATGCAATAAAGTTCTGGTTGTCCAATAAATTTCTCGAGAATATGTTTTCAATGGTTAAAAATTTATATTACCTTTTGTTTTTATTTAGTTTTAGAATGGTTATTATAAATTAATACCATTATATAGATTTGAGGCGTTTTTATGGATTCTTAAATTTTAATTGCACTTTTAAAATAATATAACCTTATCAATTTTGACAAGGACAATGAATCTATACACAAATTATTAGGTCTCGCTATAAAAGATAAATTAAATATCAGTTCTGAAATATAAAAAATACTGAAATTCTAACACATAAAATAAGTCTAGATGATTTTATTGTAATTATTACTTTTTGTTTCCTTAAATTTCATTGTTTTTTTTAATTCTAAATCATGCATTGAGACATAATTATATATTTTAAATGAATGAAGGAAAAGAAGATTAAATTTCATTAAACTGTGTGCCAATAAACAGAAAACTAAAAAGTAATAACTGATATTAGAAACAGGAAAAAGATGAGAAATGAAATGTCACGAAAACACAAAAAAGAAAAACTAAAAGCAAAAGGGCTGTAAAAACGTAACATTTTCTAGAAATAAAATTTCGATTTAAGAGAACCAGATGTCCGAGACGGATTGGAAAAAGCGAAATTCACAATCTAAACAACAAAAAGAGGAAGAAAATACAAGAAAGAAAAATCATTTCGAAAAAGATGTAGGAAAGGTAGAATGAAAAATCCAGAGGTCTTGATCTGTGAAAGGCGAAGTAATGAAAATTCTTCTTCGGGAAAATGAATTGAAAGCGGAAATAACGGTCCTATCAGTCCCTTCGATTTTCATATGGGGAGCATACTTGATTGATTGTTCTTTCTTTTACCTAATACTTTCCCAGGGCTTTCTCGTTTTCTCATACAGCATTTATATAAATTTAATTATATTACTTGTGTTAAATCATGAAATACTCTTATAACATTTAAAGAACTATATTAAAACTGAAAGAATCCTTAGAAGCAAAAAATTTCTATTAATAAAAAAGTAGTATTAATAAATTTAAAGAAAATTTAAATATGTAAGTGAAAATCGTTTAACATAAAACTAATGGGATTGAAATATTTTTTTTCCTGTTAAAAGAATTTCGTGTTAAAGCAGGTTGCATATATTCTACAAAATTAAGTTTATTAGAACAGATTTTATTTACATAGATATGTGTATATGCATGTATTTAATAACAACCTTTCAAACATTTCCGTAATTTGCACTCTTTTTTAATTATTGTTGATAAAGTAGAATTAGCAATACCAAAATCCTTCTAATTTCCGTTTTTGTTTTCTGTGTTTGATCAACAGACTTAAGCAGCTTTATGTTCATTTTAAGGGCAATAGCACTTTGGTTTCCACTTGAGCTTCTTGTCATTGTGTTTGCAAAAAAATTCTTCTGAAATAGAAAAAAATACTAACCGAATTCACTGATTTTTACCCACACTGGATTCGTACTCGCCACCCACCGAATTTCAAATCCAACAGATAAGCGATGAGATGTTTTTGTTTGGTGTTTGTAAGGGGGAAAGTAACTTAGTGGAGGGTGAAAGTAACTTAGTGGAGGGTGAAAGTAACTTAGATGAACAAAACTGGCTCGTATCACAGGCTATTCAGAAGGCATTTCAAAGCCAAACTAGTCTTCTTCCTCCGAAACATGTGAAACTATCTCTCTTTCATTTCACACCCCTCTTAAATATAGCTTGCGATGTTGGTGTTTCCCGTACTTTGTTCATTCCCAGAAGAGAAATCATTTTGTGTTAAGTCAAAAAAAAATGCATGAAAATACTTAACGGTTTGTCGGGACTGTTGTATTATTTCGTGTTAACCGATATTTCGTCTTAAATTTTTTTGCGTTAAACGTATCCGACTATATATACTTTGAGACATTTAATATGCTTGGTAATTGCATCAAATATGCAGCTATCGTGAATTTAAATATTTTCAAAACAATATTGGAGAATATCCACCGAAATGTAAAATAAACTTGAGGTGACCTGTAGCCACCCCTTACATTAATACCTTCCTGTCTATCTGAAAGCCCGGCTAGATGTGTAGGAGTACTTAAATGATCTAAAGACATTATTCCAATTCAAACTGATTTATTGATTCTTATCAGATATTATGAACAGACACAACACAATTCTAATTAAGGTGTATAATTAAGGTAGAGTGCAGAGGTGGATATAATTACAAGCGGGGAAAATATTACAGAGTTTCAACTGAATCTAGGACAGCTCTTAAACGCGCACAGTTACAACTACGCCTCACACTAATAATCAGATTTACTTAATCAAAGTCACTATACCTTATATTTTACTGCTGCGGTTCCTTCGTGACGAATTTCAGGCACTAGCAATCGTTGGAGGAGTTGCCAATGACAACACGTTCTATAATATATTTAATTGCAATTCTTTTTAATCTTTACTATCCACTCCTCTTTGTGTACATCAAATGTATCCCTCGCTTAACTCGTCAACAAATACGTGTTGACCGTTCGCTCTCTTCACTTTACTTTAAATCACCTCACTTGACTTCTCACTTCCTCTTACTTAGCTCCCTTCAATTCGCGAAAACCGAATTTATATAACATTTTTAATTTACATAAATCACGTTTGGTTTCCGGATGAATGTTGGTTGAAATAAATATTTTGATTGAAAGGGGAAAAGAAGAGATTAGTGAAAAGCCGTATAGATCAATCACAAACTTCTGAAATAAAAATGACGTGGAGAAATATGTCCTCCATACCATATTTCGACTTATGTCAAAGTAGTTTTCTACGGTTTCATTTGATTTAACATGCAGTCTATAGTACAAATTTTGCTTCAAATTTATTAAACAATAAATAAAAGCATTTAACAATTCTTTAACTTTTATGAAATATTTAACTCAATTTGTGTGTTATTTGCGATTGGGGTAGAAGCTATCTGTGAAATTTATCCTCACTAGCTCGGGTTTTCTTCCATCTAGCCAAATTGGAGAAAAACATCAGTATCAAATAATATAAAAACAGTCAATGTGAAAGATGAAAAAGACAGGAATAGGGAAGTTTGCAGATGTTTGTGAACGATATTACCAATTTGTGGTATTTTTGATTTTAGAGATTCAGCGGTTTTTGAATTGTCAGGGCCGAGGGCTGCATTTCATTTGGATAAGTATAAATTAATTCTTCAGCTTGCCTTGCCTGCATATCAGAAAGTCATTTCTGGTGCGTAACTTAATAAAAGCAAAATGTTCTCAGATTTTAATTGTTATCATTTCTAGTTTAATTCAATAACTTCTTCATCCATGCTACATTCGGAACCCTCCACCCCCCACCCCCGGAAATCAAACTACAAGTGTGACTTTCACCTCAATCAACATGAGGAGAAAGTATCGCGATAAGCATTATATTAAAACCTAAGACAACAGTTTACACTTTAACAAAATTTAGAGCAATATTTTAAAATTTTGCTTACGTTTAATGACTCATACCCATCTTTGAAATTTCTAAAAAATTATCAAATCTATGAATTTAAAAAATACAAAGAGAAATAATAAATGTCAAAGGAACAGGGAATTATTTTTCTAACAATAAAATATAAAAGATCAAAAAAAAAATCATTAGAGAGATTGAAGAAGAAACAGAAATGTTAAAATCAGTACACAATGACAGCATCTGAAACATATGTAACTAAACAAAATAGTATCTGACACATTTTTCTAATTTCAGGGGAAAAAACTCTAATCCCAAGCTATTCATTTAAAAATTTCTGATATTTTGTACATCAAAAGAGCATTTTCTCTCATTCCTTACATTTCTAAGAGTCACAAGTGGATGTATTCAGCACGGATATCAGAGTATTAATTTAATTCAATTCATTTTTCAGTAAAAAAAAGTTTAAAGCAGCTATTAATTATTTGTCTTTCTTACATCTTTTTCAAAGCAAAGAAAATCTACTTTGGAAATGATTCATTTCAAGAAATGGGAAAAGATAATAAGACTTTTCAGAACTTAAATTAAATAATGTTTCTCATTACGTTGAAGGAGGTGGTTAAGTGGAAAGATCCTTAAGGCTTTACGGAATTTAATTTTTGACCGTTATTTATGAAACCTTATACACGTCGCCCAATATTGATTCTTGGATTTAATTAAGTTTTTATGTATGTTCGGGTAAAAGGTATTCATTTTTAATAAATAAATTAATTAATTAATCGTCTTTTTGTTACTGTTCTAATTATAAACATTTTCAAGTAAACGTTTTAATTAATTAACTTTACACTTTTTTTAATTTTACAATTTTGATTATTTTTTGAAATGCAAATAAGTATGGTAAATTTGTACTAAAAATGTAAGATATTGCCAGAGTTTAGATTGTCGATAAGTAATTTTTCTTGTACGTCAATGATTATAATACTTAATACATTAAATATGTAGCTATTTCGAAACGAAATATGTGCACTTTGTAGTAATTAGTAAATTAGTAAATACTTTGTTATATTAGGAACACACTTTAAAAGTGAATTTTGAAAAAGATTATGAAATGCAGAATTCTTGTTTTATAAAATCCATGATTCTAACTTCTTCTTTCAAACCAAACTGCGCCAAAGAATCGATGAAGCAGTGGAAGAAATAAATTTAGCAAATTACTGACGACTCACCAAGCGATAACTTTTAAAAAGATGTAGAGCTTGCATCCATAGACCAATTTGGTACACCAAAACTTCGAGCTTATAATTTATTAAAGTAGTACAAAAATTTTGTTCGTTTTATTTTTAAATTTATTGCTTAGTTTGAGTTACATACTTAAGACTTAGTTTTTTGAAATGAAGTATTTTTGTAAAAAAAATGGCATTAATTGTTATCGAAAAGGAAAGTAATAAGTATTGTATCGTATTTTTCAATTTTTACTAATTGGGCCACCTTTTGAAACAACTTGCCTAACGTCAATCGACTCAAACAACGTTGATTTTAACTAAGCCAGTTAACTCTTTTTCCTTATTTGTGACTATGATTAATAGCACGGCTATGTAAGATCACGGTAGTGAAAATTGAGGAATTTGTGATTAAAGTAACTAATAGTGGGAAGAGGGGTATCAGTTTTCCATATTTTCAAAAAAAATGCTAGGTATCGGGTGTAAAAAAATGTTCTGTCATTTTTTTCTGCAGAAAAAACACGAAAAATTTCACTTTTTCTAAAATATAATGCTAATTGCAACTGTCTACCAGCGTTCTGGCAGTTTATCTAGTCTCCTGGAAAAGACTGTCCTCTGTTTTGGAGGCAAAGTATTCTTCCAATGCCATTTGAACACCCTCACAATTTATATATTTATTCCCATAAAGAAAGTTTCGCAGCGAACCTGAATAGAAGATAGTTAGATAGGGCAATATCAAGAGAATATTTGGCAGAGGTAAAGTTTCCCAAACTCTCCTCAATTCTGCAATTTTTTGTGTGGTTTTTCTTGCCACATGTGGTCTAGCGTTATCGTGAGGAAGAATTATACCCTTTCTGTTGGCCAAAGATGGACGTTTATGTTGAATTTCTTTATTCAAAACATCAAGTTACAAGCAGTAATGGCCGTTTCATTTTCTTTCAACAACTGATAGTGCCTATTCCTTTGCTGTCTAACTAACAACACAATATAATCTTCTTCTGAGGCACGTTAAATTTGGATGTGGTTGGTGGTATCTCCTCTTTGTAAGCATATGCTTTTTTACTTAATCACATGTTTGTACACTATCCACTTTTCATCTCCAGTCACCAAGTGGTCCAAAAACTGTTATTTTTCATGATGAGCAAGATTTGCAGAACATATTCGAAATTCTTTCCATTAACTTTTTTGTATTAATTCGTGTGGTATCCAACAGAGAGTTTGGACACGGAACCACGCCTTTTAATGTAATGCATAGTAGTAGTCTGATGAATTCCAAGCTAGAAATAAACTTCTGTGGAAGTTAATGTGATATTTCTCCTGGTCATACTGGGTAGCACTTCGTCACTGACGTCTTATGGCCTTCCTGTGATCTGAGTTCATCTTTCAAAGTAAAATCACTCAAAAAAAATTTCACAAGCCATCTTTGGCATGTTCGAGATGTTACTGCTTTCTCTCCAAACACGTCACACAACTTTATTTTTGCTTCCATCGCATTATTCCTTTTTTGGAACTCAAACAACATACAATGTTTTAAGTGCTCTTTTTCTTCACTCATGTTAACAGTTTTACAAGTTTAAAAAAACTGTGACTGAAATGCAAAAAACTGTGTATAAATCAATAGTGTGCTAATATAACTGTTTAAAACGGTTTTAGTCGAATCCGAATTTTTGCTAAGGATTGACAACGGATAAAAGTGCACTTGTTCAAAAACGACAGAACTTTCCCTTATACCCAATATCATTTAACCAAGTGATATGGAATTTTCTTAAAAATTTTCCCAGAACATAAATATTCCTCTTTCCCCCGCGTCTAGTTAATTTAGAATTTTGGGATACCCTATGTTGCTGAAAATATGTAACATTGCGAATGTGTGCATTTTTAAGCATGCAACAGATTTGATAATTTTATTGGATACAGTAGATTATTTCTTATCATCCATCTCTATATGAACCTGAATCAACTTGTCCACTATTTTTAATGTTTAAAATACTTAGCAATTGTTTTGTAAATTAACTAAACTAGGAAACATAGTCAATAATAAGTAACCTTAAAATTTGGGGGGAAATTTTAATTAAAACCCTTTTATTTTTAATAATTTCCCTACAATATTTTTATTACTATTATTTAATGCATATTTTACCCTCAATTGACTTTCTCTTACTTTTCATTCGGTCTTGTGCCCTGAATCTGATGATAAAATTTCATTATTCACTCATAAAGAGAATTAATACCTTGATCTTTTTTACACTCACTTGAACAATGTATTCTTTTTATGGAGATTAAAACTAAGAAAATAAAGGCAGTATAATGTGTGAAACACTTCCTTGCAATACCAATAAATTTTTAACTCTAGCCTAATTTTCTTTCTTCCTCTTAATGCTGAAACTAAGAGCGTGTTAATACTTCATTCAAATTAAATAGCCAAGCCTCTTAAGCACAATTATTTAATAACGGTAAGGCTTTTAATTTTTAAATCTTTAATGTCATATAAAGAAAAACGTACTTTCCAGACTTTTGAATAAATAAGTATACATTGACATAAGCTCTTACTGTCTAAGGTAAAGAATGAAATTCATTAACCATTATAAAGAGACTCCTTAAAAATTCTCACTGCCGGGCTTAATCTCAAATTGAAAGAAAGATTAGTTTAAAAGTGTCTGTGAAAAGAAATTAAGGGAAAACACTATTCAACAATTTTTTAATCACTTACTTAATGAAAGAAAATAAGAGTATTATCACTTTTTTTGCGGAATTTCAAAAATATTCACATTTGGTGGAACAATACCATCAGGACGATGTTTAAGTCCAAATTTTATTAATAATATCCAGGTAAACACATACTGGATTTTAAATTTTTATAATTCTTTCAAATGTAGTTTATGAATTCTTCTGTGATGTTGGTTTTCTTTTACTAAGCTTTAGTTTTATTACATCAAATATTAAATTTATACTTTTTCACCATACTCCATAAGACTTTAGATCACAGGTTCCCAAACTTTTTTGTTTAATAGACCCCTTGCAATGTTTTTCGGTTTGGGGTAGTCCCTGCCTAAGTAATATTGAATTTTTGCAAATTTATTAACTTAAATGTGTTTATGACAGAGATACAGAGGTACAGAGGTACTTAAATTAAAAGATTTAAAATTATAACTGTAATGAAGTTGGGAAACAGTGAAACTTAAGAAACGCATGCTAATTAATTTAAAATTTAAGTGATACGTCAAATAATTGATTAAAAAACAAATGTTTATAATGACAGGGATGAATCTGGTGTTTCATATAAATTTTCAACATTTAGTTTCAATCTTGTCAGATTTAACCCAAAATTTCCTTGGTAAGTAGAGTCCAGCCGACAATCGTGCTAAAACTCCTCACTAGGAAAAGCAATTAAAAACTTTCTTCAATTCTCTATAATTCGAGAAAAATAGGTATGTCTCCTTAAAGCCATAATTGCCGACATTCGTTTCTAAACTTTACTGTAAGATCTCAGTTACTACTTATTTCATTCAGTTCCTCTTGTAATATGAATTTTTTTTCTATGTGGCCATAGGAATTCATTGTCTTCTGTGGCAATTACCAAGCAAATGCATTCTCAATCCCAGTTTTAAAATCTGAATGAAGGGAATTTAAATGTTGAACGTAGATTAAAATGTTGTTTCCTGGCAGATTGTCTGTGACCAATTGAGAAACTAGGAAAATTCACTACATCCAATATTACTCCTTTAGCTTAATTCTGGCACGAAAATCTGAAATGATGGTTCTTGTTTTAATAAATATTATCCTGCCCATTAACTTCAAATTAATCTCATTAAATTTAGTACGTAAATGTGTTAAATAGGTAAAATATGGTTTCCATTTGGTTAAATTTTCCCTTAAAATTAAAATCATAATCTGGTTTAATGAGAACTGTCGTAGACCCCCATTTACACCTCATGGACCCCTAAATAATTTTTTTGCTGTCGTGGACCCCTTGCAGGTCATCATAGATCCCCTGGGGGTCTATATAGACCACTTTGGGAATCACTGCTTTAGATTTTCTTACAGTACTTTAATGTAAATTCTTACAAAATTAAAATTAAAAACTACAAGTATAATGAGTCTTTATATAATTATGAATGATTGGTATAATTAAGTGAATTAAATTTTTTTGTATTTATATTTGCTTTCCTTTAACTCACTTTAAAAATTACAATTTTAGTCAGAAAAATGCAAATTTTAAATAAAAAACCTTGACAAATTTACTGAAATAAAATTACTTGAAAACATTTAAATATAAAGTCATTAATATTTTCTTTAACACGCGTCTGGTATAATTTTTAAATTTACATTTCTACATAAAGTTTTTTTTTTTCAAATATATTTAATATATAAAAATGTTCTTGCTTTTAATAAACATATACATAGGTTATTTAAAAATATAATTTATATAGAAACGAAATTTTATATGCAAATATCTTTCATTAGAATAAATAGCCTTGATCATTTAACTTATGGTGATACTTGGTTTCGTACAAATTTTCTTCTGCTGTGATGAAGATAACCTACTTTTGTTTATTTAATTTAATTATTAATTCGATTTTTCAAAAATATTTTTTTAATTTTTTGGAATTAAAAATTTTGTTATTGTATTGAATAATATTTAGAATATTAATAAAAGTTTTTAAAGCAGAATATTAATACCAAAAGCTCTTTATTTATTATTTTTATCGAGAAAAGTTAATACAGTTCAGAATTTGTAAAATTTATATAGAATAAACCTTATTCGCTTATAATTTAAAATATTCTGCAAATAAATATTTAATAAAACATATTTTCATTTATGCAATACACAACTGAACAGTTAAGTCTACAAATGGAAAAAAATATTTATTTTTAGAAGTTATTATTTATTTCTCAAAAACAAGACTTGGAGCTGAAAATTTAAATTATTTGTTGTTAAACTTATTATATAAAAAAATGTTCACAATTTTAAAAAAAATAATTATTGTGCGTGAAATGGTTATCTGCTTATGAATGCTCTTAAGTTTAGAAAAGACTAAAAACTCGCGTAAAAAGTGAATTTATTTTTGGAAACATGTCGTAGTCTCTCCCTACCCCTATGATTATTAACTCCCCTTTGCACATTATCTAAATTCGGGTATGTTGGATTCATAATTAACAACTACTAAATTAATAAATCAATATCATTTATTAATCTTTCTTAATAGATAAACACACAAATACTAATCAAACCTTAAGAACAACAAATTACAGTGGAGTGAGATAAGAACTCAGTTATGAACGACGCAACACTAACTGAGACTACGGAGAATAACGCATACAATCAAACTACGCATTTAAATCTAATTTATGAAAATCACAGACCTGATATCTTTTTAAGGCAGGATTCTTTAATATTTGAAGGATCTATAGAGCGTCTTCAATCCTTGATATCTTCAGTTACGTCCGAACCGAATTAATGAATCTTTTTCAATAATCTTCCTTCAGCTAACAAACTTCACTTAGTTAAACTAATCTCCAAGAATCACCTTCTTAATCAATCTCGTAGTTAACTCCTCTATCAAAACACGTAGTCATCCTCTCTCTCTTCATTTCATTTCTCCCTTTTATATCTTTTTCGAACTCGCTAAACCCGAAACTATCTTGTTTGCATAAGTCACACTTTTAGCTCTCAGCGGGGATTGGTTAAAATAAATACAATCTTAAAAGAATTTGAGAGAAGGTTAGTGAAACGCGTAAGCACCCGTCACAAGCAGTGATATTTATATCTCGAAAACAGGTTTGTTTCTTCATTGAAACTGAGCAATATATTAAGTTTAAGATGATACTTTCTCAAATTTTTATTTAAAAGAAATATGCATGTAAGGATCAGGCAATATCTATATTATGTTTAAGCGGGAAAAAAACAAAGCTCAGCAGAGAAGAGTAAAAGAATGTGAAGATAAGGTAAAATGAGAAGACGAACGAAGGAAGATGCTTCTAATAGGTTATTTGTGGCGAAATGAAACTATTATTTGTCTATGTTTTGTATTATGTCCCTTAACTAAGACTTAAGATTTTTAACAAAATACTTTCAAATAAATATTTGGGACTAAACTATGAAGTTATTTTATAATAGATATTTCCATTTAATTCCAATTATCCGATGAAAAAGAAATAAAAAAGAGTTCGACAATGTTTACAATGTACTCAAAATCAAAATAAACAATTCATAAAAACAACACAACGAAATAAACACGGACGTAAATTCGAGGGAAAAATTAAAATTATATTATATAAAAAAGGAAGTACTTACTCCCAAAAGGCAATGCATTATACGTAACACTTATATGAAAGAAAACAATCTTTACAGGTAACATTACTACATGTTGGTTTAACACAGTAGATATTCAAAAAATTGTATGTGCATCGAAATTTTTAAAAAAAAATAGCTTCCTAAAATGTGTTGAAACAAAGAATTATTGAACAGAAAATATGAATATTTTTAATTAAAAATCTTATTAAAAAGTATCAGTCAGTGCGAAGTTCCCGTGAGTAAACTGAATCAATTTCATCGAATGAGTACTTTCTGTTTATTTATGCAAAATATATGTGCTTTTAAGAAGCATGCCAGATTAAAAAATGACTCACTGGAGACGAGAAAAATGTTTACAGTAACACTGCTTGTTATAAGTTACTTAATAATTTTGAAAGGATAACTACAAAACTAGAGTAACGCACTAACCTTATTTTTATGTTTTGCACCTTCTGAAAATATCTGCATAATTACTCTGTATCTAGCAGGTAGTAATGTTATGATGTGTGTATACAATTTCACTCAGTTTTATTAAAAATGTCCTTCAACGTCAATTTTTTTTCTCCTTTAGAAAATGATTAAAGGTAAGTAAAATGGTTTCTGCAGCGTTCTTTTCTCCCTTTAAACAAAGATATACTTAGTAGTTTTCGAAAAATCGCAAACTGTTACCACCAAGGACTGTTTTTAATTAAATTTATTTTAGAATTTTAACACTGTTAAATGTTATAACGATGTTTAAGTTTTGTTTACTCATATACATTATGTGTGCGTGTGTTTTTAATTTATTTTTAACTTAGAATTATTCATTATAAAATTTCACATTTTTTTCCGTAAAGGGGCTGCCAAAAAACTCCTTCAAAAACTGAAAGTATACTGTTTGCTTCTTTACAATGAAGGTAGTTTGTTAAGATACATTTATGCATTCTAATCAAATTATTATCAAATTAAAGAATCATTGTCTATTATCTTGCAATAGTTTGCTGCTTTTTTTACTGGTAAAAAGGAATTATAGGTATGATATCTTGATTTAGAACTCATTTTCCGTATGAATAAACTAAGTATTAATTCAATAATGTGGCTAACATTGCTCTTTAATTTAATAAGCAAAAATTATTGCTTTATTTACATAGATGATCAAAAGTCACACAGTTATTCATGAATTCAACCTAAGGCACTATGTCCATATTAAAGATCAAATAGTGTTCCTTTCTTTCTTGACAGTGTTCTTTGATATAGATAGGTTTGATAGGTAGTGTTTGGGAAAAATCCCTTGTCCAGGGACTGTCAAAAGGAATTTATCAGTCTGAAAAAACTCTGTAGTATGACTAGGATAAAGTGTAAGAACAAAGAGAATTTTTCTTTTGCGTAGAATAGTTTCTTTATCAGTATTTATATAGCGGACTATAAAACATAATTATTAAGGCTGTAAAGCATTATTATTTTGGCTGACATTTAAGCAAAAGAGTTCAATCTGCGTCATCTATAGAGGGAAGTTTCCTCGTTCTGTATAGTCTATAGTATGTCTCACATTTTTATAAAATATGAACCAACTCTTAGTTAAATATAGGCCCAAAAAACTCTTGATTGTTCATAGGAATTTATTTTATAAATTTTGTCAGGGATTACTTTGAAGATCCACCATGCAGAAAGGCTGATCCACGTTAAATCTGCAAGGCTCAAAGTTGGGTTGCATGGAAGTTTAAAAAGTGGGATCTAGTTCGGCGTTGTCCTCGTGTGGGCACTAAAGGCGATGTTAACCCCTTAACAGCCACCGGCGTACATTGTTAATGTCTAGGGAAATAAATACTTAAATCTTCAATGAGTCAAAATATTATATTTTTAACAAATATTTTCTTAAAAGATTATGTTTAATAACCATTGAAACATTATTCCTATGAAAATGTAGGTATTCCTCACCAGTTATATCCAAGGGTACCTGTATAAAATATCGTTTTTATTCGTAAAAACAAACTAGGAATCATTTTAAAAGTACCAACGAAATGTTCTTCAGAAATTTCTGATACAAAAAGTCGAATGTATGCAAATATCACTGTACTCTATAGAAATAGTTTTGCTCTTAAGATATTCCTTCGGAAGTAACTTCCTATACCCAAAAAAATTACTTCCTGAAAGCCAGACTTGATCACCTTTAAGTAGAATCTATGATCTACTTTCTCCTGGATGAGCTTTAAAATCACCTTTCCTTGTTGCTTCAAACGAGAAATTTTGTTTCGAGCATTTTTTCCGGCCACTCTCGAATATGGTGTAAATTTTCTTCAATTTGAAAACATGACTCGGTATGTGAAATATATTCTTAGTATGTCCCTTTTTACCATGATTTCTTGCCACAGGCATGTATAGTTTCTTTTTAACTTGTAGAGTTCTTTAGAGTATCGGATTTTGTTATTCTTTATGCCCGTACTTTTTATGCATAGATGTAACGGGTTTTTTATTTAAAAAAATTTATATACATTCGAGGAAGAGAGTTGGGTTTGATGCAGGAGGTAATTGAAATGGCGTCTGTATCTAAGATTTAAAAGACTAGAGCTTTATTCTTTCGAGGAATAATCATTACGGAAAGAAAGTAAGTGTAAAGGAAATAAAAAAAGGATCTAAGAAAGTAGAATTGTGATATAAGAGAAAGGAAGAAAAAGGCAAATACCTTTCAAATTTGCACAAATATTAAAGAAATGAAACAGAATTAAATTATTCATGTGATGTTACTTTAAATTTTGGATTCATTAAACTCAAACTTTTGGAAAGTTAATCATTTTTTAACAGAAAATATACATTTATTTCAAATAATGCTTGAATTATCAAAATGTTTGAAGCTAGTTAGACATTTTAGTCTTGCCCTCAGATGTGATCGATATTTTACTTTACTTCATAATAAATTTAGGAAAAGGGTAAATGTAAATTGTTTTTGTATGAGTGTCATATTTCTAATTTAAATTGATCTTTTTACCTGAGTAATAAATATGTATTTAAAGAACAGAAACTTTTGCTGTTGTATTTGTGTAATTTCTCTCATTGACTGTAAATATCTTGTATACGCGTATAAGTACAAATATGTTTCATTATTGATTGCATTTATCTAACGAACTTAGCTCAAGAAATATAATTTCCATAAAAAAAACTTGCTCAGTATTCGCTTTTCTAAAGTAAATGCTTCAAAAATCATTTTTAATTTATAAAGAATTCACATCCCGTCTCCCCTGTGACCCGGCTAGAGGTGTAGGGGAAACTAAATGATCAGACGACATGATGAACTTCAATTATTTTCTTTATCATTATTTCAACTCAGACACAACACTCTAAATAAGATAACTTTGATCAGTCAGAGCCCGAGGGTGAGACGAGATTACGTGGGAAGAATATGTTCAATCCTGCAGATCTACCTTTGAAATAACTTTATACAGAAATGACCGCACTAATGATTCAACTTTCTAACTTGATTAAAGATCACAGTAACTGAACTCTTGCAATCTTCTAATCCTTTTTGTGTGGACTTCTCCAATAGTTGAACTAAACTCTTCCTTAATATTCCAAATTCTCGCTTCTTATACTGTTTACGTATACGTTTCACTGCCGATTTACTTCGCTTCTCATCTATTCACTTCACATTCAATATATTCTTGCTTCACTCTCAACTCTCAAACTCCCGAATACAGAATATATATATTAAACATAATTTGCATAACCACTCTTTCTGTCTTCGGAGAAAGTTGGCTCAAAAAATGTTTCCCCAAAGAGAATTCCACAGAGGTTAATAGAAGGAACCGTATAGATCCGTCACGAATTATATCATTCCTATTTAATAGAATAAACCAAATACAAAACTGTACTTCCAATTTCGTATAATACTTGGGAAAATAAATGTTTAAAAAAAAATTACTTTTAAACTCATAAGTAGTAACTGTGCCTTACATACAGTGTGTCCAATATAAAAGAGGCTAGGAGTCATACTATTCGTGATGTTTGAATCGTACGCTCGAGAATTCAGTATGAAGATATTGAACGTTTAATATGTTGTTATTCATAATGTTCTGTATTTTTAAACTTTTCAATAATGATTCTAATATATTTGTAATTTACTTTTCTACTAATATTTGTATTTCTGTATTCATACCGGGTCTCTTTTATCTCGATTTACCAGTAGATTGTTTTTGTACTATCTACCCAAAAATTTTAATTAAAGTTTATGCATAATTTGAATATTAAGCAAAAATTTTATGCGCATAACCCCTATTAAAACCAAAAATAATTGTGACGTATACTTATAAAAATAAAAATATGTAAAATATCAATCTTTTTTTTTTTTCTTTTTCTAATTGAATGACGATATTTTAAACATTTCCCTTAACATTTGATCAAAAATTATAAATAAAAAAGTAAAATTCAACACATAGTTTTTAATAGTGAATAATGGATATTTCTCTAAAGGCTCGACAGCTCATTGAGAAATTTAAAATGCTGCAAAAATGAAAAATCGAGTGATTTGATCACAAGACATAGAGCAATTTGCTTGAAGAAATAGAGCATCGTAATTAGTATTTTATAACTGAGTGAGGTTCTCTCTTATATCGGTAGATTCATTTGGTATGGTTTTATAATAATGTTATGCTGTTTTTCTGGAATCTCTGCTATTTTTTCTCTACAGACATCATTTATTTTCTGAAATAATTTTAAAAAATAAATAAAAGATATTATAATCATTTTCAAGTTCTTTTTTATTTATTTCATAAAATGATGCTCTCAGTTACGCACAAAATAAAAAAATATATATAAACTCATTTTCTTCATCAAATGAAAATAACACTAAGAACCTTTATAACGGATACGTATTAAACTTTGGGTACCTAAAATTTAGTAGTATCTTAACTACGAGAGTTTTCAATTCCAAATTTGCATTTTTCCTCTTTTCGATTCCGAATAACTCCTTTCCCATTTCAAATAAATTGTTTCAGTTATACCATGGGAAGTATATCTTCTCTAAGTTATTTCTCTAAAGCTAATAAATGAGTTATCAAAATAAAAGCATTAGTCGTAAAAATTTTGAAGACCCTTTTGTGGTTCATTCTGAACCCTAGAACTACTTACATTAGTAAAATATAAAGTTATATCTTATAAATGTAGGCAAAAAATGGAAATAATATTTGTTACTTCAGGTATTTGCCACACATTATGTGCCATGAATTTACTAATATTTATCAAATTTTCTGTTGTCTTAGAAAATTTTTTGCGTATGATGTGTATGAGGTATCATACAGACTTAATAATTGTGGGTCTATACTTTTAAATGAACAAGTAAATGCTTTATTAAGACTTTAATAAATTCAGAAGTAATTCCTTAATATTAAAGTACCAAAATAATTTAATTCAGTAAAAAGCTTTTTGTGCATATTCTAGTATGCCACACCACCTGAAAAAAAATGAGAATGCATCTAAAAATCCCATAATGAATGCATTATTTTTTACCTGATATGGATAGATTTATTGCACGCAGTATATGATTGAAGAGAATTTTATACATTGAACGTTCGAAAATGCCTCACTTTCTTTTCGCTGATTTTCGATACAAAATTCTTCGTTAAAGAAAATAATGTGTCTTGAAAAGATGCATCTTTGAGTTGTTTCATAAAAGTTGAATTCTAAATGGACTCTATTTTGACGTTTATTGCAGTTTGAAAATTTCTTTATAACAAATATCATTGTATTTGATGTCAGTATGGTATTGCTTACAATAAGTGCTCAGTACAACCAAAATAACTGCACTTGTCTCATAATTGTAAGAGTTCTTTACACCTTAAAAGGCTATAAAAGATTTTCTCATGAAAAGGAGCTGATTAATCATTGCATAATGTGGTTCAAAATTTAAAGTAAAATTAACTTATTTTGTTATATAATTGTATCTATTAATATCTTATAAGATTTGAACTATTTAAAGTTGATGTAAAAAATTATGAAAATTGTATCAAGCTTAAATATTTAGATTCAGTTGCGGAAACGTAAATATAAAATGCTCTAATAACAGATATAGTGAAAAAAATACAAAAAATATCAAACGTTAACTGATTTAGTAACCAAAACAGAAGAATACATTTTTTTTTTACAAAATATTAGAATGTTTTACGATTATAAAAATTTTTAAATTTAAAATTTTTTCTATCTTTGCTATTCTAAAGAGCATATTTAAAATTAAACAATACCTTCTAAAAATAGAAATACAACATACTTCACCAGATTTGAAGTTCTAAAAAACAAAGCATAAAACATTTTATAGTAGCCCAGTGACATATAACGGTGAAGAGACCAATTATTGCACAAGAAGGCCGTAACAGATTGCGCTCTTGCCTCACAATTCTTTCTTTCAAACCGAATACGTTGAAAAAAATCTAAATATAAGCCTTTCAGTGGGATCATTAATTTTTGAAACTGTTCCTCTTTTTTTAGTTTATTAGGTTTTTTCACCTTTTATGTCAGTTAAAATGTGTGAAAAAAATCACATAAAAAGTATATTACAATGCGAGATTCAATTGATTTTAAGTATCAAGTTCTTTTATTAGAATTCAAATTTAAATATTTTTAAACAGAATGTTATTAGGTAGGGGATAAAAGTTAAATGGAAAAAAATTAGAGGAATTGTTTTGTTATTTTAATGATGGGGAAAAAATCTTTTCCTTAAAATATTTGAAACACACTGTTGATGGACACTTGCTTAAAATTTCTCATATTCTGTGTTTACTTTTTAAATGAAAATAAAAATCCTTCCACGTTTGAAAAACAATCATGTTTTATATTAAATCATCTGACTCGTATTTCTATCATAAATCAATTATATTTTAACTGATAAAGTCGAAGGATATTTCAAAAAATTCTGGCCTTTTCACAACAAAAATACTTTCAAAGTTAGATTCGCTTTTAAAAATTAAATTATTCATTGTTTGTAATCATAAAATAACATTTCATTTTCCTCAATTAATTTTTCATTAAATGAAAATTCTGAATTTTTTGTTCTTTCTAGCAATTACATTTGTAATTTGAGAGTTATATTTTTTAGAAACTTGTTTTCTGCAGTATTATTTGTTGCATTTTATATCTATAATAAGTAGAGCAATTCTTACTACGTGTAAATTTTAAGAACAGTGCGTGCGTGCGTGCGTGTGTGTGTGTGTGTGTGTGTGTGTGTGTGTGTGTGTGTGTGTGTGTGTGGTGTGTGTGTGTGTGTGTGTGTGTGGTGTGTGTGTGTGTGTGTGTGTGTGTGTGTGTGTGGTGTGTGTGTGTGTGTGTGTGTGTCAGGCATCTGTATTTTCTCTCCTTCAAGTTCAAGATTTGCTCAGTGTCAATCCTATATAATAGGAAAAACGGTAAAACAAACATTCAAATATTCTTAAAAAATCCAGTTTTTATTTAGAAGGCTAAGTATATGAGTATATAACGTATAAGAGTATAAGTATATAACGTATGAGAGTATAAGTATATAACGTATGAGAATGTAAAAAAATAACAACAAATTATCAGTATATTAATTCTTATAAATAGGAATTTATTTTTAAAATATTTCTTTTTTTGTATATTTGATCGTTTTATTATTAAAAAATAGCTGTTTATTTTTTAAAAACTACTGGACATTTTTATATGGTTAAAAGTAATGGAAATGGTATTAAGATAACATCAGTACATCATAAATTTTAATTTTCCTTCTGAAATTATTCTGGATGATTCTGGGCAAAAATGACTCACAAATTTTTCATCTACACAGAAAGATTCTTATCCAAACTGTTTCACCAATAACTTCTTGCCAAAAGATTTAAGCGTTGTCTATTTTATTTTTTTATCGTTTTGCAGAAGCTAGATTTCATCATTATCGACATTCGTATTTTTTCAGGAGGAATTTCTTCTCCACACTAAAGTTATATTAAGAAGTATTTGCTTTCTGTTTAGTAAAAGACTTTTCTCAGGTATATTGTTTATCTTAGATGACTGAGAAAGAAAGGCCTGTTTCGTTGTTTTGTTTGTTTTCGTTTTTCCTTTTTTCCTTCTTTACCTAAAAGTGATAAAAGGGGTAATGATTTCATCAGACCTTACTTACTATCTTGACATTTTATTCTGGATGATAAACTATGAGCTCTACTCAATAACTTTTTCTATTATAAACTAGAAGTAATGATTCTAGTTTACAAAGGTCTTGGTGGGGGGTTCATGAGCCCTTCCAGTCAAAACTGCATTTCTCTCTTTTCCTTTTACCATTTTAAAATTAAAATGATTACCTTTCTGAATATTTGTTTTGATTGTGCTTGTAACAGTAGGCAACAAAAAACAACTTTTTGTCTGTTTCCTAGTTTTCAATAACCTATTCTTACCAATTTTGGAATAAAAAAAAACTAATATGTAAATGAAATATATTTTATTAGCTCTTGTTTTTAAGATACCCCACACCATCCATCAATTTATTGGTAAATTTGAAAAACAAAATATTACTAACTAATACATACAGTACAATAAGTCATGTTTCAAGAAACCGTGTTCACATCAGAAATTAGTAGTATTTTTTAGTAGTATTTCTTTTAAATTGGCTCTTGTTTATCGAAGCCCGAGTATCCCTTAGAACTGTCCAGCAGTAGTTTGCGAGCATTGATTCATCCCGACGACCTTTATATATACGTTTCATTGCCGTGATATCTTGATGAAACCTTTCACCATGTCCACACACACATCACTTACAGTTCCACAATTTTTAGTGAAAAAATCAAGATGGGAATGTAAAAAATGGATCTTTAGAGACATTGTATCCTGGGTCATGAAAGTTTTGTAGAAGGTCTTCACAAGCTGTTGATAGTTTTCATCCTTTTTGCTGTCTAAAAATCACTATACCACACTTATCTTTGAGACTTAAATATAGTTGAATTGATTGACCTTGATTTGTAAGACAAAAGACAGCGAATATCACTTGAAACGTACACTATTGCCTGTTCTTTGTTCTACTGATGCACTAAGTTAGACTCAAAAGACAACTGAAGGAAGGTAGCGTGGTTATACGCCTTTCGTTGAAATAAAAATTGATCCTGAGGCAAGAACTTCCATCTACCCACTCAAATGAACATCAAAAAGATTATACACAGAAAGTAAAGATGAGTAAAAATACAGCTATTTATGAACAGCGAGTTCTGATTCTTGAAAACAAGAGCTAATCTGAAGTTTTTATGATGATTTTTGTGTTAAGCAGACCAAAATATTTCATAATAAACTATTTTTGAGCCAGAAACAATTTTGATGTGGCCTAGTGTAATTAGATAAGAAGGTGACAGGCGTTTAAAATACTCCTACAAAAAGTTTTAACGCGTTTTTCTCAAAATTCTCAGCTTTATAGTAAAATAGCTCTATTTTAATTGAAGAATTATTAAATCATTGGGACTGAAAGTATTAATTATCCAAATGTCTAACAACGATGTTGAAAATTATCAAAAATTCTGATGAGTGCTTAAGTTACTCGTGCGAATTAAATTTTCTGTCTTGACAGTTGAGAGAATTACAAAATTCGACTGCCTGAGTTAGTTGTGCTGTAGTACATCGAAGCGACATTTAGAAGATGTAGGCTTTGACGGAAACTTGGAAAACTTTTGAAAAAGTATGAAAACTTTTTTTTTTCTTCTAAAGAAAACTTCTATTGCTTAAATTAATAAAAGCTGTTAGAGAAATGTACTTACCTATTGAAATAGTGTTGGAACCCTTTTCCGACAGCAAGGTTTACTCACTGAAATATTTTCTATCTGTTCAAACCATTGAAGAAATTCATGAATAGTTTTAGTTTCAGATTCGTCGATGAAGTTTACACAACGCTGACGTTATTTCTTCGATGCGAGTTGTATACTTTGTTGAAGGACTAATACTTCAATAACCATGACAAATATGTAGAGAAGTAATATGTATCTGTGTATTTCTTTAAATTCCTAATGAAAGAGAGCTTAAAGCCCTTTATTTTTTGAGCTGCTTAGAAAAAAAAAGAAAAATTTAGAAGAAATTTCAAATACAAAGTACACAATTTTCGAGTATTTCAATAATATTAAGAACGCATTGGCTCGTAGTCTTTCTGAAAAAAAAAACATGAATTAAATAATAAATGTGCCATGCTCTACGTATTAAATTTTGCATTAAATTATAAATAGTTAGCCGTTCTCTTCATTGGAATTATGATAAGTGCTTATGGTTTGGATGCCTCAAAGAAGAAAAGGTCGTTTATATATATTGAACTAATTGATCCTCAAAAATACTTTTTTATCCTTTCAGAAAAAAAATAGTATCGTTTTTCTTTCATTAATTCCCTTTTTTATACTTTCTGTTAAAAAAGATTCATCTATATTATTACAGAAATTAAATTGATCCATATCAGAAATTATGCTGTTTTTGAGAAAAAGTGAAAGTGCTCAATCATCTTAATAAATACAAATAAAAAATATCTAAATCCTATCCAATCACACGCAAGTTTTCTTAAAACTTCTTTTTCCATTTATTTCGTCTCATGTCCCAAAACATGGGATGACAGATGACAAAACACCATATTTTTCGCTGGAGATGCATCGTCAGCAGAATTATAAAAAAAAAATGCTTTTTTTTAAAAATTTTTGGGGAAATCATAGCTTTTTAGCTAAATATTTTTTAACTCTTTATGCAGCTTTTTTTTTTCTAAACCATTCGTATCGATTGCATTTATATTTAAAAAAACCTACCTTAGTACCCTAGCTGTCTATATCTCAGTATTTTTTTAAAAAATTACATACCTAGCTCTTCATAGAAAAATAATGTATAGTTACTAGGATTTTTATATTAAAATGAGTAAGGGTCTCAGTTTTATTTTCTAACAAATCTTCCGATTTAAACATTAATTTCTTCTACTTTATCTGAATCAATCCTGAGTTAAAATTTAATGTAAAATTATTATATTATAGTTAGAATCAAGATAGCTATATACGTTTCGGGCATTTATATTGAGCATTGTCACACCTTATCCATACTACGTTATTACTTTAATTGTATTAATTGCATTACTTTAATTAAAAAACGTATCCGAAATTATTTGCTTTAAACCAAACTAAGAAATTCCCGTAATATTAACTTTTCCCTCAATAAATATCACATGAGACTAACAAGTCTTAATAACGCAAAGTTATTTTAAAGAAGTGTACTAAAACCTTTTTCAAATTACAATGATGTGCTTGACAAACAGGAAAACCAAAATAATAATAATAATAATAATAATAATTAAGACTCATTTAAAAGAAAATGTTTGTTTAAATTTGATAATGTTATGCAGCAATAATTTTTCATCACAAGTCATCATAGTTTACTTTGTATTAAATTACTAAAAATTCCTCAACATTTATTTTTATACTAATGACATTTGAATTGTTAGCTTTACTATTGAGCTTTGAATTATTATTAATATATTAGCTTTAAACACTTTTTAGTTTATATTTATGTATTTAAATGTTTACATTTACAGAAATTCGTGAGTATTATTGAATTATAAATTTAATTAAATGTAAATTATATTTTAGTAATTGAATTTCAGTGTATAGATATTCCTATTAAAAAAGCATATTTAAATTGGAACCTGCTGTTCATACAATGCTATATTTTGTTCTAATATTTAAATAATATAACTAATATTTTAAAAAATGAGCTCACAAAACATATATATGAATATTTGAAATTTCTATCTTTCTACAATTTACACTGTTAAAAGATTGTTAATGTTTTTCAAATAATATATGAACAAGCCTAAATTATATTGTGACTTTTAAATAAATTTTTATAAAAGAAAGATGGAAGTCATTTCTACTCTATAATACACTTTCTTTCATAAATATTCATTAACAAAAAATATATATCTCATTATTTTTTATATTTTTATATTTTCTAATACAAATAACATTCTAATCAATAATTAAATTATTTATAGTTTAATTAACATGCTGTAAAGAGTAAGGGTAATATTTCACCTTACAATTTTTAAAAATTAAATATGAGATGAAACTCGCACAAAAAAAAACATAAATTTTGAGTCTTGATATTTTGTTGTCATAAAAACTCAAAGGTTGCTTATGCGGCAGAAAAAATTCTGCGAAAAATTATAAAGTAAACGAATTTTTCTCTGAATAATATACATAAGTAAATATCTTCATAAAATGTTAATAAAAAGAACTCCGCAAACATTTACCTAACTCTACCAGTACTGAATCGCAGATAAATTTTATCTTCGATGTATGAATTACCATAGCCAAAAAAATTTAGTCATACATATTTCATGAGAAACATATTATCCTTTACAAAACAGAATTTAGGTTAGCAAAAAATAACATTTCAAACTTATTTCCTCTTTGATTTTATGAGTAAATGTACAAGAAAAAAAAGGGAATGAATATGTACATAAAATCTTGTTTTGTTCCATAAATTGATTAGTTACCCATCTCCTTTTTTGTGCATAATAAATTAACAACTTAGCTTAGAGTATTACTTATGTACCTTAATGGTATTAATTTCTACTTGAAATTCAAAAGAAACTTCTGTATGGAATATAAATTGCAATTTTTTATCGTAAGCAAGAATTTTTGGTTAAGTTCTTTCTTTTGTTCTTGTTATTTCGTTTGATTAAATATAGACTTTCAAATTTAATTTGTTTTTAATATGTTAATAAAAAAATATTTCAGTTGAGGCTTGTAGTTATTTACAAATTGCTTTCTTCCAGAACATAAAGAAACTTATATGTTGTTGTCGTGTCCTTCCCGAAGGGATGGAATGAAAGTTGACATAGCCTGTGAGACAGGTTGGACTTCTTAACGATAGATGGCAACCCCCTCCACAATTTTGGCATGGAACTGAAACGGACGGAAATATTCTCCAGCCCTCCACACTCGTGGTTTCTGCTGTGACCGACCACAAGACTTTCGGACCCACTGATTTAACGATCACGTACTCCGTGTGCACTCGGTGGTATTTGGTGGCATCGAACCCAGGCCCTACGATCTGGAGTCCGAAGCTCTAACCACTAGGCTACCTACGGCCTTGAAACTTAAATAATAACGATAACAAGATTAAGATTTCCCTCCTTTGCAGACTCTTAAAGGCCTCCTGGAAAAATTGAAACATATTTCATACTAGATTAGATCACTATAAATCCCTTCCTTCCTCAGTGACTCGACAGCCCAGGGTGGGCCCTGGCCTTCTCGAGAAGAATTTTCCAGGCTAACCTTCTTCCTGCTACTGTTCTCCAATTCTTAGTTCTCAAACTAGATCTTTTTCTAGGCCATCAATCCATCTCAGATTTGGCCTGATCTTCCTTCGTGTGCCACTTGGTTGCGCATTGAAGACTTTTTTAGTAGTGCGGTCTTCGTGCATTCTAACAACGTGACATGTCCATTTAATTCGTTATATTTTGATAAGTTAACGATGTCAGATTCTTTATATGATTGATAGAGCTCGAAATTTGATCTTCTTCGCTACGTTCCATTTTCCTGAATTCCCCCCAAAATAGATCTTAAAATCTTACTTTCGTATATACTTACTATGTTCTCACTGCTCGAGACATGGACCAAGTTTCACATGCATAAGTTAATAGAAATGAATTTATGCAATATAACCTTTGTTTTTCTTTTGATTAAATTCGATTTCATATATTTTCGTATTCCATTAAGACATCTATTATCCATAGTAATTCTCCTTTGGATTTCAGTAGTACAATCGTTTCTAGTGTTACTATCCTAACCTAAATATATAAGTGAAACTGTTTCAAAATTATACTCTTCAATTTTAAAGTGGGAATTGTTAAAACAAGATTTAGTACATGGCATGTATTTGGTGATCACTATAAATTGCCCCCAATAAAAATATTTACTAGAACATGTATTTTGATCTAGAATATTAATTATGTTCTTTTATTGATTACAACTACATAACGTTTAGAAAAACATAATATTCAACAATAATATGTAGTAAAAACGTGTGCAAATAATAAGAACTGAATTCACAAAACGCACCAATACAATAACGATTGCATCCATCATGATTTCTTAATCGATTTGTGCCTGCATTATTTACGTATGTCTACTTTTTTTTATTTATTTAAAATTAGCATTTTGTATCTTTATATAGTATATAATTGGATGTTTTCTGTTTTTAAGGGGAAAAAAGAAGTGCTAAAAGTGTCTGTGTAAGTAGCAGAGGCAGGATTATTCAGGAACTTTTAAATCACTCAACCATGTGTTGGGAGTCAGTGAAGAGTGTTCAAAATCTTAGGGGTCCGCTGCAATCGAATGTTTAAGAACCGGTTGCTTTAGACCAGAGGTCCTTAACCTTTTTTTCCACCAGGTCACATATATATGACAACTATTTTACGCAGGCCGCAACATGAGGTTTAATGGGGGTGAGAGACGCTATAAGATCAAGAACATTACATTTAAATTGCGAAAAATTGATCAAATATTAAAACTCATAACTTTGGATTTTATTTTAAAAGCATGTTAAACTCTATCAAACTGAACCAAAAGAAATAGGTTTTATGCATTTCTCACCAAGTTATTGGGTATTTTTGAAATCCTTTCATCAATGATCCCCCACACACACAAGCTACCCCTCCCTCAAATATTATGTTGTTGTTGCAAAGCTGTTTTAAGCAAACCAATTTATCTCGTTTTGAAAAAGATCTTCAAGAAAAAGAGCCTGTGAAAGATTTGTGTTTAGTGGTATAGTGGAGAGCAAAATTATATATATTTTTAAATATAACATCTTCACGGCAAATAAATCAGGTTGTTGATCCATGTTTGTTTTTCCTCTACGAAATATTCAAGATTCCAATCGTCTTGAAACGACATATATTCTTTAAATATTTTTCACTTCTGAGACATGAAGGTTAATTAAAAATTATTTTCACGTATAAAATGGGGTCTCTACTCCATTATTATTTGTTCTCACTAACCGTTACAACTACAAAAAGAAAAACGTTACCTCGCAATTCGTATTAGCATGACATCGATAGAAATATATATATATATGTGTGTGTGTGTGTGTGTGATTGCTTTATTGATAGAATTTCATTGCTAAATTATGAATCATGTAGCATGTATGAATTACAATGCAGCAAATTTTTCTTAAAAGTAAGTCATTTTTCTCTCTGGAAATTATGTAACAATAGGATATCTACGAGGTATATCCTCTCTTACTTGGGTATTTTTTCATCGAGCCAAATTGGCCCTATGAGCTTGAACTATTTTACTCTGTAAGCGAATAGCACTATCAAATAGTCAGTGATATAGAGAACAGAAATTGTTTTGTGGACAATATAGCCGTGATAGTACTTCAGGAATTACAGTCACTTATTCCTGAATTACAGACATTATTAGAAGTTATTAGATGATTGATCTTTGGCAAGTGCCTGAGGTTAGATCTCATTTAAAAGGCAAGAAACCATTATGAATCAATGTCTGAAAATAGTTGTGTACTTTTAATAACTAAGCGATTGTATTTCAAAAAAAGTCGCTTAGCTATTAGAAGATATTGGAATATTTCTCTTTGGTGAGTGTCACAGGCTGCATTTCATTAATAATAAGTACCTATCATTTCTTAATATTTATTTTTTTCTTGTATGTACATCACGTAATCAGGTATAACATTAAATTTTTAAAAAAGTTGTGACGAATTCTATCCGCGCCCTTCAATTAATCATCTTGGGGAAATACTTCTCTAACTGTTGTTTGAGTTAAAACCGACTTCTGTAGAGAGAAGTTGATTTTATGCTAATTTCGAGGCTATTTAAACACTGGCAATGGGTATGTTATAGTTAGTCATTAAGCCTTTCGTCAAGTGACATTAGAAAAATTGACTTTCGGATACTTGTTGCAAGATAAAGTTAGATTAAATCGGAATATAGTCAACCCTGGAGAAATCAGACGAAAGTTCTATCAGACCAAACTCATATAAGTGTTTTTGGTTTAAGAGCTTAGGACTGTGACCTAAATTAATAACACCATTGGTTTATAAGTCTTGTTTGATCATAAAGTGCTTAAGTTGAATTAAAAGTGATTATTTTTATAACAATGTCTGCTGATTCCGAGTCCCAAACTACAGTTCCAACCTCCGGATAAAGACAAAGTTAATTATTTCGCATACCCGTTGGTAATCATTTCGAGTTCTATTTAATGGCTTCTGCAACTATGCTGCGTTCGGATCTCCCCGAGAACCTCGACCATCAACAAGATCTCCATCTCAACCAATATGAGGAAGAGGTACTCTACAAATGTATTTTGCATGTAGTTTAGACTCTTGTACATTTCTCCAAAACAGCCTTAAAACCTACAATAATACTGTATTTCGAAATGCGTTTCCCATAATTGACATTAGTGCCATCAACATTAATATCTACCATTGGATGAACTCAAACTTGTTAAAAAATACATGTTGCGACGGATTTATACGCGTCCTTCCATTAACCCTCTTGGGAAATCTTTGGGCTTTAAAAATCAACAGCCCTTTTCAGAAGAAGAAATCGTGATATGCAGATTAAGTCTATTATATATGGTTCTGATTTGCTTGCTGGGAGTTAGATAAAGGGAGATAAAGGTTGGAGGGATAGATAGAAGAAAGTTAGTAAGTCAGTGTGACAAAAGAGAGGCAAAAAGGTAGAGTTAGAAAATGATAGATAGTTATATAGAGGAAAATTGCTATTTTATTGAAATTACCAAGAGATTGGAACATTACGAAGTAGAATATAAGAAGGTCATCTACAGTTCAGGTATTAGTCATATTTATAGTGCGTTTTGATATTTAAATTATTAAAGAGATGTAAGTGACAAGCAGTCACATAAATACAGATTAAATCAAATATTAAGGTAGAAGATTGATTAATAAAAAGTGGATCACAATTTGTTAGAAGTATTCTCCAAACATGCGACTCTCGTCACTTAACCTCTGCTCACTACTTGGAAACATCTTATTTAATCTGATTAATTGATTTGTTTTTGAGTCAATTAGTGTGCTAAATAAATAACTAGAAATCATCCTGTCGAGTCGTCCTTCACTTCCTCCCCCACACCACATATTTAGCAGGTTCACAGGGTAGACACAGGGTGTTACAATGTGAAGCTCGATATTAGAATGAATATTTGATATCGTTCTCCAAAAATCAATAAAAAAGTTTCCTAAGTACTCAACGAAAAAAAAACTATATTCCATTCTAGAAGATGATGTTATCTCTAAGATAATAATTTTGTTTCGAAGAGCTTACTCTGAAAATGTTCTTTTATCCTGAAAGGGATCCCCTTACTCTCTCCAATCATCTTTTTGTAGAATATACAATCTTCTACCGCTTAGAATGAATGATTCTCAAATCTCTTTTTTTTGTTTTTTTTTGTTCCAGGTAAAAGATTTTGTACAGTCTCGTTTTCAACTCATTCTTCTAAAGAAGTTGGAATCCTTTTTCGACTTTTGAGTCAGAATATTGAAGATGTGAAAGATCTTTTTACTCTCTCTGCCTTTACTGTGATTACTTACCACCAACACAGGTACTGTTTTTGACCATCTTCTAGAATCTGTTTTCAGCGAGTCAAATTTTATCATTCACGGCACACGTAAAAAGATAGATACAACACACGTGTATCAAATTTGTTTATTTCCCTCTTGTGTTTAGAGGATTTCACTCTTTCCTAGAGCAGCAAAGAAGTTGTTTTTGTTTTAGAAGCTGAAAAGATGTTATTTGATATGAGATCTGTTTTAAAAGAACCCCGAGAAAAACCCCTTTCTTCTGCTATTTAATTTTCACCTAAATAAACAATAAGAAACAAAAATTGTGAATATTTGTTTTGTCAATGTTTAGTATGCATTTTTTGAAATTCTCAGTTATATATATATATATATATATATAATTCAAAAATATAAAACATACACAAAATAGTTATAAATCTAAGATAACTACTCTCACATGATAGTATAAAGTCTTAGCCACAGTAGTACTATAGCAAACTCTTGGCCTTAGGAACCAGGATTGCAGGCCTAAACAAAGTTTTGCGGCTCTTGCCAACCTTCACATGTATTTGCGAATACTCTGGGCCATAGGGAAAGTAAGAAATGTCAAGAGAAGTTTAAATATTATTACAAATAAAACCATAACCTATTAATATAAAACGATAATATTATAGCCTATAATAATTACTAGAATATGTTAAAATCAAAGCTAAAAACAATTAGATGAAAAGACTTACCACGTGAGTAAAGCAAAAACCATTTTTCCCGGGCGACAGAAAGGAGTATATCAGTAACGCATAAAATTAGTATGTTATGATAAAATAATATTAAGTCTATATATATATACATTTAAAAACTCTAAATATTGTTTTAAAATTTAGGGAAAATAAAAGGACAACTCAAACTTATCCAATTATATTTTAAATAAAATATATTATTATTAATTTACTTAGCATGTGTGAGGTGCCATCTATCTATCCACAATTTTTATGTACACGTCCTTTAAAATTTTTCTTTCAATTGGAACTGCGCATCGGTATCTTAACCTTTGCAGGTCTAGTGTATTCCCTAGTAGCTGGTAACACTTTTTAGCGCGGCAGCATACAGGCGACACCAATAACCGCAAGTAATTTTGGCGACTAGTTTCCTCACCAGAGGAAGGCATCGGAGCTCTTGACGATGCCAACCTGTACAAGGATTTAATTTTGCCGAGAGTACCCTAGCCAAACAGATACTCTAGGAATATTTTACATGCAGTATAATCATACGACATGACTACTGTCGATTTTCTGCATTATGAAAATCCATCGACTTGGGCTGGGGTCGAACCCGCAACCTTAGGAGCTACAAACCAACCACGCCACCCAGTCGGCGTCCCTTAAAGTTAAATGTTTGAAAAAATATTTCCATTTTTCAAATGGAAATATTTTTGTTTACGTGTTTATTATTCATTATTTTGATATTTTACAGATGCATACATATTTCATAATTCTGCAATTTTCAGTTGAATTTTTTTTTTCGGATAAGAATTTATATTAAATTTACAAGCCAGTGAATATAAAAATCGCATTTTTAAAAATGCTAATTAAAGTAGATTCTAGATTAATTATTATATTGTTCAATTAAATATTTTAATCGATATTTTATTACATTATTTGAAAATAATTATATTGTAATAAGTTTTTGAAACCATGCGTAGTGAGCAGACGTTTTATTTTTTAACTTTTTCTTCAAAAAAAGAAAGAGGGATTTTATTATTTAATATTTTGTACTAAACGGAGCTGTTTTCGGTGGAGGTTTCGTTTATTTTTCTATTTTTTCGAAGAAAATTATCGTTTTCGTTCTAAAATGTTCCATAAAAGTTCATTTTCTAGATACAAAATAATCGTATTTCCATAAAATCACAAATTATAAACAGTTTGTAGATTCCAGTGTTGTTTTTTGTTTGTTTGTCGCACAGACCTTTTTTTATTTCCAGTTGATTTCATTAACAAAAATTTCTTAATGAAGAAACATATTAGAAGAAAGTTTATATAACGAAAATAAAGTTAATTAATTAAATATAGAATGAGTATAAAGGGGGATACGATATTAAAAATATCATTACCGAAACTACTGCTCATATTACTATAAATGATATATGAATGTAAAGAGAAATATACCAAACTTTTGTTTTGTTGCGAATGCTCAAATAGGGTTTCTTTCCCGGGAACCCGGGAAATCATAACATTTTTGTACTTTTTCTATTCCCGGGAATTAGACTTCGTTCCCGGGATTTCCCGGGAATCACAAGGGGCTTGAGTTATCTATGAGGTAGCTATTTTTGACTTGACCTTACATTTCAATCTCGGACATCGTTAACTGAACCTACTATGGCAATTTGCGATCGTTCACCCCAACTGAGGGGTAAGAGTGTAATATGAGAACTTTGGGGGGTGAGAATTTTTCCGCAGCTAGCCGTGGGCGTATCGAGCTTAGTTAACAAGAAATATTGGGTTTTTAAGCAATCGCATTTCTTTGCCAAACAGCACTATGTGATCGAAGTTTAAAGATGTTGATTTATGTGGATAATGTAAGTGCTATAATTTATTTAATCTTTTTTTTAAAAAAATTTCGGATACTTGCTTTTATTATGAGCTATTTAATTGAATCAGCGATTTGAAAACGGGAATGAACCCATAAACTGTTTGAGGGAGAATATTTTTATAAGAAATTGCGCAGTTTTTCTTATTTATTATTTTTCTAAACTTAACATTCGTGTGAGATTCTTATATTAATATTTATTTATATTTATGTAATAATAATACAGCAATTCCACAAACAAGAAATCGGTTATACAGATAAAATATCTTGAATACACTAATTAATATTTTTAACGTATATAATCAGCACTTCAGCAGTAAATGAGTTTTCAAATATATATTAATATTTATCTCTTAGTAGCAACATTAGAGAAATAATTGATTCAGAGAGATTTGACTGGTTAATTTTCAAACACATGTGAGTCAGTAAAGGAACATTAATTTTAGTAATTATTTTCCAAATGAGAATTTTTTCTCCGAGATTTTTAATTTACAAAATCTTTAACTGTAACATTTTTTCCATGCCTGAGTGATAAAACTATAAATTGCTTATGCTTTCTGAAATCCTATTGCAAAAACTAATAATCAATTTATTATATATTTCTTATACTTCTTAGCTCATTATTAAAATAAGAATTAATTTTGTAATTTATATGCATCCTTATTTTTATAATGATTATTGGTTTTGTTTAAAAATAACTTGTTTTTAAATTTTTAAAAATTTTGATGTATTCCCGGAATTTTGGGAACGACAATTACATTTCCGGGATTTCCCGGACATTCCCAGAAATGGAAAACCCCGGAAATCAAAAACTCTATGCTCAACGTGTGACCCCCTTGTTACACGGCATACGTCAAATGCGTAATCCAGTTGCATACATCTTGTAGCATCAATGGTTCCTAATGCTGTTCCAATGCTTACTTGTCATCCTCTGTTATTTGTTGTATCAACTGCAAATAATACTGCTTGAAATTTATATTTTTTTCGTAAAATTTCCCATGCAGTTTTCTGGGACATTCCAAGTTCACATGCGGCAACTCTTGTAGACTTCCGTGAACTTCAAACAAAACTCTCTCACCCTCTCCACTCCTTCTTCTGAGACGCTTGGCCGGCCGCTGCTTTTATTTTTATACAAGCAACCCGCTTTCTAAAGTCGACCATACCATCGCAGAATGCTCTTGTTGGTTAGTGCTTCTTTTCCCTAGAGATTTCTAAATGTACTTTTCCCCGAAATAACTGAGAAATAACTTGAATACGCAAAAACTCTTTTTTGTTATTGTCACCATATTTGGATTTCAATCACAGTGATTTTTAATGTACTGTTGTTCATTGCTTGAAAAAGAACTTGATATATTTATCTTTACATTCATGTATCACTTACTGCAATATATGCAGTAGTTTCGAAGATATTTTTTTAAAAATTGGATCCATCATTTGTACTAACCCTGTATTTGAAAACAAGTACCAAATATTACTATTTTCTAATAAGGATCAAGTGAAAATATCTACATTATTTTATCTATAAGTGTCATTGTAAATATTAACTCTTATTTCCTGTTAAACTTTTACTTATCTGAGCTCGTCTCTAAATGACTGTTGTATTTTTAATTTTCTCGTTAAAATAAAATTTATGAATATCAAGGCAAAAAAAATGCCAATGGAATATTTTAAAGGTGTTTTACTGTAAAACCAGTTTTATAAAACCAAAATTAACTTCTTCAACTAAATAGTCTCTAAAAAAATCATATTTAAGGCTGAAGAAAGTGGATTAAATTATCGGAAGACCATATCCTTCAACAATTTTAACTCTTTAAAAATTAGAAGACACATTCGATTGGACCCCGGTGGTGCACAACGACTGAGGGATTGATTACTTTAACTTAGAGCCATAATTGGATTCCAGTATCACAGCTCTCTTTTTAAGCTTTAATCTGGAAAAAGTTTCAAAATTGACTTTTTCAACGAGGTAATTAATTCCGATTTTTTTAAATCTCTTTTGCAATTCGATTTTTTCCTTCTTTTCTTCCATTTGGCAGAAGTAAAAAGTAACAAAAGAGGAAAATCAGAATAAATTACGTAACTATTTTTTTAAATATGAAAATCATACCATCAGCCTATGGAATTAATATCTTCATTTTTTTATGTATTTCAATTGAATAAATTACTCTAGTATACATTTTCGATGATAAAGCTTAAAATTTATGACCCAAACAACGCAATGGTTTTGGAATACAAACTCCATAGCTTGGCGATGTTTGAACGTGGTTGTTTTTTGAACAATGGATTCTTCTTCAGAAAACGACAAGTGTGCTATTGGTATAAAAAGATAATTACTTATACAAAGTCTGTTCAAAATGGTTCCGACCATTAATTTTCTCGCACACAGTTGAGATTCTAAAGCGGCGCCACTTTTCACATTCAAAGGTGACAGCTTAATGCACATGTTTGAATTTTTTCCCCTTCGTTCCAGTGTGCCAGTCGTTTCCCGCAGGCAGTCGAGTGAGGTGCTGTTATACGCGTGTTCATCAAATTTTTATTTCTCTAAAGATGATTGAACGACTTGAGGAGAGGTACTGCTTCAAATTTTTGTTAAAAACTTGGTAGTTTTCTGAGTAAAACAATTTGTAAGATTCAGCAAGTGTTTGGAGACGATGTTGTGAGGGTCACACAAATTACGGAGGGGGGTAACCAAATCGGGAGAGCCGCACGTCGGGAGAGAGTGACCAACGTTCTGGGAGACCACAAACCGCTCGAAATGCAGCTGTTGTTGAAAAGATGGAAAATTTCCTAATGACAGGTCATCGCTTAACCAAACGATACTCAACTTGTGGGCCTCACGCAGCCTACCGGACCTTTTTGAGTGACCCGGTCACGGCCCACTGCATTAAAAATTCAATTATTAAAGCAAAATGCATTAGAAATTTAGTGAGAAATTCTATCAATCCAGCAAACGCATATATCAGTTTTGCTATCGAACTCGTGCTGGTACGAATTGCGAGATAACGGTTTTTCTTTTTGTAACTGCAACAGTCAGTGAGAACAAATAATATTGGAGTAGCGACCATTTTATTGGTGAAAATAATTTTTAATTAACCCTCATGTCTTAGAAGCGAAACATATCCAAAGAATATATGCTTTTCAAGATGATTGGAATCTTGATTATTTCATAGAGAAAAACAAACATGGATCAACTTGTTTGATTTGTAGTGAAAATGTTATATTAAAAAAATTAATTGTATTCATCACTGTACCACTAAGCTCAAATCTTTCAATGGTTCTTTTTCTTGATGATCTCTTTCAAGACGTGATAAATTGGCTTTCTTAAAAAGAAAAAAATATTTACAACATGAACAAAATATTAGGAGGGGGCGGGGTCTTGGGATCATTGATGAAAGGAAATTGAAGTTATCCCATAACTGGGTAAAAAATGAGTAAAACCTATCTTTTGGGAGTTGAATATGAAAGTATTTAATAGTTTTAAAATAAAATCCAAAATTATGTGTTTTAATGTTTTGATCAATTATCCACACTTTAAATGTGTTTGATCTGATAACGTCCCCCTCCCTATTAATCCTCATGTTGCGGCCCGCAAGAAATAGTTGACAAATGTATGTGGAACGATGGAAGAAAGGTTGAGAATCCCTGGTTTAACCCTCCGGAGGACTGCTGAACAAATGGAGATCAATCAGTACAGGTTTTCTACATGAGATTTTCTGCAATCATGCGCAGAGCGGCTGCCAACTTGGTTCCCATGCTTCTGTCGTTGGAACTGAAAAATTCCGTCTTGAAGTTCCTTATAATTTATTGGATGCTATCAGCGATGAACCTGACTTCTTGCGACTTCTGGCTGTTCCCGAAAATTAAAATGCTAGTGAAAGGATCCCGTTTTCAGAGTAGAGATTAAATGAGGCAGAACGCGACGGCGGAGTTGAATACCATTTTTAAAAAAAAAGGCTTTCCAAGAGAGTGTTCGGCAGTGGAAGAAATGTTAGCAAATTAAATGAAGGTTCAAAGGACCTACTTTGAATTTGATTATAAAATCCTAATCCCGTACAGTAACTAAGATAATTTTTCTGGACAACGGTCAAATACTTTTTGTAAAGATCTTGTATATATCATTTTCGAAATTTCTTCATTTTCACCATTTCCTCGCATAGCCGTTTTAGTAATATTATTGAATTTGATTTTGATGGATTCGGAGCCAGTTAAAATGTATTTTCAATTCGTTGTTGCTTACTTGAGTCTTGAAAAAAAAATATGATATTGTAATGTAAAAACCAATATTCATATTTTGAAACATAATCTTCTATATTTTATGGTATGTAACAAATACTCAAAACAAATTTAAGTCAACCAGAGTTCATATTAGTACTTGGGGCAGAAGTATCAGCAAACAACATTTTAATACTTAAAGACCATAATTGAATCCAAAATTTTTTATGTATCGTATTGATCGGAACTTAATGGCAGCAAGTAAATGTTGAATCCTAATTAATACTAATAAAGATTAATATTTAGTAATTCAGTAAAATATGTACACCTTTTGTCATAAAAACTTGTTTTCTTTACAAAAACATTATTTGGGCATGCCAACACGCATCATAAAAAATTATCTTTATAAAATAAACCACTGAGTATTAAAATGTTATTGTAATTTAAGATTCAGAGAATGTTCTCTAGGTGAAAACTAATATAATATATTAAAGGATCTAAATTTTAAAAAATTATACTTGAAAATCAACTAATTTTCAGAAACGTAAAATGTTCTAAAATAACTTTTATTGCATGAAAGCAATCCAATTTTATTTTCTCGAAATTACAATCTTGTAACAAATTAACTTTTTAAAATGACTCAATATAACTCACTCAGTGAAAAATATTTTTTTTTTTCAAAATTGTGCTTTTTTGTATGAATTACAATAAAGAAACTTTTAAGAACTATTGAATCGCATACACGTTTCTTTTAAATTTGGCTTTCATTCTCTTTATTTAAACTTTTCTTTTTCAAAATGTACTAGATGTCATATGACAAAAAGCTGTCACGTGACTAGTATAAGAAAAATGTCATAAGCAATTCTGTTTTCACATACTTCCTTTTCTGAAGCTTCTCAGTAACACACTTTCTTCTTATTTTTCTCTCAACATTCTTAGCGTGTATTCTTGGCAATAAGGCTTCATTTTAGAAATGCAGTCACGTTGGTTGCATATATATTCGAACTTCTTTATAATATTTTAACATGATTTCCATACATTTTGCGACTCTGAAAAAAACCTTTATCTGAACTTGTATCATAGGATCAAAAAATGTATCAATAGATGTTCATTTTGATAAAATTTTACTTAGAAATTTGTTTATGATCTGATAAATGTATTATAATTTTCAAATAATTAATGGAGTTAAGAGGAGTCGGTACCTCCGTCCATACAGACAATGTTAAATTAAGCTTTTTCATGTGCCTTTTTTTTTTTTCAGAAACTGTTAAATATAGACTTCAAATTTTGTCTGTATATTTATTAGACTTTTATATTCATGCTGAAGTACAAATTTTAAAATATATTTTTTAATTTTTCTAAAAACTTACTTTTATTGAGTATCACTATGAATTTTTGAAAATTGTCATTTTTTTGCTACGATATTTAGTCTCTATTTAAATATTTTGGGAATATTTCAAAAAGCTCACTTCAGTATATATAGTTACATTGTAATAATATGAGATAAAAATTGCAGGTACATTCATTCAGTAGTTTCTGAGAAAAAGTACACGCAGTTTTAAAAACATCTTTTTGAGCAAATTGCATTTTTAGTATAAAACGTCACTTTATCGCAATAATTATGAATTACAACATGTATTTGCCCCATTTTATTAAACATTAGCTTCTAAACTTCTTTTAAGACATTTTTGTTTCTTGTTTTACTTAAAATTACCCAGAAAATACATACATAACATTTTTCAGTTTTTATCTAACGAAATATTTTGTAGCATTTATATAATTTTCCCCAAATTATGTATCACTCTTTGAAGAATTGGCAGCTTTGATGCACATTACCCACATCAAAGTTGACCATAAAGCATCATAAATATAATGTAAAAATGTATCAATATGGTTTCGGTACGCATTTGGGAATGCATGATTATACGACATTTCGAAAGTTTTCATTAGGGGTTTGTATATTCACATTCAAACACAATTTCTAAAAGTATCAGAATTCAAAAGTTTATCTAAACTGATGGCAAATGATTCTTAAAACATGCAAAATAAAACTGTTTTTATGTTTTTAAACATGAAATTTATGTACTTGTCTATATGCAACCAGCTTCGCGCCACGACAAAGATCATTCCGCATCTGAGTTATCTTTAGGTACATTTTATTGAGAAGCTTTTGAATACTAATGCCTAAATCTTGTCTGTACAACAAATAAACATTTATATTTATACTGAAGTGATATTTTTCAAATATATTGTTTAGTTTTTTTTCAAAAACAGACTTTTACTGAGCATCACAATGAATTTATTGAAAGTTGCCATTTTTTATTACGGTATCTGCTTTCCAGCTAGATTTTTTAAGAATATTTCAAAAATGTCACTTCAGTATACACAAGTATAAATAAGAAACATAGAGTACATTCATACAGTAAATTTAAACAACTTTAAAAATATAAATTTTAGATAACAGTAATTTTTGTACACAATCTTAGCTCGTGAAATAAGTTATTATCTAAAATATAATGAATGTCGAAATATTCTTGATTCTCCATCAATTTCCATTGAAATCCTGGATGATATGAAATTCCTTTTACTATAATTTTGATGAATAGCCGTATTTTTACATAGGAAGTATTTTAACATCTATCGCCTGTGCATTATCTATATTAGTTTCAATAATTCCACCATTTAGAGACATGTAACCTCAATGCTGCTATGTCTCATCTGCAAGCAAATGCAAAATTTTTATTTTATTTTTGCTAATAGCTTCCTAGACATTTTTAACAGAGTTTTGTAGTATTTAAAAGCAAGAGTATCTCTTTAGAGTAAGGATGACATTTCAAAGGAGCTTAACGAAAAATAAATACAACGCCAAACATTTGCCCAGTTTCTAAATTTCAAATCATGAAAAGCAGGAAGTTTTCATAACACTTACAAACTTCCCTCCTTCTAAACCTTAAGTTTTAAGATACAGTTTTATAAAAGGAATCAGAAAAACAAATTTGTACCTTAAACAGAAATTAAAGATTGAAACTGACATTATTCAGACACATAATCCGTCGACGTTTTACATTAGAATACATAAGCCATTTCTCTTATTTCCTGTCACAATCTGTCTCAGAAATGACTCATTATTGCACCAAAAAGATGGGAATCCATAGGTGAGGATCTATAAATCTTCCTGATCTGCAGCAAGTTGGCCTGGAATTCAACGGTCAAACTTTCTGAAGAAATCCATCGCTTCCAAAATTCTTTTAACTATTGTCCGATGAACACTGAAGGTTTCGACTACTACACTGGTACAATTGGATTATATACAGATGTAGGAGAGGGGGGAAGGGAAGGATTGATCAAGAGTTTTATCTCCAATGAAAAACATCCAAGCCTTATTTGATCTTAAGGTATCCGTCTACTTGCGACAACTTTTTTTTAAAAATGGAGATATGGGAATTTTTTTTGTGGTTTTTAGATTTGTTTAGTATATTTTAAGAAAAATATGCTAAAATTAAGAAGAGAAAAAGAAATTATTATTACTAAAATAGGAAAAAAAATGGTAAAAGTTTTTACAAAAAATAACATAAACGGGGACCATTCTGTGCCAAAAGTTTATGAACAATTTTTCAATTCTGATGTGTTGCTATGTTATTCATTTTGAAATGACCTTCAGGATAAGATGTATTTTAATTTGTACAAAAGTTAGAGCCCCTTATCTTATTTATTGTATGGATTGCTTAAAAAAACAATGATTATATTAACATAAGGGGCTGTTAATTTTGTACTAAAACAGTGACTGATAAACCTAAAAACACTTCTACTATTAAACAGAATATACGCAAAACATTTCTGATAATCATTTTCAAAACTTTTTTAGCAATCGCTTCCCACCCCCACCCCCTCCCTTTGAGCATTTTTAAAAAACCACATTTCGAGTAAAACGCGTTTTAAAATATGACATCTTGCTTAAAGTAATGGCATCTGCTTGTACTAAAATACTTGTAGTTTTTCTTTTATTAAACGGAAGATAATAAACTTGGTATTTTTATAGAGCTAATAAAATGGCGTATAAAATAAAATCATAAAAAATATTTGTCAGTTTTTAGCAAAATTCGCAATTTTAGGGAAGTCGTATACCTTAACATTCCCTGTCTTCTATGAATAACCGAATGTATGAAAAATCGTACTGTCTTCAGTTATACCTTTCCATAAATTTGACGTGTATTACTACAAGAACCACCTTTGACTAATTCATACAACAAACAACATCTCACGTATATTTGACATATCAATGTTTTTTTAAAATCCGTATTATCAGAAAAATTATGCTTTTAAATTTCCGGTAGTCTATATGTTTTGCTAGCCAACGATTTCGGTGACGAATATATTATGCCCAACGACTGTTAAAGTGGAAGTTTGTTGCTCCAAGACGGATAGAGCTTTGCATATACCTGATATATATTTCGTAAATATACATTTCCTTGTCAAAAAACTAAATTTTTTTAACAGCTGTAAATTTTTAATTCTATTATTTTTCTGTAAATACAATTTCATTTCTTATTTCATTTATTAGCTAAAAGGAGCAAACTGGAATTGTTACCCCAAAACAATTATATTCCCTGCGTATGGTTATGATGTTTAAGTATTAATTTAGTTTCATCGATTTTTTTTTCATTGACTAATCCAAATGAGAATTTTTCTCTAATAATTTTTGAGATATAATTACCTCTTTTTCATTATACTATCAAGTTTTGAAAATCAATGTTGTGATGGATCTATACGGTCTTCCACTAACCTTCTCTATTTTCGTTAAAGTAATTTATTTATTTCAACCAATCTCCACCGGAAGCCAAGCGTGATTTATGCAAATAAGATATATTATATAAGTTAGGGTTTCGCAAGTTAAAGGAGTTAAGTAAAGTGAAGAGATAGAAGAGTGAAGTTAAATGAATTGAAGATCGGTAGATCAGCACTCATCGTTGATATTCTTAGATAGCAGTTACGCGTGGAGAAGTTATTTGAAGCTTGTAAAAATCCGTGTTAAAGAGTGTGGATCCTTCAGCCATTATCCTAACCAATCGGCAAAGCAGAAATCATCACGAAGTAGCAGCCGATGAAAAAGATAAGGTCAGTGATTTAAATTAAGATTTTGCTAATATTCGTACGTGGCATAGCTGTAATTGTGCGTGTTTAAGCTTTCGTAGATTCAGTTGCGATTCTGTTATTCCGCTAGTAGTAATTCCCCTTTTCGTACTCCACTTTATTTTGTTTCTCTTAAATTTGAATTGTATGTTTCTACCCTTCTGTGTTATTAAGAATCAATAAATATAGTGATTTACAATTATGTCTTTTGATCCTTTAAGTCCGCCTACACATCCAGAAATATTTAATGATAGACGGGGAGATAGTAGTCTGAGGGGCGGCTTTGAGTCACGACAATGTACTTTAGAGATTAACTTCGTTTCGGTTAAACAATGCATTGCTTAAAATGTTTCCATGTATTTTGCTTTTTGTCTAGAAAAATAATACAAAACAGTTTATCGTTTCTTCTCCTTTTAAACCCTGCTTGATAAACAGTCGAATTAAATAAAATGACCTCGAATGTAGAAAAATACAACTTTTTTATTCTATATTTCTTTTTCATTCAACTCCTTCTATTAGTTCACTATCTTCCTATATCTTGTTCAAATTTTTAATGGTAATAAAATACATTTTGATGCATTGAATTGAGAATTTATTTTTTAAATAATTTTTAAGACGATTTTTAAAAAAATTTATATGAATGATTATTTTAGATGACAATACTGTAATTTAATTATAATTTTAAAAAAATTAATTGATTAAATCTAATTATTCAAAGAATTACAGATACAGCCACGTTGGCATAATTTTTGGCGACTTAGCGACCATTTTGCCGTCTTGTGTCAAAACTTTAAAAGGTTTTTTTCTTACATTTTAAAGCGCTCATTTGGGCTGAAATTTTCTGTACGTGATTTTTGGGGTGGCAATACCATAACTTAATTAAAATTAATTGATTGAAACAAATTTAGTTTTTTTCCTGATTTTTATCTGTAAAAATGTTTTGTATTCAATGTGCTATTTTTATTTCTACATAATTTAATTTATTTTATGAACATCTTTTACCCTTTGTATAATTTATTTCCATGTGTATATGTTAAAAGTAACTTAAAAAGTAACCTAACTCATAACATTATACTCTTATTTTAGTTCTACTGAAAAGTTGTTAAGAATTGCTTAACTTAACATCTTTTCGTTTCTTCTGAAATTAAAACGACACAACGCTTTCAAAATAAAAATAATGTTGAAGACTCAAATGTGTGTGTGTGTGTGTTTCTCAAGTTTTAACTTTAACCTAATTCGTGACATTTAGTGCAATTCTAACTTACAAAAGTTAAGCACGCGAAAGTAAAATGAATACAGGTGGGAAAGTGAAATTTAAATTAACACAAAATTACCTCTAAAGGTTACAACTGTGTTTATGAATTAGAAAAACAAGAGTTATATTTAAAGAAGTGTTTAAGGTATCCAACTACCCTAAAATTGTGAAATTTGCCAAAAACTGAAACATTTTTATGATTTTATTTTATAAGATTTATAAAAACACCAAGTTCATTCTTTTCTGTTTACTTCAACAAAAACTACAAGTGTTTTAGTAAATGCAGATGCCATTACTTTAACCAAGATGTCATACTTTAAAACGCGTTTTACTCGAAATGTGTTTTTTCGAAAATGCTCAAACAGGGACAGCGATTGCTAAACATTTTGTGAAAATAACAAACTGAATTTTTTGTGTATGTTCTGTATAATAGTAGAAGTGTTTTAACCATCATATTTATCAATCACTCTTTTATTATAAAACTTACAGCCCCTTATGTTAATATAATCACTGTTATTCTAAGCAATTTCAAATAATAAGTAAGGTAAAGTGCTCTAGTGTTTGTAAAAATTAAGATATCTCTAATTCTGAAGGTCATTTAAAAATGAATAACATAGCAACACATCAGAACTGAACAATTGAAAATTTGTTCATACACTTTTAGTACAGAATGAACCACATTTATTTTATTTTTGGTAAATCTTTACCCATTTTAGTAATAATAATTTCTTTTTCTCTTCTTATTTTTAGCATATTTTTCTTAAAATATATTAAAGAAATCTATAAACAACAAAAAATTCCCCATATCTCTATTTTTTTTAAGTTGTCACAAGTAGTCGGATGTCTTAATTTTAAAAAGACATTTAATGGCTTTATACTCGGGTCATTACCAAAAAGGGATTTAAAACCTATAAAACAAACAAATATAAATTAATAAGGTATGTGACTAACTTCCGATCTTCAGTCATACCAAAATATGCCAAGTGGAACAGGAATTTAAATTATATTGAAATATATCTGTCGTAATGTTTATACATGCAATGAATTACTCTCTATAAGGTAATAAGGTAAGGCTAAATACCTTAATTTGATTTGTAACTTTATTTTAATATTTAATAACATACTTTTTAATGCCTTATAATTGGAATAACAAGGCAAGTAAAATTATTTTAAAATAATACAATGTCGAGTACTTTCAACTTTAAACATATGTTCCCTATAGGAGTTTTTTATAAACTATAAGAACAAAATTACAATAACAAGTAGAGAAACGATGAGACTTGACACTTAAAACAATTCCTTTTCTCTTTGTTAGGACTTCAGCCAAACACGAAAACTAGGTATGACAACTCTTCTGTCAAACACATGATAAAACAAAGAACAAACTTCCATTCCCGAAATCTTCTTGACTCCTCTTCACCGTGTTTATTGTTCCCAAAGCCACGTTCCTCCACTTCTTTGTCCATAGAACATCATAAAGCGGAAGATCTTAATTGTCCGTTGTTCCGTACATTGAGGGTGGACAGGGGAGTTTACGAGTCTGGCCTCATTAGAACGTAAGATTACATCCGGATTACACAAGATGGACACGGTCTATTGGAAGATACGTTCGCTAATTGCGGGTCCCCTTTTTACTTTTATTTCCCCCCAAATCTCTTTATTGCTTGCTAACATGCAATCGGAAGATTTTGAGAAAGATACGCTTGGTTTCAAAAAGGGAAAATAGTCTTACTTAAAGAATGTGCTTTTTAAAAATATTTCAGTAAAATTTAATAGGGTCTTCCTTCGTTTAATGGTAAATGTTTTGGGTCTAGATTTAAATGTTCAATCACACCACAAAGTATTATAATATCATAATATAGCTTCTTCAAGGGAACTTTTTATACATTGTTCCATATTTTTCACACATTCATTGTTGCAGTCATTTATTTTTTGTCACTGGCATTATCGTCTCAGTTAGCTATATATGACTAGATCTTAGACTGTTAGATACAAGTATACACACACACAGATATATATATATATATATAAATTTGTAAAAAGTTACCTAACAGTTAAATAAAAATGTTATTAGTTGTACAGTTAATCGATAGATGGCGCCTCAAAAGCTAAGTAAATTAACAATATTATATTTTATTTAAAACTAATTGTATATGTCTGGGTGGTACTTTTATTTTCTACAAATTTTGAAACAAAAAATATAGAGTTTTTAAATGTGTATATATATAGTATTAATGTTTTTTTTATCAAAACTTAATAATTTTATGCGTTACTGTTATTGTCCATTGCCCGGGAATATGTTTTCAGTACTCAGATCGTAAGTCTTTATCTAATAGTTTCAACTTTGATTTTAAAATATTTTAGTAATTATTACAGGCTATAATTTTGTTGCTTTATATTAATAGGTTATGGTTTTATTTGTAATAATATTTAAACTTCTCTTGTCATTTCTTACTTTCCCTATGGCCCAGAGTATTCGCAAATACATGTGAAGGTTGGCTAGCCGCAAAACTTTGTTTAGGCCTGCAATCCTGGTTCCCAAGGCTAGGAGTTTGCTATAGTACTACTGTGGCTAAGAATTTATACTATCATGTGAGAGTAGTTATCTTAGGTTTATAACTATTTTGTGTATATTTTTGTAATATATATATATATATATATATATATATATATATATATATATATATATATATATCTTAAGTAGCTTAGCTGAATTTTATTTTTATTTTAAGCTTACTTTAAGCAAACGTTTTATTTGTTTGGTATAATGCAAGGATTTTACGATGGATTTGATGACTGACCTGTGATTTATAATGCTGATTGAGTAATTAATGTACTAAGAAGCGTTGCACCCAAGACTGATTATTCATTTATAAAATAAATATTGCAATGCGTATGACATGTAAATTGTTTATTTCATTTTTTCTAAAATTCAGACTAATAGATTTGCTTAAATGGACTTTAACTGATTTGAGTATGGTATATGAAGCCCACACGTAAGTTATGATCTTATTTGAAAACTGAAAAAAGTTTAAATTGATATTTTAATTAAAACTCCTTTTAAAGATTAAAATTAATTTTAATTATTCAAATTATATATATATATTACTTATAATTATTACTGGTTTTCAACGTTTTATAGCTGGAAATTCATCAAATTATAATTAGTGCTCTTTGAGTTATTTCCGCTTTCATAACACATCTCAGTAGTTTTTAAACTCCGGGGTTCCCGGAGCCTTTTTAGGAGATCTCAGTTAATGTTAAGATTTCTCTCTTTTACAGACTCTAAAAGGCCGCGTGGAAAAACTGAAAGATGTTCCCTCCTAAACTATAGAAAACAAAACCATAAAAGGTCACAAAATTACCCCCAATGTAAAAACTCTACTAGAACATGTATTTCAACAAGAATATTAATTATGTTTTTTTTTCCAATTGCATGGCCATTACTACAACAAATTGTAACTGCAGATTTCAAATATTACATTTTCTGTAATATCGCTTGTAAAAGAAATGCAGTACCATCTTTCTCATTAAAAATTTTAATACAGTTAAGAATAATCTTTATATAGGTCGTGGGTAGCCTAGTGGTTAGAGCATCGGACTACAGACGGGAAGGCCTGGGATCGATGCCACCAAATATCCGCCGAGTACAAAACGGAGAAAGTGCTCGTTAAATCTGTGGGTCCGAATGGTGTTTTTATCTATCGTGTTGTGTGAGCAAAAACGTACTGTCACCTTCAAGGGGGCTCAAAGCTTAGGCTAACGACAGGCAGACAATATAGCCCGATGCCATGATGAATTTTGTGGGCTTAAATCTGACTACGTCAGACAAGCGGCATTAGTAGCAACAACAACACAATCTTTATAGCAAATTAGTATTTTGTAATATTTTTAATCAGATGCTTACTATTTTCTTATAGGGAAAAAAGGTGTTAAATTTCTATATAAGTAGCAGGGGCAGTCTTAGGATTATCGAGGAACACTTAAATCACTCAACCATGTGTTAGGAGTCAGGGGGTGGTGATAAAAATCTTGCGAGTCCACAGTGTCAGGCTGATATATAAAGGGGGGGGGGACCGCGGCGAACAAAAAATTAAAAACCGCTGCACTATCTAATAGTAAAAATGCAACACCAAGAAGTAGGTACTAATAAAGAATATAAATCTCACAGGATAGATGCAACTCAGTGAAGCATTTAAATAATCCGGATGTGCAGCTAACTAGCGCTTGGTATGTATGATGTAGGGAAAAAATCCAACACATCCCAATGTTTCTGTGTCAGTAGAGCTGTTTATCGTCGTAAAAGCAAAATGTAGGAATGCCGGGTAGTAGATGCCAGAGATGCCCAAAGTAGGTTGTCGTAGCATTTAGGTAGGTCCATAAAAGGGTTACGTGATGGCGTTACGTTTTGATATATCTTTCGTACTGCGATGGACAGTGACAAACCAACTGTGACGAAGAAGAATGGTAGGACGAAGAGAATGCCACTTTGTCCAGAAGAACGTTAACTCAAATATCTTGCATGTTTATTGTGTTGTTGAAATAAACATCGTTTGTTGCTGTCTCTCTCTCTCTCTCTCTCTCTCTACGCATTCACCAGCAAGTGCTTACAGCCTTGCAGCCCACTTTCATCAAGCTGTCCTGGCTTGTTACAGAACATCCTGTATGTTTCTCATGAATCAGAATCTTTATCTGTCTACTGGCTCTTGCATTTATAGTTCTCGTCAAGAAGAGCTTCCATTAACCAAACAGCACCGAGGGCCGTGGGTAGCCGAGTGGTAAGAGCATCGGACGCCAGACCGGAAGGCCTGGGTTCGATGCCCGATGCCACCAAATACTCGCCGAGTTCAAATCGGAGCACGTGCTCGTTAAATCTGTGGGTCTGAATCGTGTCGCCATCTATCGTGAGCAAAATCGTGCTGTCACTTTCATGGGCTCAAAGCTTAGGCTAATGGCAGAAGTATCTCTAGCCCGTTGCCATCATGAATTTCGTGGGCCTCTATCTGACTACATCAGACAGGTGGCATCAGCAATGACAACATCACCGAAGTTTCAGCTAGCTGAGGTGGTGGGCTAGATCTATGTGCAAGACAAAAAATGGCACAGTCATGTTCTGCGATCACTTATGCTTCTGCTACAAAAATGATTGTTACTGCGTATGAGCTTGATGTGAGCGTGGTAGCATGCACAATCCTACCGAAAGTGTAGAATGCCATACCCCCTGACAAAAAGGTATCATGGTACGGAACACCATTGCTTGGAATATTATGTCACCTCTAGTCCGGACCCATATCTTTAGTATTATGATAGTTTGACGTCATATAGATGAATATATAAATTTTTAGAAGAATATATTCTCTCTTAAAAGCGCATTTCCAGAAAAACAACGCCCTACATGACACGCATCACCCAACAAGCCTTGCTTTACAAGATTTCCTGTCCACCGGTGTGCTTTAACCGTTTTCCCATTGAATTTTCCACCCATAATCTGGAACATTATATACTGTCTTTTGCATGTGCTGATCATTCATCCCTTAGGCTACAATTCATACTCTTATTGTTTCTGCTCTTTAACATGATACTGGCTGTATCACCTCCTATGATAGACTTTAAAACTTTTGATCACCCAAAGTTATATTCATTGTATAAAGTGTTGAAAAAGAATTTCATTGTTAGATGCCCTCTCTTTTTTTCTCCTCTCTTTCCTGTCTTTTTTTCACACTTTCTCTCATTTTCTCTTTCTCTCACTCTCTCTCATTGCTTGTTTTTTACTTCTCACTACACAAGTGTTAGTTGTATAATATTTTTTAAGGAAATGTATATTACAACATTGAAGAAAAAATATGAGCAGAAAAAATATAAGGGCAAAAGTATGTTCAAAAATCCATGTAAATCACTTATTTCTGTAGAAAGTTTTTAATTTTTTAAAACAAACTTAATGTTTTGATTTTCACGTAAACTTTTTTGAATTATAAATCTGCTCTACATTTAAGCTAGGTATTTCGAATAAATTGAAATGTTTGTGGAAACACATAAACGAAATGAATTTTTCTACAAAAGAGTATACATACTTAAGAAAGTTAAAATATACACAAGAATTATAAAAAAATACTAATTGTATAAAAATTAATTAAGTTAACACAACCAATCATCAATTATTAATGCATGCTTAAGAAATACAAATGCAGCAAAAATGATTCTATTTTTGTGTAATGTTAATTTTTTCAGATAATAAGATAACGATGTACATTCAAACAAAACTCGAATATGAGTTTTGTTTGAATGTACACGTTATCTTATCTGAAAAAATTAACACTACACAAAAATAGAATCATTTACTTGAATACATCATTGCTTGAATATATGAAGCATGCATTATTGTTACATGCAAAATACAAACTTAACAGAAGATAGGATTGAAATAAAAAAACGGAGTTTAATACTATAATGAAAGTGGTAATAATAAACCGAACGCTGTAATATGTAACTGACAAACCGTAATATAAAAAAGTCCCATTTCTGAAGTAAAATGTCTCCATTTTCCACTTTTTTTTTTAAAAAATCCCATTAATTATACCTTTGATATTAAAGTCCTTTACAGTTTTACTTTCATCTATTGCCTTTACCTGGTATTCGAAAAGAAAATCAAGTCCAGTAATACCATATGTTCTAAATTAATTTTCAAGATTAATCTGCTTTCCAAAACTGAAGAAATCCAATGAACAGAAAAGATTAAATTTCACAGATCTTTTTGAACTAATTACGTATTCAATAATTTATTTTCCCCTAGAATATTAATATTAAGATTAATATAATTTCCTTAACACATAAACACTTCACAAAACTTGTCACTTATATTTCTAATTTCGTTAATCGTTCCCAGTGTTAAAAGGCATCGCCTGTAAAATGAGAAAATAAAAATGCATTTTCTGAACAGAGTGCTGAAGAATTAATAAACATGACATCAAACGCCAAATTATTATTCGAAAATAAATTAGTTCTGAGAAACAGAACCATAAAATATATGCTTCGACAAAATTTGTCTTGTCAGAACTGTCAACAGTTCATTAGTGGTCCAAAACTTTTGATAGTAATGTAATTTTCTAATTAAATCATGTGATTTATGAAAACATAGCAACAAAAGAAGAAGAAAAAGAAAGACTACATGTTCTTAATAAGGTGAAATAAATTGCTTCCAATTATAAAAAAATTGATAAATATTAACGTTTTCTAATAAATGGTGATATATATTTGATATCTCAATTTTTAAAACCTGGTGGGGTAAATGTTGTACTGCTTTTTTTTTCATTTACTTCGGATGCTGTACAACTTCTGTAGCAAATGATTGAGACACAATTCGTTCCTGAAAATAAGGGTATGAATTGTACCTAAAACGCTTGATACAGCATATGTATCACTGAATTTTAAAAGTCATTATACTAGAGCTAGTTATTGTTATAAGATGTTACCACAAATGTAACCCCTTAATTGCTGATGAAAAGCAAAGAAATTTACCCCAGTGCCAACGTGTTTGCACAGGCGTGCGTTGTTCGCGGTTTATTGGGGGAAAAGAAGAAGTGTGTTATTCAACCTACAAATTGTTTAATTTTATTTAAAAAAAGAAAACAATAAAATAATAAAACGAAAATATGTCTAGAAATTTAATGTCTAGAACTACTATATAATTAAAAAAATATTACTTATCTGTTGTGTGATATATCCTTAAACATGGTGAACACATAAACCAGCATCCTATTCATTTTACCAATAGCGTACAAAGATACCCGTTGTCAGACTTACTCATACAAAAAAAATTAAAAAGCTTCTATTACACACGGTAAGTGAAAATGAGAGCAAATAAATTATAGAAAAGAGCACACTCAAACGAAAACACAAGAAGCACTGCTTAACTATGGAGTTCATCGTTCCTGGAATATGCGCTCTTTCAAATTTTTTCTCCACCTTTTCTCCGAAATAAGTACATTCTTTAGAAGCACTGCCAATGTCCTTTTATTGCATTCCAAGGCCGTGGTACTAGTTTTAAACAGACTAGCACAATGAAAAAGGTCCTCCTTTGAAAGGACGAGTATACACGTCCGGGGTACTAAGGACACCAGGACGTGTAAACACTTAAGTGGTTAAAGAAAAGAACAAAATATAAAAGCTCTAGTTCCACCTGTTATGGAAAGTATTTAGTGTTGTGATATTTCTTACAGCTTTTTAAATTATTGGAAGTAATTTTATAAATAGGGTGTTTCAAAATCGACAGATAAATTCAGAGAGGTGATAAAAGGCATCAAAATGTTAGAAAGGTACCAAATAACATAGAGACGCTAGCCATTTTAAGAGGGTGGAAATAGTGAAAAAAGCAGACAGATTTCGACGGTGTGTTGCGCTAGAACGTCAAAAGTATAATACGATCCACAAAAAGATTTACTTGATTAATTTTTAAAAAAGTGAATGAAAGTGGAACCTGTTTTTTGAATGCTCAGACTACAACAAAGTAAAAATGATTCTCAGAGGCCCAAACTTCCAATACACCCCCCTTGGTTATGGTACTCGTACTTACTACTTGAATAAAATTTATTTAGATCGTCCCTGTTAGCGCAGTTACTCTTATCACCATATAACACAAATAATGTTCCAGTTAAATTATACACATTTGTACATCCCTGCTAAGAGTAAAAAGCAAAAAGAAGGAAATCAGGGATAGACACCCGAACTGTTCACACTACATGGTTTTAGCTTTTTTGGATTCTATGAACAACTAACACCTACCTTTTGTGTCTTCTGGATTAAGAGTCTGCTTGCGTTTTTCGCGACTTTCATCGTCTCAACATGATTTGCGACCCCCTATTTTATCGTAATGTTTTATCCTCCCAATTCCTTTTTATCAGCCTCCGAGTTTGTCGGTCGAATTTTGGAACAACCTGTATAATTTTTATCGGTAGCTTAAAAAGGTTGTGAAGTGTTTCCAATATTTTCTATTTTTAGGATTATAATAAAGCATGAACTTTGAAAACTTTCTTTCAATGAATATTCCGTATCACTACGATCTGTTGACAAAGATACTTAATTATATTTCAAAGGAAACAAATTCAGGTCTCCCTCCTAAAGACCATCATATAGCAGAACTAAAGCGCACTCTGTTGAAACTCAAACTATTCAGTTTCTTGGGATGCAGATCTGGAAATTATGGGCGGCCGCGGTAACCTATTGATCATGGTAAAAGATTCTTGAGGTATATAGGTCGAGTCTCAAAGTCCTCCAGTTGGTGTGGTAAGGTGTGAAATCTCGGAGAGGGGATGCTAGCTCGTATTTCGTCCTTGTCACTTGACCATGGTTCAAAATTACGAGTTCTTTATAAAGCGACGTTAATGAACACTCACTCACTGGAGATTATGATTCCAACTCAGGCATCCTTCTCCTTTGACTATGCTTTAAATTTTGAAAAATATTTGTTTCTGTAAATCCGATTGTTGAAAGGGGCAATTGGGAATTTTTAATAAGTGCGTATTCTATGATAGTGAAAAGTGGGAGTTCAGATTTATCTAAATTTAATAACTAGTCAGGTATTCTCATGTCAACACATCTTACATTAAATGTGCAGCATTTACAATTAAATGAAAAATTGCAATATTTCCAACACGCAGGGAAAACTCAAATATCAACTATGCATGATACTGGTATTTCAAAGTATTAAAAGTTTCAATATGTATTTATATATACAGTCGACTTTCGCTAATTCAAATCTTCAATAATACGAACCTCTCGTTAATTCGAAGCATATGCTCAGCCCCTAGAAGAACTCTTGAAATTTCGAACTGAAACAATACGTTATGGTACACTCAATATTTCGAAGTAAAATCTGTGGTTGACCAGACTACGGCACGTAATAATTCGAAGTGGTGTTGTAAAACTTTCGGCAATTCGAACACTTATTATCTACAGTCCTGTAGCAAACAGGTTGGAGCTTACATTTTTGTGTTGTATTGTCTCTGAGTGTCTCCCCTGTAACGTAGCCCCTTTGATGACCATCTGTCTGCTACCCTTCTTTATGTTTTCCAGTTCCTCAGCTGTTCTGGTCTCACTTGTTGTCAGCCGTCTATATCTTTCGTTTAACACGTGGCATTGCTACACATGTGTTTAGAAAGGATTGTCCGCAATTGTGAAGAAGAGATGCGTAGGATTATGTTTTTTTACGTCGGACTCACATGACGATTTATGGCTCATTCGTGTAACTTATAGCATGTGGTGCCAAATAGGGCATGGGTCGGACTGGACCTTGCTTGAAGGATCAATGGTGTTGGGGACAGTGTCTCAGGGAACAGGGTGCGAAACGTTTTTATTTCTAATGAAGAATGGTAGAGATTTTTGGTGGGGCGTGGAAGAGTCCTGTTCGAGAATAACTACCTAAATGTATTATTTAAATACATGACTTTTAACTTCTGTATAATCTTTGTACTGTGTGTATAATATATGCTTTTAAAAATAATTTAAAGAATTTTTATACTTTTGTGCAATTGTTGTTTTATTACATAATTTAAATATGTAAGGAAAAAAATTCCCTTCACATGTATTTTGGTAGTTTACTCTTACCCTCTTGATAATTCGAAATTTTTCATATCTATATATATATATATATATATTATTACAAGTAATTTTTCACAGTTTCTATCATAAATGTAGGTTAACCATCACTTTAGAGAAATGTCTTTTTGAAAGTTCTAAGAAAACGAACTCTTTCTGAGAGATATTGTCGTCATCATCCAGCTTGGATCCTAAGTATTGCACTAGAATTTCTTTTTTCAAAGAACCACTAAAGAGTAACTTCTTCATACCTGACCGTATCACCTTTAAACCAGATCTACGATAGTTCTTGAGGAACCTATATTGAATAAATTTAAATTCTTCCTTTCTGTTGCTTTTTCCGTGAAACTTTTTATATCCATCCGACTAAGTTGTAAATTTTCTCAGACTTCAATTCCAAAGATCTCTACTTTTACGACGACATTCTACCACGGATATAAGTAACGCTACTTTTTTTTTTCATTTTAGGGGGTCAAATTTTATCAGTCTTGACATATGTACTTTTCTTTACCTATGTCTGATGGAATCTCCCTTGTTCTTGTTTCCCATCCGATTCAGAAGGGATTATCTCGGATGGTGTCTGTTTCAGCAGAAATCTAGAAAAGAAATGTTTTTTCTTGTCTTATGTCCCTTTGTTGAGATATTTTAGAAGAATGTGAATTTTTGGCATTTCTTCCAATTCTCTGTCTGACATTTTTATTGGATGTGAGGATAGCGTTTTGACAAAATTAGTTTTTTAGTATTCATCTTGGTTGTATCTGATAATAAAAATAAAAATTGAGAATTGTTTATATATTACATGAATTTTTTTTATCTCGTAAGTTTAAATTCTTGTAAAAAAATTAAACTTTTTCTCTCATTTTCTGATATTTTTGTTGGAAAATAAGCAATAGCGTAACTAAGCCGTCTTCTTTGAAAATGGTGTAAATCCATTTTTAACAAACAGTTAGTTAATGATAACATTGAATACAATCTGCTAAGAGGTTTTTATCTGTAAACAGTTCCCAAAAATATCTTTCGAAATTTTCATCATTTTGCAAATATAAATTTTCGTAGTTAATTAAATTACAAATATTATAACTTTAAAAGTGGTGCAAGTCCACTTTTCGCAAAGACATAATGTTTTGTATAAAAATTATACTACATAATATTTCTACTTCATTTATATATGATAGATCTTTTATTTTATATTCTCCAATACACCATGACTACTATCAACAACTTTCTAATTATTAAAAAAATTAAAAATGGAACACATTAATATAAAGTTGCAATTAATATAATTTAAATGGCATTAGCTGAAGAAATATTAAAATGGACCTTTTTTTTTTCTAATTTCCTTTTTTGGCATATTTACTACAGGTTTGACTCATTTGAAATCCCATACTTAATATTGCATCAATGTGTGATTTTCATATTTTTTTTACTTTGAAAGTGGTGTAACTCCATTTGAAATCATCAAAAAAAACTATCACGTTATAAAATTAAATCAATTTAATATTTAAAAAACAGAAAATGAGCATATTTACATATACCAATACCAAATACAAACCTTTAAATACATCCATGTAATATTAAAATACACTTACACCACTTTCAAACAAAACGGTTTAACTCTTAGTGAGGAACGGTGCTAAACATTTCTAGCTGCTTACTTTTGATAAAGTAAATTCAAATATAAGCTATTTTTATGTAATTTGTATATCAATATCTAAAACAAACATAGATTCCTTAAAAACCGCGATCAATTTAGTACAGATTTTAGACTTCATTGTAGAAATGCTGAGTTATGTTTTTAATTAAATAAAATTACTTTCAGCAATTTCAAATTATAATCATGATATTTATTCTAATTAAATCTCACAGCAATTCCTTTTTTCTAATTTATTTATCAGTAATCAGAAAAAAAAACATTTAAAAAACAAATATTTTATACTTAGCATTTATATATAGGGGCAAGAAATTTAAAAACAACATTTGTGGAAATTGAAAATATTTTAAAATTCAATATACACTAATTTCTTATTAGAATTTGCATTATGCACGAATACTCTTCTATTAATTCTTCTTTTTTTACAAAATTCTTTCCTTTGGTCCCTTTTTCTTTGTTATGTTCTAAAAAATTTCATTTTACTAAATGTAAAACTTTTTATTACATTGCTGAATTATTTATTAGCAAGAGTTTGCTTCGTTAGTTTTTTGAAGCAAGCAAAATCCCATGCTAAATTTAAGAGAATATTTTTCCCGAGTGCACACAATAAGAAAAATCTAATAAAAAGTGTTTTTAGCAAAATGAAATCTTAAGAAATTCTTAAGCTCTTCTTTTTTTAATCTCAATAGGTATTTTTACATAATTTATATCCAATAGGAGTATAAAACCTTGCTGCCATTTTTGTAATATATAATTCATATTCATATATCTAAAACATGAATTCAAGAATTAGATGAATTTACTAAGCAAGGAAGAAAATAAATACAAGCTTAAAATTTAATAAAATATATTTTTTCAAAAGTTTTCATAATCCCCTTGACCAGCAAATTAATTTACACAAATCCGTCTATGACACAACTTCGCATTCTTTTCCAGTAAATATTTTTTTTCTAAACTAGAAAAAGTGCAATAAATCTATCATCTATAATCTAATTATGTACTACAATTTTTTTGAAATAATTTTCTTATAAAATTATTCCTCCCAAAATATTTTTTAAAAATAATATAAATTTCGAAAGAACTAGTCACATAAAAGTATGGATAAATTGATTTGTTTTAGAGCAAATATTTAATCCCGAATTTCTTTTTATTCTTCTTCCCATCCTTAATTTTGAAGTTTGTTTATTTGCTAAAAATAAGTGTCACTGTTTGATAAGCTTAATTTATTTCTATAACTTCCCGTAGCTAAACCTTTTTTTAGAACACTAATTTTTAAGTTTTTTGTACCATCGGATCCTTTCCCCCCCCCCCCATTAAATGTAGGTGACAGATATCTTTGTATATGAATATCATTTTCGAAATGCACTAACGCCTTAAGAATTTAATATACACATATGCATACTTCTTTTTAGTACATTGAATAACATACATACAATTAACTATATCTAGAATTATAATATTATTATACATTAAATCAGTGCTTCTCAAACTTTCACTCTTTGCGACCCAATTTTCTCCCATAATTTTCATCGCACCCCCCTTCATACAATAACAATATATTGAATTCAATAATACTATACTTTGACGCAAAAGCTACAAACTACTTTAACCTCTTAAGCACCACCGACGTATATAAACGTCTCACTCAATAAAAGCGATAATTGCCCCGGACGTATATATGCGTCTTTCCGAAGTATGATCTTTTCTGTGCACTGCTATCCATAAAATTATTCCGAAGGCTTTGGAATGCAAAAAAAGGACCTTGACAGTGTTTTGCGAAGGATTTGCTTATTTATTCCTCCCTCCCCCCAATACATCACATACTCGACCCTACGTAGAAAACGGTATATTAGGGAGAGAATCACGTAACTTTTAATTGGCAATTGAGGAATTAATTATAAACCGTACAGATTATCAAGATAAATATTAGTTGTTGGATATAATTTTATATGTGACAAGTCCATGGGGTCACTGATATTATTAAATTTGTTCTTAACTTAGTATTATTAAGTTAATTATAAAATACATTGTGCAGGAATAATGCATTTATAAGTGTATTATATCAGTGTAAATGTTTATTTTATTTTTTATTTGTCAGAAAGTATTTTATTTGTTTGCTTTCCATAAATTAATACATTCTTAAATAATCTTTTGTTTTCGATTTTTCAATATGCTAGCTCCCCCCTAGTAGAGTTATCACGCCCTCTAGGGGGCGCACCCCACATTTAGAAAAGTGCTGCATTAAATGCATTTTATAAAGGAAATTGCAATAATAATTTCGTTTAACAAGCACATAACAATATAGAAACAGATTGTTTTCTTGACTAAGAGATAATTCTGACATACGAGGTAGGATTCAAAAGTTCCCAGACTGAGCCTGTAACGTGATTTTCCGTCAAATTTTTGTAGTAAAGTGACTACGATAACATTTCTGCGTCAGTGCATTCTTCCCCTTTACTAAAATAGTTTGTCCCCAATCACGTGCTCGGTGGCTTGCCACGGCGTTGCATTTTGTGGGTGGATACATTTAATAGCCGGAGAATGAAAAAGCGTTTGTTGAGCAGAGAATAATATCAAATTGTGAAATAATATCAAATGCTAAAGCATGTTTAAGGCAGGGATACATTATCGCGGAAGCAAGATTTTGAGTGGCATCGACGTTTCAGAGAAGACAGGGAAATTGTCAAAGACGACGAACGTTCTGGATGTCCACAAACTTCCCGCACTGCTGAAAACATTGAAAAGAAGTTTTCTGCGGAGGGGTGCGTAAGAACATGCTTCAAACAACGACGAGGTGAAAAGAAAAAACAACTATTTTGCCACATCCTTCTTACTTCCCTGATTTCAACCCCTGAAACCTCAGAATATTTCCTGAACGGGCATGTCATTTGCAGGGTATTCGTTTTCAATCTGCAAATGAAGTTGAAAGTGCATTGCAGGCTGAATTAAAAGATATGGCTAAAAAGGGATTCCAGAAATGTTTCGATGAACTTTACAAGCGATGGCAAAAGTGTACTGTTGCTCAAAGGTCTTATTTCGAAGGAGGATGGGTTTGAGCAACTTAACTGGTAATATTTTTAGGTTATAAACTCAGTCCGGAAACTTTTGAATCCTTCTACGCATATTTTTCTCTATCGTTAGATTAACCACATATGATCAGTTACTGGTTGAGGATTGTAATCTAGGGTTCAAGATGCTTCGTAGATCCAACTTTCCCCTCCACGGAAGAATTGCTATATATATATAATACTTACAAACAAACAAAAATATAAATAAAGAACATATTTAAAAAAGACAAGTAAAAATTAAAATCGGCAGAAACCTAGTGTGTATCAAAAAGCATAGCTTCTAGTGGTTCTGAGAAATATCGTGTTGTATAATTGCTAAAATCAAAATAAACTGTATAACAAATTTGTAATTTTTTCAAAATATGTATACAAGTATAATTTTACTTTTATCAAGTTATTTTATAGAGGGTTAATATGTACAAATATGAAATGTATTAAAAATTCAATTTTTTGTTGTTTTTATTGTCAATTAAGTTTTCTGCCAGATTATTGTTACATAATAATGTTTTCTACATAACTACTAAAAGGCAATATCAAATATCGCTTTTTGAAAATTTTCATAAATTAAATTCGTAAATATATACGAAATAATAAAAATCGATTCAAAGAAAATTAAAAAAGGAATTCTTGTTTATTTTTCTGAATGATGCATAATTGATTTCCCTTGTCAACATTACTAAATTCACTTCACTTCGCTAAAGTTACGCGCGCTTTGATTACTCAAAGCACAAAAACATGCCCCGAGGAAAATAAAAGCTAATAATTCTTACTCGGAATTGAATTGAATCCATTCTCATAAAAACCAGATAATAAGTGGAAGAAATAGTTTGGTGGATGTTCGAGGTAGTAAACAATTCTACTTTTACATAATTTGCATAGCTGTAATGACCCTTTCATCATCGAGAAAAGTCCAATGGGAGGTTGGTAAAACTATCGTCGCATAGTTCAAAAGAAAAGAGAAAAATTTTGCTTGATTATTGATTCAAAATAACATAAATTTAATTTGCATTTAGTAGAAGCAATTTTCATGGAGTGCGAAAAAAGTATTTAAAACTTTTTGTTCGTGAAAGAGTTGTAGATTTCTTTGATTACAAAAGAGTAAACAATAAAATGAAGGATAAAAATATGTAATTTTCATTTGTAGTAGTTTTATTTTAATAGAACGTAACATAGTGAAATACGTTTTATGTGAAAACGCTTAAGAAGAAATATCGATTAACACGAAATAATACAACGGTACCAACAAACTGTATTTTCTTTTTTTTTCTTAACACGAAACGAAAATCGTTTAACACGAAAAGATTTCCTTTTTGGGAAGAAGCAAAATACGTCATTTCTGTATCATTGTACTCCCCTACTGCATCATAGAAGCAATTAAGTGCAGTAGATGATGATAACGTGAGTACAACTCCAATTAAGGGAGACAAAGACATTTTGGAGTTTGTTCAAAGCTCAAAAAATGTCAATGAGGCAGATTCCGACGACGAAAATGAAATGAATAATGCAGCTCTTGTTCCCACGTCATCCGAAATAAGGAACATCATGAAAAGTATGCGCAGTTATTTAGACAAATATCCTCTCTCCAATGGTGAAATGAATAACAGCAGGGACAACACTGAACAATTCGTTGACAATTTGATGCTGAAAAAGACAATGCAAAGAAAAATATCAGTTTATTTTCCAAAAACTCAATAAAGGTTTTGTTTTTCAAAACACTCAAAAATTTTATTAAATTTCATTAAGTACTTTGTGAATGTTTTTGTGTTTCATTGTTTTCTAATAAATACATGCGTATATACATATCTATGCAAATAAAATGTTTTCTAATAAACTTAATTTTCTTAAATGTTTTTTGTACAATGTCCTTTAACACGAAAGTTTTTTAACAGGAAAAAATATTTCAGCCCCTTCAGTTCCGTGTTAAACGATTTTCAATGTATCTAAACAAAGAAAAATTTTGATTCTTGTATGAATAAAATAATTTTCCAGATAATGAACGCTTAATACCTCTTATAAATATTGTATTAGTAATGAGCACAATCTTAACAGGAAACCTAAAATAATATTTCAAGTTTAAAAACGGTAATTGTAGTTTGCAATAAATTTTATATCTAATTTCCAATGCACGTAGTACAACATCTTAGCAATAATGTTCTTTTTGATAAGTTTGTCGCAAGATAAATTAAAATCTTCTGAAATATCTTAAATTTCCTTATTTTTTATTTCCATTAAAATTAAATTGTTTTGTAATGGAATTTATCCCATAGATACGAATGATGAACCCGATTTTAAAAAAATCATATTTTCGAAACTACTATATATATTACAATAAGTGATACATAAATGTAAAGAGCAATATACCAAGTTTTTTTTCATTCCAGCGATCAACAGCATAATCAAAATCACTGCGATTGTGAAATCCAGACTTGGGAACAATGACGCAGAAGAGTTTTTGTGAATTAGAGTATGCATCTGTTTTTTTTTTTTTTCAGTATTTCGGTGCAGCGTACATTTAGAAATCGCTACGGGGAAAAAGTACCATCCAACAAGAACATTCGGCGATGGTTTCATCAATTTCAGAAAGCAGGTTGCTTGTTGTACAGTGGCCGAGCAAGCGTCTCGGAAGAACCACTAGAGAGGGTGGGACAGAGTTTTGTTTGAAGTCCACGAAAGTTTATGAGAGTTGCCCCTGTGAAATGCTCCATAGAATTTTATGGGAAATTTTACGAAAAAAACTACATTTCAAGCCGCATCTTTTGCAGTTGACACAACAAATAACAGAGGACAAGTAAGCATTTGTGCAGCATTACGAACTATTGATTGAGTGATGAAACGAAATGTATGGAACAAACCGGATTACAGGTTGGACGTATGCCTTGTAACAAGAGGATCACACATTGAGCATATATAACAGAAAACAGTACCACTGTTAGTTGTCGAAACATTTCGATTTGTGTTCATTTCGAGCTTTAGTTCATCATTCAAAAAAGCTCTGAGTGACTCGGCTTCTAGCAAAGTGAAGTTAACTTTAAAATCACCACTCAAAATCATGGAAAGCGAGTGATAGTTTTTTTTAAAAGAGCAAAACCACCTACGGTATATGGTAAAAGTAAAAAATGCAGGAATCTAATTTTTTGAACCGTTTGATTCGGAGAAATGTATACGACCACCGAAATTACTGTTTGTCCATTTTCAAATAAGCATTCTGCTGCACATATGTCCCCAATATCTTGAATAACAATACCCAGTCCACTTGTTTGACGATAAGTAATATCCATATGAGGAGCCACAACATATAAGTTGTTCTTTTTGTGATAGATCGTAACACCAGCTGCTCTGTGGCCCAGTTGTTTAAATTGTACGCAGCAATCGAAGTTCCGTATTGAAACACGTTCGTCATTATCTAACCACGTCTCTGCCAACATGAGTAACGAACAATTTTGTGAAATAACGTCGAAATCTGTTTGGTGAGCCCTCAGACTTTGACAAATGAGCGTAAGGATCGCAAGTTTATCCTTGGTGAAATCTAATAAGACTTGCTGGTATGTGTGGATTTAGAGTCAAGCGCAAACAAAACCGAGTTTATGAATTAGAATATTTTGAAATGCTAAATTTAACAATATAAAAAAGACTGACAGCTTGATGGCTACTAGAGTTGGACCCCACGTAGATATATCTTTACAAGATCCAGCAAAAGGACTTAGCTTCTTCTCTGATACTTAAGTGAAAAAAAAAACAAAGATCCCAAGGTCCAGACCGCAGGTGGGGGGGGGGGTAGTCCCTCCCGAATGTAGGAGAAAAAACAGAATTTCACAGTGAGGGTAGCGAAGAGATTCCACAAAGTGCGCTGATATTTCAAATAAAATAGCTTGCACTTCCCCAACTTCTTGTTACGCATTTCCGTTACTTTTCACGAAATCACTCCCACAAATATCCAGCAATCGAGAAGAAAGATGTTACACATCAAAAAAATCCTTGGTATGTTTCTCTTTACTTCAATGTATCACTTATTGTAATAACGTTCAGTAGTTTCGATAGTATAAATTTTTAAAATTGGGTTCATCATTTGAACTCACCCCGAATAAAAACTATTATCTTAGAAACAAATAATTGTTGTGTTCCGAAAATGGAAACTTTTCGATTCTTTAAGGAAAGTCTGAATTTGAGAATCTATTTATGTATTGAATCTCTGTTGTTAATATGATCGCGATAGCAGATTGGTTATGGTAAATGATAAAAAAAAAAGGAATAAAAGGATTAAAGTTGAAATCTGTATGACTGAAATGATTTCCTTTCTTCTATGAGCAGCAAGAAATCTGATTCTAATCTGAACAAGAAACATCTGAAAAGCGAAACTTGATCTATTAAACTGATCTATTCGTTTCTCAGAATGCTGAGCTATCATTTCAGAAATGTACAACTTAAACTTATTTTAACGAAACTGTATATAGATATAGTTATACTACTTTTAAGAGTAAGACGAGCACCCACATACCTTACAAAAAGGACATGAAAGCTTATTTTTGTGTATAAATACACAGAAAAATAAATATCAAAAATTTCAAACCCTTCCCAATCACGTCTAGTTTCTTTTGAACGTATCTTTTTTAAAAGATTTTTTATAAATGCTGGGTGACATTTAACAAAAGAACTAAACTTTCTAGCGATACTGTCACGTGACCAGGATCTGCACACACAAAAAATAGCGAATAAAAAATATTTCTATTTTCCCCAAACTTGCTTTCTCTGAAATTTCCGAGTTATATATTTCTTCTTCCTCATCCGAATATGCATTCATAATAATGAAGTTTTTCTTACGGAATACTGGTTGCAATAACCTAGTAGTTATTGTCGTTAACTCATGTCTAGCGTAGCATCTGTCGAGATATAGATTCGAGTATTTATACCACTACAGACTTCCTCTCAGTGAAAAGTCTATAGTGAAGTGCTTCTCAAAGTTTCAATATTTGCGCGACCCAATATTCAATCACAATTTCCATCGCTCCCCATCCTCCATACAATAACAAGGTACCTAATTTTAAAAAATTATATTTTGATGTGGAAAAATACAACATGACTTAAACCTTTTGCCACCGATGTATATAAATGTCTGGCTCAGCCAAAGCATTAATTGCCCCGGACGTATATATACGTCTTTCCGAAGTATTATATTTTCTGTGTAGTGCTATCCATAAAATTGTTCCGAAAGCTTTGGAATGCAACACTGTCCCATAACTTGACAGTGTTTGCGAAAGCTTTATTTATTTCAGGGGATTTGCTTATTTATTCCTTTTCCCCCTCCCCCTCCATACGTCACATACGCGCGCCTACGGCATTGCGCACCGAAACGCGTAACTTTTAATCGGCAGTTAAGGGATTCATTATAAACCGCACAAATTATCAAGATAAGTGTTAATTTTTGTATATAATTATATATATGTGAGCCCATGGGGTCATTGATAATTATTAATATTATTCTTAACTTATTATTGTTGAATTTATATTATAAAATACATATTGTGCTGTACTAATACATTTATAAGTGTATTATATCAGTATAAATGTGTATTCTATTTTTTATGTCAGAATTTATTTTGTTTGCTTACATTCAGTAAATTAATAATTTTTTTAATTAATCTTTTGTTTTCAACTTTTCAATCGCTCGTGTCTCCCCTAGGAGGACGCGCCCCACAGTTTGAGAAACGCTGCTGTAGTGGCATCTAGTAGTCTGTAATTCAATCTGTCGAGGTTCAAAGTCCTTCTCTACCGGCATTGTAAGAAGCATAGAAAAGTGAGTTGCCAGGTCTGGCGTCATTTTTGTCCCTTACTGGTGATTGCAAATTACGAAATCCATAACTAACAGTTCTCGAGTTGTTTCACCGTGCGACGTTGACAACCAATCAATTCTTGTGGAACACCGGGGGAAAAGGCAGGGGCCAACTGACTCTGGGCCTAAAAACTGAGACTCTGGAGGGGACCTCGTCTTGTTCTTGAAGCGATCTTAATAATATGGTAACCCTAATAGTTTTAATCGTCAAATATTATTCCGGGGCATATTATGCGGAAAACTGGATATTTCGAATTATATACTAACTGGTAACGGTGCTGGTAACTGGTACAACTGGTAACTGCACCGTTATGTCATGTCCATCGTCCGTGTCAAGGCCTAGCAAACTATCATACACCAAAATACTCTTTTAGTCGAAACTCGACTCCAGGTTGAGTCGGTGTGTGCCTATGATTGTGAGTTACGACACTTATTTGCTTGTAACAGTATTTGAAAAGGTGTGCTATATACTCTGTATATTTAAAAGGGTCACAGACTTACAGGTACATTTGCATTTAGGGCCCAGGGCCTCAAGAAAACTTAAGTTTTCTCTGTTATAAGATACAATCTCGTTAATTTTAAATATACTATTTTAGTATGCTAATTAAGTTTAAATAAGGCTGTAATGTAAAAGTGAAGTGCTAGTTAAATTAAGTAAACATAGTCACCACAAATAGAAGAATGTATATAAATCTTAGGTGACAAAAATTTGGTAATAGATATAACAATAGCCATGTTAGTAAAATTTTTCTCTTAACTTTAAATCAGAAAAAATGTAAAAGCAAGGAAACGTGTTATTAATGCTGTCTTCATCAAACAAAAATGTGGAAAGTAATGTATGGGGGAATAAAACAGAAAAATTAATTTTTTTTAGAAGTGCACTATATTAAAACAGCACAATTCATAAAATTATTTAAATATAAAATATTTTAAAATTTGTTTTTGTTATTTATTGAAAAAAGTTTAGAACTATTGGTAAAACTAAAAAATATGATAAATGGACGTAGAAGTTAAATAACCTTTGTTCGGAAATAACTTATACATCATGTTTCTTTTACAAAAAATAATAATAATAAATTATCAACAAGAACAAGAGCATAATATTTAAAAAAATCTTTTGCATAAAAAATAACGTTATTTAAACGAAATATTTTATTACCATGTAAATTAATCTTGTGTGTTTACATATCGTTTAAAATATTCTCCCATCCATGGGAAAGCTTTTATAGAAATTTATAGTATAAACTAAATTGTCAGGTGGGCACGAATAAAAGAAATTATGAATGATAATATGTCTGCAAATATTTATGAAACTTCTTTATAAGGAATTCATTTACTTTTTTCTGAAATGTACAAGAACTAATGAATCCAAAAAGTTATATTCATAAATCTTTCATAACAAACACATCATCCTCTAAAAATATTCAGTGTTCTTGGTAAAATTAATTTTTTGCGCTGTATCCTTTCTGAGATTACATCTTTTTTAATTTTATGGGTATACTAAAAGTTTAAAAGGCATATAAATTGTTCATAAATACACATTTCGTTTACTTAAGTGAGTAGTTATATGTATATATATATATAGATAGATAGATAGATAGATAGATAGATAGATAGATATTTGCACACACACACACAAGAAATTAGCAGTATAAATTTAATTAATAAAGTAATTCCCTCAAAACATTTTTTTTATAAGCGGAATATAAATTATATTTATGAACATAATATGCTCGTATATTGTGTTCCAAGGCACGTCTTTTTCACTTAATGTTTTACTTGCATAATAAACATGCTGATTTTAATTTATTCATTAATATCTTTCAAAATATATTTCTAAAAACTTTGAACCTCTATAGTACTATAACACACGTGTCTTTAACAAAATATAAAGGTATATTTTTACATTCCCTTGTGAATAATTAGACAGAAAAAAAACTAAAGTTAGAAAAACGATTTTCAAGAAAAATAACGAAATTTTTCTCTTACAAACTACTATTTCTTCAAAATTAGATATTTTATTTTTGTAACATTTCCCAATTAAATATATTTTTAAGACTGGAAATGATTTTTAAATGTGCAAACAAACCAAAAAATTCATTTCCTCTCACAAAATTTTCCTATTTTCCTCGCTTTTTGTGTATCTAAGCTTTTAAAATGTTAATTTATAAATGTAAATTAGTATATTTAATAGAATATTGTTTTCTTTTTATTGTACTAAATTTCCACTAGTAGCCCAGTGGAAATGTAACGATTGAATTACTCGGCAGGTATCACGTTCAAATTTTACCTCCTGTGAAGATCTTCAAGTTAAAAAATAGTAATGTTCGTATTATATGCAAAGAAACTTTAAATACCCTCACATGATACTGTGCATAAGCTACCCATACCATAACAGTAATACCCCGAACTTACGTGATAGATAAGATTGAGGGATAACCGCGTAATTCGGGGTGTATTTCGCATATAAATACATGTAAATTATTTTATTTGGAGTGGAAGACGAAAGAAAATAATAATTGCGGGAAAAAACAGATAAAACCTTAAATAATGCAAATGCAAAATCGCAAAACAAAGTTATTCAGATGTAAAAGATTTCAAAATATAGTAAAACGTCGTTTATCCGCGCGTTTATTATCCGGAGCCTCAAACATCAGAACCAAAGTCCGGATACGTTTTCAAACAGAGCAATTCTCAACATTTGTCTCCAGTAAGGCCAAAAGTGAAGGGAAAAACCAAGGTGAGGGATATTTGAGAAATTTCAGCTGTGTGATTTGGTAAACATCTGCGCGGAATAATAGGTCAGTTTTTTTCCATGTCAGGTATACGTGCTGCTTTGTTGAGTTTTGTTGATGTAGAAACCTGGATGGCTGGCGATGCAGAAGACTGTGGATTTCGAATGCCAAATAATGATGATATTGTGACTTCCGTGCAAGAAGAATCCGACCCTGTCGACGATGAAACGGATCAAGACGAGGACAACAACAACAACAACGAAAGTAGCAAAGGTCCATCAAATGCTGACGCGTTTTATGCGTTAGAGACAGCTATGGAGTGGTAAGAACAACAATCAGAGTGCTGTCCTACTCAACTACTGCTGCTCAAGAGAATCAGAGACCTTGCAGCGAAAAAAAGAAGGTATACAATGGTACAATGAAAAATAAGTGATTATTTTCCACAATAAAGGTATAATTGCGACAATTTGAACCTATTTTGCTTTTTCTTCAAGCACGTTTACCACACGTGATGATTTTCAATAATCGTATAGTGTCCGGTTCCATATACTGCATGGATCGCATTCGGTTTTCGGTTATCCGAACAATCGCGTATCCGAACGGTGTCCGGTCCCAATTGATTCGAATAAACGACGTTCTACTGTATCTAATAAATTAGTCTACTGGCACAAGGTGTTTTTTTTTTCTCGCGCAAAATTTCTTCGTAGCATGGTAATAAATTTTGCATTCCTTGCTTTGTTGCAAAAATGCACTCTTCATTTTCTAAAATTTTTAACCCTTTTTTATAATTATGCTGAGGCTTTCTTTTCTATCAAATTCCTAACCATCATTCGATCTTTTTATTGAACTGAGCCTATACACTATCTGGCCAAAAGTATCCGGACACCCAGTGCAATGGACTTAGATCGTCCTGAGGCACATATTAATATGATATTGGTCCCCCTTTGGCATGGATGACACCCTGCACACGTTTGGAAAGACTGTCCACCAATTTTTGATAGGTGACCATAGGAATTGCCTTCCAGGCGTCCATCACAGCTGAAGGGAGCGCTTGCAGTGAGGATGGTCGATTTGACTGGCGACGTAATCTGCACTCTAATTCGTCCCAAAGGTGTTCTATGGGATTTAGATCGGGGCTCTGAGAAGGCCAGTACAGATTTTGAACACCCATTTTGTCAAACCATGTCTGTGCAAGCCTCGATGTGTGAATGGAGCGGTTATTCTGCTGGAAGAGAAATTGGCCTTCCCCGAAATATTGCATAGAGTTGGGAGTGTAGCATTGTCCAGAATGTCCACATACATCTCAGAGTTTATATTTCCAATCACCGGAACTAAAGGACCCAGGCTAAACCACGAGAAACACCCCCACACAATTATGCTTCCACCACCAAACTTAGCGGTCGGCACAATGCAGTCACTAAACAAACGTTCGCCGGGCATCCACCAAACCCAGACGTGTCCATCCGACTGCCAGACTGTAAAGCGAGATTCATCGCTCCAAAGAACAGTTTTCCACATGTCCACAGTCCAATGACTGTGAGCTCTACACCATTGCAATCAAAGCTTCGCATTCTGTGGTGGGATGTTTGGCTTGTGAGCGGCTGCACGACCATGCAATCCCAAGTTTTTAACTCTCGACGGACAGTCCTGCTGCTAACACTAAATCCTGATGAATTTTGGAAATCCTGAGAAATTTCCACCAACGAGGATTTGCGATTTGGTTTCATCACCCTTTCCAGAGTTCTGCGGCTGCGTTCACCAAGTATTTTCGGCCTACCGGTTCATTTTTCTGCCGTTTGACTGCCTCGACATTTCCACTTCACAATTACATCACTCACAGTGGATTTGGGCTTCTGTAGAATGTCCGCAATCTCACGAACAGATTTCCCACAAATGTGGCATCCCACTATACTGCCACGATCGAACTCACTAAGCTCCTTTGACTTACTCATTGCCTCACAAACGCATAAATACAATCCGACAAACCACTACCAACACTTTTGTAGCTTTCAATTATGTATCAAATTTCGTCACTCGCCAGAACCACTTTTTTAATGGGTTTCCGGATACTTTTGGCCAGATAGTGTATTACGGTATTTCACTGCCATAATTTCATCATGGATTTGAAAGCATTGTAATACTTCAAATGAAGGAATTTAAACTCTTCGTGAGCCTTTATCTTCTCTAAAATACGTGTTACTTCTACCAGCATCTTCCTCAAACCAAACAAATCAATATTTTGTGCATAAAGATCAATTTTTATATAGCATAGAATAAATTTTATCCAAATATCTAGGTGTATTTCTTGGTAATCTTAAGGTACCCCTTACGTATTTGTCACAAATGGCCCTTTACCCAACTTTATACTGTGATAGTGAAACTAAAGTATATCAATCTTACATGTAATACCGAATAATTATGTATAACATACACACTAAAATAGTTATCACCAAACTCTTTTCCCTTCACTTAACATGAAACGGAAGTAATTAGAAGTGATTTGGATGATATAGTGTATATGGCGAAACCAAATCATTTAGTACCATGACCCCAAATGACTGGACTGGCAATCGGTTCAATACTATCCTCATAGAGGTTTGTTGACAAAAACAGGACCCATATTTCTTCTGGACAGTCAAAATTATGAGCAAGTATCTCTGTATCTGGAAAGCTAGGATAAATGCTATAATAACTTGTTCTACCATGCTGATGACCAATTCTTAGCCTTAACAATAATATTTGTAATAAGGAGATATCCACTTATATTACAGAGTTGATGCTTTACTGTAATTGATGTCTTTCTCAATATGAAATTTGCGATGGCATCCTTTCTCTGTGTACCATATATATTAAGTTGTAAAACACAGAGGGTCCTCGTAGTGTATTTCTCATCATGCTGACGGACATAATCAGAGCCTGATGCGTCGGCTGCCTCCTACGCGGTAGCTCCACGCGGTAAATAAAGATTCAGATCCGTCATGGAAAAAAGAGATGTCATATTGCATTAAAGAGGCTAGACTTCTGCTTGTTGGTCCACGTAGGGTATTTTATTCTCTCTCTAACACCCAACGAAGCCATCATTACCACCAATGGAGGCATTCACCAATTCGCCCCTTGGGGATATATATACATAAACATACACACACACACATATATATATATGTAATAGAAGGGGCCGTTGAGTGGAATTCTTTATACGATGGCCGTTGACATGATTTCTTTGTAATATGACGATGTTGTTGGAATGGATTCTTTATATGATATTGATAAGGCAGTAAGGTGATTGAAGAAACTTGTTTATTCTTGAACACATATAAGTAAGACAAGGACGACACATAGATGTACGTAATCACAAAAAGACATTCACAATACACAAACACACACAATACACAAACACTAGATGCGGCAGACTACATGATGACAAAAAGCGAAGCGAAAAAGCGCGCGCAAATGTGTATGTGTTCAGAGCTTTTATAGTGGCGGTGAAGGTCGTACGACTCTTTTATAACAGGAGTCGTGATTGGCTGCAAATGAGCGGGAGCAATTAGATTAAGATTAAGATTACGCGGTCGTACAATTAGATTAAGATTATAACAGTCAGAGGCGAAAGAACTAGAAAATAATTTGACGGGGTACAGTTAAGGAGAATTAGAAGAAGTCATTACATATATATATATATATATATGTGCGTGCATAAATAAATCATTACCAGTAGCCACAATTTTCTCATATATATATATGAAAAAGACATGGCCGTTGAAGGGTATTCTTTATATGATTACTATTAATTACGATTGATGTTTGTTTTGGCTGGAATTGACGACAGTCCTGTGATTATTCAAATCTGTTTATTCCACATCTTGGGCACATATAAACATGTTAAACATAAAGCATGAAATGGACAACACAGAACAAAGAAAACGAATGCACAATGAGCTGCAGCCGGCTACATGTTGCAACAAATACAGAAGCGAAAAGGGAGCGCGGTCTCCAGGAATCTCGGTATTTATTGGCCGCTCAAATCACATGATCTGAGTGGGTGGATAGGTGTAGTTTAAAATACTCTCGTTAGGCGGCGGGTTAACTTATTACTAAAACGTTGGTCCTGAAGGGATTGACCAAATAATTAAAAGATATTTAAAAGGATTATATTACTGGGATTATTACATATATATATATATATATATATATATATATATTGCATGATGTAACTGACGAGGCATCATTTACTTAAAGATAATCCATTTTTATTCTTTAGGCATTTAAAATCGTTAACAAAAGTGAGCTTAACACTGTCACAAAAAGCAGCAGTGACTGTTTATATGAGGCGACAATCCCACGTGACTTCCTCTTACAGAGGTTATGATTGGTGGAAAGCTATCATGCGAAGTTTTTGATGTAATCTTATTTTTAAAAGATGCAAGCTGAGAACTTTCAGGTGGTGCGACGTTATATTTTACTTAACCCAGATTCCTTCATTTCGCATCACTCCTAATTTAAGATTAAAAGTTTAGATTCATCCCCTCCGCATTATTATTACTTTAAGATTAAATTGAATGAAAAATTAAAATACGTTTGTTAACTTAAAGAAATCATATTTATTAAACAATTAATGTTAATACAAAATAAATACAGAAAATAATCACTTATCTGAAAGATGAAGATGAGTGATACTGGAGTCTCGAAGGGGCACAAGGGAGCTCTTTCGTCTCAAACCTAATTTCGGTCTGATTCATGAGGGAAGAAGAAAAACACTTCAAAATCTGTCTGGTTTTCGAGTGCGGCTCCTTATAAACTCCACCGCATTGCACCAATGTCAATGCGCGGATTCTTCCTTTGTGATTTTTTAACCTGCCCAATTGGAGGAGACTCAGCGCGTAGTAATACCCTTAACATACTTTATGAGTCTAACGCCCTCGAGGGTGTCTTGACGCACCCTACTTTAAGGAATTTGTTGACATCCGGTCAACAGGGTAAAGGGTAAAATTCACTAAATACAAGGGTTCGTATATTGTGCTGCTGGAGCCCCGTATCACAAGATATGATTACGATTAAATCCCGGTTATGTGGGCATGAAATAAATATTTACGCGTGAGTCCCGAAGGAGAGGACCATTAAAATTAAAAGTTATTCAGGAAGAAATTAAAAGGGATTTATTATATATATATATACATTATGCGAATGTTTTTTCATTAATGCCTATTGATTTGGCAGTAATTATTTATTTTTTCTAGGCGTTCCCGTTTACGAAACTGATTTCACGCGTGCGCGGTTTCGGGATACTTTCTATTCAGATATTATGTTTATAAAATGCAGTTAAAGTTATAATTAAATACGATGATCCCCAACTTTAAAATGGGGGAAATATTTTTCTTGGTGCGTTAAAGGGTTAAGCTGATACGTGACAGTTTTCCATTAATAAAACATCCATTCAATCACAAGTAAAGACATAGTATGTAATTCTTTTAAAATAAATTACTTTTCAAATAATAAATACATTTATTTAAAATATCATGCTTATTTATAAGGGACAAACATCATAACTTCCAAATTGTTCGAACATTTGGTTTTGTAACATCGTACATCCCTCCGATAAAATTTTATTTTTCGAACATCCCTAATCTTGTTTCAGTAAAGTCCGGATTCAATAAATGTATACCCAAAATTCAACTCTCCAAACATTTAATAGAGCTTAAAACTACTTGTTCGTGAACTAAATAAAATGCGTTAAAAATAAAAATCGATATATCTTACTATATCCTGTCTTCTGTTAATGTAATTTATCGTCTGTTACGCGAAAAACACCATAGTTATTGGAATACGTAAACAAGATAAATAGCATTGCATGTCAGAAGAAGATGATTTATACTTTGAAAGAGCAATCCATATTCTGTTAAATAAAAGTTGGTGACACCTTTTCAATTGTGGTCTGTGAAATTTTTTTATTCCAAAATTTCAAGCTTACAGCAGACATTTCATGTACTTCTGTTTTTGAAATTTTCTATCCAGTTATGCGTTTTGAAAATTTTGCAAAAGTTTTAGTTGGCATAATAAGATTTACCCCCCACCCCAAATATGATAAATGGTGATAAAATATAAAGTGTAATTTCCGAATAAGCAATGTTGGAATATATTTTTATTTAATTCGTTCCCAAAATAGTCATGGCGAGGGAAATGTATAACCGAGTAAAAAAATACATTCATTAAACATATTTTAAACATGAGAAGAAAGGTCATTTTTTGCTCGCATTATAATTTGAAAAACTGATCGATGAATCCCCACATTCTCTAAGCTAGAGAATTAGAATGAGGTGAGTTTTAGGGATTCAAAATCACGTGATAAAATTTAGAGAAGTAGAAGTTATTTTTAGAAATTGCGAAGAGGATTTTTGAGAAAACTTAGAGGGCAGACAGTCGCTAAGCGCGTGCACGCTATATTAGCGTGTTCTTCCAGGAACAGGAAATAAATCTGTGAAAACTCCTGGTTTCATACTTTTAACATAAAAAAATGTAATAAAGCTAGCATTTAGAAAAATTGTATTTTTTAACAGAATATTTATAACAAATCGAAGAATATTTTTTTTTTTATTGAGAACATTTATAAACCTCGTGTACCACACAATGTATCAAACGGGGGCTTACAACACAAAGAAGGAAGGATTAAAACCCAAACATCCATGCCTTCTCCGGGATCTGAACCCAAGCCCTACGGCATCGCAATCAGCGTCACTAACCACTATACCGGATGGACGGCTAACGAAGAATATTAGGGGCTTCCTGCAAAGTCAGATTTTGCATTTAATATTTTATAAATTGATAAAATTTATACCCTTAAAGCAGTGCTTGTCAAACTTTCAATGCTTGTGACCCAATTTTCAATCATAACTTTCATCGCGCCTCCATTCACACAATAAAAATGTATTGAGTGCAATAACACAATCCACTTTTGAAGTTAAAACTGCAAAATACGCGATTTTAATCATAAGCCGTACAAATTATCAAGTATTAAATTCTGTATATGACAAGCCTATGTGAATCACTAGTAATTTTCAAACTTGTTCTTAATTTAGTGTTGTGAGTTTAATTATCAATTACATTGTGCCGTACTGATACATTTATCAGTATTTTATGTCAATGTGAATATGTATTTTATTTTTCATTATGTCAGAAAATATTTTGTTCTTGCTGCCTTTCTCAATAGATTGATAATTATTTTAAATCTTTCATTTTCGACTTTTCAATATGCTCGCACTCCCCCCTCCGTAGGGTTATAACCCCCCCCCTCCTCCTAAGGAGATTCCGCCCCACAGTTTAAAAAAAACTGCAATGCAGTGGTACCCCGAACTCGCACGATAGGTGGGACTAAGGGACAATCGTGCAAGTCGAATTCGCGTTAGTCGGGGAATAATTTCGCCAAAAATACACATAAATTATTTTTTGTTGGGGCATAGACGAAAGAAAATAATAATTTAAAAAAAAATACAAACCGAAGTTATTTTGTTGTAGGTTTCATAAAAACTGACAAAGTAGTCTTAAAGACTATCTCTCTATTCACCTATTCCTCTCTATATATAACTAGCCTAATCTGCATATCACGGTTTCTTCTTCCAAAAGGGTTGGCTGTGGTTGATAGCCCAAAGATTTTCCAACAAGATTAGTGGAAGAACGCGTATAGAACCGTCACAAGTTTACATTCCAAAGTTAAAGTTTTCTTTTCTTGTCTGGTGCAGAAGAATCAGTTCTACTTCGTTTGGAGGACATAGTCATCTCTAAAAATTGAGTAGGTACCGTATTTACACGAATGTAAGTCGCACCATTTTCCCAGTGTTAATGCTACTGAAAGTCGGGTGCGGTTTAGAATTGAAGGCAAAACATTTGTTGGATGAGAGAAATTGAATTTCAAACCCATCCATACTGGCCACTTACATCGAAGACTTTTCCCATTCCGTAGTTTATTTCCCATAATTCAGTCTATCCTTAACATCGTTGTCTTCTCGTGTTTAGGAAATTTTTTATAATCTTTCTTTGGTCACCTAAGCATCAAAGATATCGGCAACAGCCTCAAGACCAGTTTACTATGACGCAAATATGAAAAAGGAAGCAATTTTATTCGCAGAAAAAAACAGAAACAGAATAACGGCTACTGAAAATTTGACAGGGATTAAACAAATATACATCGTTCGCGTGAGCAAAATGCTGTAACTTTTGCTTGTAAATGTTCAACAGTATTTAATGATTCTTCTGGAATACATTCTTTTAAAAAAATGTTGCATAACAAATGCATTGGATAGCATGGAAGACGACCACGTGCGGAAAAATGGCGAATTCCGAAGTCCTCCAATGATAATGGGAGTGTGACGAATCATTTTCGAAACATGATATTGAAGGTTAGAGTAATATTATAGGATCATGATGTATTTTGAAGTTTTTAATACTGATCAAATAAATTGATTATTAATTTCTTATTATTCCTCATTAATTTTTTTAAATTTCGTAAGTATCGAATATTGATGAAACTTTTTCACATTTTTTTAATTTTTTTTCAAAAACGAGTGGAAAATTGGGGGGGGGGGCGACTTAGAATTTATGATGGCTTAGTTTCGAGTAAATACGGTAAAATAAATATAACAAACACGATATAACAATTGTAACATGTAATAACAAACACACACTCTACAGACAAGAAATTTAAAAAACACAAAGTAAATTATTATGGAGAAGCGTTGATTCAATGCGATACGTACGAACATGTAAATTTAGATAGACATGAAGAGGGGAGTGAGTAATCAAGTTGTGTAGTAGCTCTCAAACAAATACGAATCAACGAGATTTGGAAATCGCGTAACTCCGGGTTCGCATAAGCAGGGTAGCGTAAGTCGATGTACTACTGTTCTTAGAATGATTGTTTTTGATTAAGGTGACCTCTGTAGAGAGTCAAGTGATCATGGTGGTAAAATTGTGGCCACCATTTTCGAGTCACAGGTTCGAGTCCAGATGCCCCTGAAAACCCGCTGCTTAGAGGGGTTGATGCACCTAAAACCAGTGAAGGCTAAAGAACCTCCCGTTTGACTTCCAACTCAGGTGATGACCTCATCACTTGACCGTGGTTCAGAATTTCGAGATTCATCTCCAGAAGCCCGCGTGTGTCTTTAGAACATCACAGAAATCAAATTTTAAACTCTAACTAGCTTTCATGGCCCGGCGTTGCACGGGCTTATACCGAGGGTATAACTTAATCCCCATGTTAATTTCCTCCATTTATTCTAACGCCAACACTTTTGTGGGGTTTCACGCGTACGATGTGAGTGCATGTCCCGTGAGTGCGTGTCATGGCTTTGTTGCTTAACATTTTCCCTTCTCTTCACAAATTCTCGATCTTAGTACCACTGAAGACCCGCAGTGTAGGGGCGCGATGCACGTAAAATCTGTCGAGAGCACAAACGTCCTACCTTTGGTGTGGTGGTGTAGTTAGGAGAGGGGGTGCCAGCTCAGGTGTCGTCCACGTTGCTTGACCATGGTTCAAAATTACGTGGACCGTCCCCAAAAGGCCTCGTGTAGCTGAACAGTGGGACGTTAATATTCACTCAATCTTCACAAATTCAGCACTTCCAATATTATTTTCCGAAATTACTTTGATTTCTTTGTTTCTTTCCTCTCCGCTTAGCCCGGCGTTGCACGGGCTTTTACCGAGTGAATAACTTCACCCTCATGGAAATTTCGTGTTTCCCTCAGGCCGATAGCACCTGTGTGTGTGCGTGCGTGCGATGTGAGTGATTTCTTTAACAATGTCGTAAAAACTCCCTTTTTCGAAATTTGTTCTTGCGTTGGTGTGGTGTGGTAATTCTTAAAGATGGGTGAATGCTCAGGTGTCGTCCTCGTCACTTGAGCATGGTTGAACATTTCGAGGTCCGTCACCAAAAACCCTTGAATAGGCAAACAGTGCGAATTTAAAAATCACCCACTCACTTTCCAATTCTTTCCTTTTCCTGAGTGAATAATTTCATCCCCAAGGAAATTTCGTGTTTCCCTCAGGCCGATAGTACTTGTGTGTGTGTATGCGCGCGATGTGAGTGATTTCTTTAACTATGTCATAAAAACTCCCTTTTCCGAAATTTGTTCTTGCGTTGGTGTGGTGTGGTAATTATTAAAGATGGGTGAAAGCTCAGGTGTCGTCCTCGTCACTTGAGAATGGTTGAAAATTTCGAGGTCCGTCACCAAAAATTTTCGAATAGGCAAACAGGGTGAATTTTAAAATCACCCACTCACTTTCCAATTCTTTCGTTGCAATTTTTTATTTCCCGGAAACGAAAATGTAATCTTTTTAAAAATAGTTGTATGCTGAAAAAAAGACAGAAAGTATAAATTTTTAAAATTTTAAAATTTCACTACTATTTTAATTCTTGGAGTAAAATTGTGAGGATTTTTTGAAATATTCGACTCGGGGGGAAAAAGTTTCATGCAATTACCTTTATAAAAGAAGAAATTATTAAATGATTGATTTAAGTATTTTGAGTGTTTTATTACAATTCGTTCAAAAAAGTTTTCGGTTTTTTATTTTTTAAATCACTGATTCTGAAAGTTTTAAAAATCATTTTTATATAAACGCAACGATATTGATTCATATGAGAAAAAATCATAAAATATGCAAAACAGCATTGTTTTGTAAAAAAAAAAGTTGTTTTTTTTCTATAAAATTCTTTAAAGAAAGGTAGTTTTTTCCCGGTCAAATTTTAAACTATAATACTTTATAGTTTGGTACTTTTCCGTTTTGCAGGCACAAATCTCGCCAAGCAGACTTTATTGGCGACAACACACAAAAACTTTTACTTCAAAAAATTTTAATTTCGGAGTCATATCGAAATAGTTTACTAGGAATATTCCGTTTATTGTCGGTTGTATCATTTTGGTGACTTTATCGCTAGCACCGGCGAAACGGAAAAATACCTATAATTTTTCTTTGTAAATAATAATTCTGAAGCCCAGTAGCTGAGTGGTAATGCATCGCACTTCCACACCACAGGTCCTTGGTTCAAACCACGGGCTGGACAAGGTCGTCTCACCCTTCCATCCCTTAAGTGGGTCGATAAAATGAGTACTAAACTTGCTTGGGAACTGAACTCTGGGGTTTTCGCTTCAGACTGACCACTTGACTGCGCCTAAGTTCACAAAAACTGAGATAGGCACGGCAGATCTTGGCCCTCATGAGTTCAGTTCAAATAATAATTCTAAGAAATAATATAAAGCACTTTTTGTTTCAAAAATTTGCCCTAAGCATGTAAATGAAAAGATTTCTTGCCAAACAAACATCTCCAATCATACATTCAGTTGCTTTTTTTGGAATAACTACTTGAAATTGTATACATGTTTCACGTCGACATCTGATAGTATAATCTTGCACTGTAACCTACACTTAATAACTTAATATCATTGTTATTCAGAGTCAATTTTATAAACACATACTCAAATAATACATAAAGCTGTTTTCAATAGCTGATCATCGGCGAAATAACTAACGCATCTATACACCATTATACAAATCTCTGATATTGAATTTCTACCTAGATAATGGTTACTTCAACATTTCCAAACTGATCTGAATAGTTGACATTTATGAAACAGATTTCTATTAAATACGTTTCGATGGCATACCATTAGTTTTCAGCCAAGAGTAATATACTCCAGACACTCGCCGTCATTTTGTTATTCCCATTTCAATCGAATTTCGAAATAAGAAACCAGGAATCGAGAGAGAAAAGTATTTTCTCAAATAGTTAGTAATCACTGTAATGCAGAGAGTCGAAAGATTTATTGAGCCGTTGGGGAGAAAAGTTTATGCCCTCATTTTGAAAACAGTTTGAACTCAAAAAATGACTTATATGGTGGTGCTGACGCATTACTGTTTTCTTATACAAATACTCGATAGAGGGCTTTCATTTATATTTTCTTTAGAGAAGATAAGAAAAAAATCTGAATATAAATTAACATAGTAAGAAATCTTTGCAATAGAAAATATTCATAGAATTAAATTGAAAGGTAAATAATTTATTTTAAATTTAAAAACGTGTTATTTACTAAATCTTAATATCAATCTTTTATTAACTGGTTATTAATTCTTTTTTTAACATGCTGTTTTAGATAGATTAAAAATTTTTGAGCTGATATTTATTTTTTATTTCTTAGTTATTTTGTTTAAAATATTCTAAATATGATAGTAGTCGCATATGTTATCAATAACTTAAATTTCTACTAATTGCAAAACTAATCACAAATATCTTTCTCTAATTAATAATAAACATTTATTAAGTAATGCGTGACTATTTATATAGGAATAGATACTAGTAAGAAACAAAATACTTAAAAATATTAAACTAATATGCGAATCATTTATAAAAAGTATTTCTAATTAATATCTGGTAAAACATTTATAATACTTTCATTTGAAAATAGTTCAATATTTTCGAATTATACATTGTTTAAAAATATTCTTATTTTTATCAAAAAATTTATTTATCATTGTAAACCATCCATATCGTTGAAACTAATTATTTTATCAATTAAATTTAATACTTTATTCATCAATTATCATAACCAAATCAATCTGAAGACAATAAATTTGGCAGTTAACTGTCTTAAAATATCGATATTTTTTAGTCTATATTTATCACAAATGTTTAATCAATAGATATTCTATTTACCTGGTAGAAATTTAGCAACATTGTAAATTAAACATTATTAATTATATCGATATCATTTTCTATCTCAGGGAAAACTAATGTTCTGTTTCTTCTATGCTATTGTTAAAAATTTAAGCTTTTCGTAACTGTGGGCGCGTGTACCTGAATAAAAATGTATTCATTTCTAAAATCACTTGATATTTTTGACAGAAATTTTACTATTTAAAAGGCTTTACATTGAGTGAGGCACATAAATTTGTTTTAAATCAGGCAAATTTGCTTAGAGAAATTAATTTATCTGAACTGTATTAACTCTAAAAACTTCACCTTCAGTTATGTTTTCTCGACACATTCCAAAAGGAGTGCGCATAGGTAATTTTTTGCTAATTCATTTCCATAATTTTGAAAATAAAATCTTGGATTTAATAAAACGTGTTGTTGCGGAATTCGTATTGATATTTAAAGTATGGGACCACAATAACAAATTGAATTTGTCGAGGCTGAAGTGAGAGGGGAATAGAAGGAATGGAAGGGAGAGGGAGTCAGGTAAGGTTTGGGTCTCGTCGCTTGACCGTCGTCAATAATCCTATTGTTTCTTTGCACTGCGACGTTAATAAACAGTGAATCAATCATAAAAAAAACGAGAGCTGCCTAAAAAGTATTCGATTCTGAGTTTTCCCGTGCACAGTAATAATGCTTGGATGCGCTAATTTGCACAGTGAAAGAAGACAACCTAATAACCATGCTTGAATCTTTTTCTTCACATTCGTGTAATAGTCGTTACCTACTACCTACCGAGTGTGAGGTGATGTAGGTGTTAGGAGAATTTTTGATTCATTTCAAGAGGAGTAACAAGTTGAGAAAAGATATTAAATTTCGTCAATCTCTTGGTGATTCTCAAATCAAAACAATTCCTAAGATTAAGCAAGACGATGATATGAGGGTAATAAATTGTAGGAGTTTATCTATTTGAAAATGATCACATATCAGTGGAGAGTGAACAGCGTTCTGGGAAACCATAAGCCGCTTAGTTTGTAGCTGTCTAGAGCATAGGTTCTTAACGTGGGCGATAACGTCCCCTTGTGGGCGTTTGAGGCTTTCAGGAGGGCAGTAAAAGACCCAGAGAAAATTAGGGGTCGTTGAGATGGCACGAAGGTGCTTGAGCATAATAACCAAATGTAGTCTAAAAAAGACTAAAAAAACACGCTGATTATGTACTAACAAAAGTAAACTTTAATGCTATTTACTATGTTGATCGTACGTACTCAAATAATTTATATATCACCTGTTCAAATTTCATATATATCGGTAAATCGGAGTGGATGAAAAACTTTAAAAGATTACATAACATTCAGACCTACATTAAATTGTATGATATAGTGCATTTTAATTTCTGTAGTGCACGTGTTGCCTTTGTCTTTGAGCAGTAGGAAAATCCTTTCGTCCGCTGCATTTCATTGCGTATATTATCCAAGAAACATAATTAAATATGTTAACCAGGAATTAACGTGTGATTCTTTAAAGGCTGAAACTGTCAATTTATATTTATTTTGAAAGCAATAGTTTTTATTACGAATTACTTCATATCATCAAAACCCCTGCCTTTCTTTTTAACAGGTAAGCTAAAACTTTTATTCCACTCTTTTAAATGAAGAAATTCAGTAGCGTTTCTATTCCAGCAATATCCTATCTATGACTAAAAGTGTTATTACACATTTAAATATATTTGTAGCAATAGCTATTTCAGAATCGCAAGTAAAATTTGGGGCTTTAGAAAAAAAATTTAAGTTGAAAAATATATTCTATTAGTAATAGAATAATCTTTAAAATTTAACTCTTGTTTTCACCGTGTATTATGTACATTCTTATTTCTCTAGTGTAGGAGGGAGAGAACGGTATCGAAATATTTTCTAGAAAAAGGGGCGGTATCGAAATATTTGCTAGGAAAGGGGGCGATATCGAAATATTCACTAGAAAAAGGGGCGCCCGTTCAAAATAGGTTGGAAACCTATAGTCTAGAGGGTGAGAAAGGATCTGGAGGGGAGGGGGAAGAATCTAGTAAAAGGGCATAGTCGTTTGTCCGCACAAAAGTTTTCCAAAAATGTTGAAATCAGCATTCTACATTGCAATTATGCATGAAGATTAGAACGTGCATAAAGTGGCTACGAAATGTAAGCCCAAGCTATTGGGAGAGTGATATCAACTTCTACTCCACAAACTGGCAAGCTGCAGAAAGAACGTCTTCGAAAATAATAGATTTCCAATTGTTCCCCAGCCTTGTCCCTCAAACTTTCATGGCGTGGATTTTTGAGGCTTCTGGTTGTTTCGAAAATTGAAGACGTGATTGAAAAGATCTCGTTTTGAAAGAGTGAGAAAATGCAGAACTCACAAAGATGGAGATGAACACCATTCCAAAAGAAGCCGTCCAGAGGTATTTTCAACAGGTAGAAGGATTGATGAGGTAAATGTAAAAAGCCTACTTTGAAGGAGAATAAGTCAGAGTTTCTCAAACTGTGAGACGCGTCCCCCTAGGAGGGCGAAATAACCCTACGCGGGAGGCGCGAGCATATTGAAAAGTCGTAAAAAAAAGATTTAAGAAAATTATTAACTTACTGAAAGTAAGCAAATAAAATACATTCTGCCATAAAAAATAAAATACGCATTAACACTAATATAATACATTTACAAATATATCAATACTTCGCAATGTATTTTATAATTAATTATGTAAATAATATACTAAGTTAAGAGCGTTTAATAATTAAAAGTGATCCCATCGGCTTTTCATATATAAAATTATATACAAAAAATTAACACTTGCCTTGATAATTTGTACGATTTATAATTAATCCCTTAAATACTGATTAAAAATTACGCGATTCTCTCCCCAATGCCACCGCTTTACAGGTAGGTTAGCGTATGTGGTGCATTGGGCGGAGGGGGGGGGAGAAAAGGAACAAATAAGCAAATCCTCTGAAATAAGTAAATCCGTTGCAAACACTGTCAAGGTCCTTTTATTGCATTCCAAAGCCTTCGGAATAATTGTACAGATAGCAGTGCACAGAAAAGATCGTGCTTCAGGAAGACGTAGATATACGTCTGGGGAACTTAACGCTTTGTCTGAGCGAGAGGTTTATATACCCCGATGGCACTTAAAATGTCGTATTGTAGTTTTAGTTTCAAACTATAGTATTATTGAATTCAATACATTGTTATTGTATGGGTAATTGTTATTGTATGCGTGATGAAAATTATGATTGAAAATTGGGTCGCAAATATTGAAAGTTTGAGAAGCACTGGATTAGGTTCCTAATCTCGTCACGTAAGTACTATATTTTTTTTCCAGTCAATGGTTTGATATACTTTTTAGACGGCCCTCGTGTATTTCCCATAGATTATCACTATACCTATAAAAAATGTAATAGTTTTCCAATAGATTTTTACAGGTATAATATATTGTTTAATTTCTATAACAAAAAACGAGCCATTCTTTATGTACGTTTCATTTAAGTGGATTTTAAATAGAGTTTTGATATTCCCCATCCAAAAAAATGACCAAATTATAGTTAGAATAGAAGAATTTCTCATTTATAGAGGATTACTTTAAAAATCCAATACAGAAATTAAAAACCTTGGATATATAGATCACTAAACCTCTTTTTTTATTTTGTTAGAAGCCTTTATCTCAAAACATAAGAATCTTTAAACTTCTTCAAATATATTCTTCTCATATATTTCGCTGTCAACTTAAACGGACACGGGAATACTTTTTGCGAAGTTTGATGCGAAATTTCTTTCCCAACTCCGACAATGGATCAATGATAAGGTTTTATTCGTCAGAACCCTCCGATAATGTAGAAAGTGGGACAAAAAACCAAAAGGTATTGGGAGAGAAAAAAATCAATAAAATTGGAATTCTGGTAGAAAAAAGTGAAAGAAAAAAAAGTGTTCCCTTTTTATATTTATAGACATTTTAACGTCCCGATAGCACCTGAAAGAATGCTCCAAGAACTATTTGTAGCAGGACTTAATTATACTCCAGAGCAACTTCTTTTCCGATAGATAAGGTTGGATAAAGAAAGAAAGAGGTTTTCTTTCCTTCTTTTTTTTTTTACTTCGCAAAAAACGAGGTTAAGAAAACATGATTTTGGATCTGTTCTGTAAGTTTAGTTTTTCGAATTGTTGACAGAACTAACGTGGGATCAGTCAATTTGCTTGAAAATTATCTAGTACATTTTTCCCAACCAATTACACTCCCGAGGTAATTTTCAATAAAAAAATAATCCAAAAAAATTCAAAGAAACGAGTTTTTTTCTTAGTTGTAAGATAAATTGGTTTAGTAACTGAATTTTCTCTTCCAGTTAAAGTAATTGAAAAATCTACAGAAGGTATGCATAATATCTTTAAACTCTACAGATTCTACTCTTTTAATAAATATTTGTTTGTAAACGAATTCGAACAAAATGATAAATCAAAAGTAATGTTTTCGTATTTTGGATATTCTCTCTGTAATTTGTAGAAGTAAGGTTTTCTATTTTTCATTCACTTTTGGAATAAAAAAATCTATACTTTTACAGTTAATTACAGGTGTGATTAATTTTATTTAATATCCCAAATCTCGTTTCTTGGAATTTTCTTTAATTTTCCCTCTTTAGTTAAAGATTAACATTTTTTTCTCTCTTTACTTGATATACGAAATTTCTAGTTCAAGCATTGATCACAATGTGATTTATGTTGTTTAATAATCTGGTTCGAGGATTTTTTTTTTTAATTTTTAGTTAAGACTTAAGTATCTTAAGCTAAATTTAAGATATTTGAGTTACTTCTCTCACTCTCGGTAAGGAACCACATTTATCAAAATTCTTGACAAGGCAAAAATAAAATTTTGTGATGAATTGAACATACACACTAAGTCAAGCATAAATTTTCTCATTTATATAACCTCCGAAAATGTTATTTCTTTTGAGCATTTTAGTTATATAATGTTATCCGTTATTTTTGTCAACTTTATAGGATAAAGTATAGTATTTTAACTTATATACAATTTCAATATCTAATTTTGTCTACAAAGGAAAAGTATTAAATTAAAATTCTAGATATAAGGAAATCGTTCTCATTGTCCATACCATGTCTAAAATATGCAACACATAGCAATTTTCATAGAATTCCTTCAAATAAAAAACAAATTTTTATTAAAAGACTCAATATATTTTCTTTTTTATTTGTTTATGCAACTCGATGATTATTTTAAGATCTACCAGTTAACCTGAAATCGAATCTTAATAAAATAATAATTTTGTTAATGTAAATTGAATAAAAAACCATTTTAACTTTTAGAAGTTCTATAATTTCACTAGTCGAAAATATATGTGCGTTTATTATTATATTATAAACAAATGATAATTCTACAAAGAATGAGCTAAATATTTTTCAATGAATTTTTAATACATCATTATTTTTTTTCTTCTAAAAACAATATTATTTTTTACAAATTACTAAAACATTTTCAATACTTCATTGCCTTTGCAAAAATGTCAGTAGAATTCAACAGTAAACATCAACGTTCTTCAAACATTACCGCAAAAAGATGCAAATAAACAACCGTATATCTACTAACTCCAAAATCAAACTAGAGTTGCGGAATTATTTTTTTTCACAAATTCTACTTTTTCAAATCAGTTGCGTCAATAGTTATTAATTAGACAGTAATAGCAAGTAGTGTTTTTAAATGAATATACACTATCTGGCCATAAGTATTCGGACACTCCTTAAAAAAGTGATTCTGGCGAGTGACGCAAATTGATACGTAATTGAAAGCTATAAAAGTGTTGGTAGTGGTTTGTCAGATTGTATTTATGCGTTTGTGAGGCAATGAGTAAGTCAAAGGAGCTTAATGAGTTTGATCGGGGCAATATAGTGGGATGCCACCTTTGTGGGAAATCAGCTCGTGAGATTGCAGACATTCTACAGAAGCCTAAATCCACTGTGAGTGATGTAATTGTGAAGTGGAAATGTCGGGGCAGAGTGAAACGGCAGAAAAACGAACCGGTAGGCCGAAAATACTTGGTGAAAGCAGCCGCAGAACTCTGAAAAGGGCAGTGAAACAAAATCGTAAGTCCTCGTTAGTGGAAATTTCTGAGGAGTTCCAAAGTTCATCAGAGTCCGTCGAGAGTTTAAAAAATTGGGATTCCATGGTCGTGCAGCCGCTCACAAGCCAAACATCACTCCACAGAATGCGAAGCACCGGTTGCAATGGTGTAGAGCTCACCGTCGTTGGACTGTGGACATGTGGAAAACTGTTCTTTGGAGTGATGAATCTCGCTTTACAGTCTGGCAGTCGGATGGACGCGTCTGGGTTTGGCGGATACCCGGCGAACGTTTCTTTAGTGACTGCATTGCTCCGACTGTTAAGTTTGGTGGTGGAAGCATAATGGTTTGGGGGTGTTTCTCGTGGTTTGGCCTGGGTCCGTTAGTTTCTGTGATTGGAAACCTGAACTCTGAGATGTATGTGGACATTCTGGACAATGCTGCACTCCCAACTCTATTTCAATATTTCGGGGAAGGCCCATTTCTCTTCTAGCAGGATAACTGCTCCATTCACACATCAAGGCTTGCACAGACGTGGTTTGACGAAATGGGTGTTCAAAAACTAGACTGGCTTTCTCAGAGCCCCGATCTAAATCCCATAGAACACCTTTGGCACGAATTAGAGCGCAGATTACGTAGCCAGCCAAATCGACCATCCTCACTGAAAGCGCTCCCTTCAGCTGTGATGGATGCCTGGAAGGCAATTCCTATGGTCACCCATCAAAAATTGGTGGAAAGTCTTCCCAAACGTGTGCAGGCTGTCATCCATGCAAAAGGGGGACCAACATCATATTAATATGTGCCTCAGGACGATCTAAGTCCATATCACTGGGTGGCCGGATACTTTTGGCCAGATAGTGTATTATAACTACCAAACGATTTATATAAAGAAATGTAATATTAATAAGCCAAAAGTTATTTGACCAAATACTTTATTTGAAAAAAAAATATCTTTTGTCGAATTCATGCATTGTCAAAAGAGTGGCTAATAAAAGAGATTCTCAAATTTATGATGCACTAAAATAACTCTACGAATTATAGATAAAAATATGAATTTATCCACACACAAAAAAGGAAACAGTTATCTTTTCTGTGAAGCTTTTAAAGCAGGGCCGATTTTCTAAGGTTAGTATTTCTCAATTCATATTGAAAAACTGTTTTATTTTTGAAGCATTCTGAAAAATAATGTCCAAGCATTAAAATTTAATTCTTTTTAAAGAGTTGAATACACTAATATTAAATAAACAATTCCTAATTAAATGTCTAAAGCCATTAAACGTTAGGTGTTCAAGTTTATTTGTATAATGTACATGCTTTAAAAATGTTTTAGAAGCTAAACGTTGTTACAAACACCCACACATAAGTTAAGTTTTAATAAAGTGTATCTAGTTAAAAGAAGAATATGTATACAAAATAACAGAGAAAGTTTTGCCAAAAATGTTACATTTAAAAAGAAACAAATCAAGATTTATAATAAAATGCAATTATATTACGCGTAATTAAAAAACTTTTATTTTAGTTAATAATAATGAATCAAAAAGAAACATTTTAATGGAATTACCCGTTAAAACAAAACCAAGTGGATAAAAACTTAATTATCAAATCTTTTAAACATTCCTCTAGTATCATACGATAAAAATGAGTAGGAAATTAGTTTAACCAACTAATAACTTCCTAAAAACTAATGTTTTAAATAATAAGGAAATAAATTAATTTCTTCTTTATTACCGATCCAATGGATTTTACGAAACGTTTATTTTAACGTATTAGTTATAAATTTCATCTCGTAAATTCTATTGAGGCAATATTTTTCAGAAATAAATGCTCTTAAATTATTAAGTAACCCCAAGAAACATTAATTATTTGATTTTTATTAAAAGCAATATGTTATTTTTTCGTTACAGAAAATATTTAATTATTCATTTTGAAAATTAGAATAAAAGGAAAATTTTAAAATGTTGGTTTTTACTTCGATTCACAATTAAATAAAAAGGAAATTATAACTATGTAATCATTTCTAGAGTAAATTAAAAATATATATTACGTTTTTCATCTAAAGCAAAAATTCCGTTGAAAATCTGTACAGAATTTGGAATCGACACGAATTAACTTTGGCTAACAGTATTGAAACACGCCACGTGTGCTACTTTCCCTGCAACAATACTCTCTTTGTGGGAAAATTGAGTTTTGCAGGTAAAGTTTGCTTCACAGCTTGAACTGGAAAAATAAGGTAATGGCAACCATAGAAAACGTGACCAAGGTTACCAGATTGGTAACAAATTTGAGAGAAAACACGATATCACCAAGGAATCATTGAAAAGGCTCCAGAATCGACTGTTCCGGGAATTACCATGAGGCTATGAAAAGGATCTTTGAAGCAAGAGTCAATGCTCTTCAAAAGAGAGTGCAAATGAGAGATCAGAACTTTTTTTGCGCTTAGACTGTTTTTTTAGAACTTTTTTTGCGCTTAATAAGAGAGTCAGATTTTATCTGTTTGAGTTCCCGCTAGTGGAGCTATTGTAGTGAGAGGATAGTTCTTTCTTCGAAACGAATTCTGATATATTTCCAAAGAAAGAAAAGCAAAAAACTTACGAACGAATATAGATGAGAAGAAGGTATTACGGAATATCATTTACATTTCTAATAATAACTTTACCCTGTTTTCATAAAAATCCTCCAAACCATCATGAGTACGTATTGTAACTTAACATAACGAAATGTTACTCGTCAAAAAATTACTATTTATTTGGTTGTTATAAAAAATTTATTTTAAAATAGTTACACATGGAGGTTATTATAGTCGAGTTATATAAAATAGGTGGTTTAAACTAGAGGTCTTCAACCTTTCACACGCGAAGGCCAAATTAATAAATTTACAACTATCCGCGGACCACACGATGATGTGGCCCGCGGATATTTTATCCGCCGTGAATTTTTTAATGTAGCCCGTAATCCACGCAGTTGTCAAAAAAATATTGTACACAGAAAACTTAAATAAAAAAGGGGGAGAATTATTTTACAAGACTACAACTGATTCTAAGGGAAGAGATGGTGTGTACATACATATATGTAATTCCTTCAGCTGCGTGGGATTTTTCTTGTTTATTACATTTTACGTTGTAGTCGTGGCATATTGAAGGAGTCTTGATACTTGTAACTGTTTATTATTTCTGATCAGGACATTACAACAGTTCACTTTAAATATAACTTCTATAACAACACAAAAGCACATAAGCAGCAGGGACGAATACATGTTTTTGACGAGCAGACAAAGCACAAAAAAGAGAGAAAGCACCCAGCGCTCTGAGTTTTTAGACTGGCGGTGAAGGTCGTACGACTCCTTTCTAACAGGAGTCGTGATTGGTTGCAAATGCGCGCGAACAGTTAGATTACGATTAAGATTATCCTATATTAGTCTCGTACCAAAAAATTAGAAAATAATTTAACTGAGTTAAGTTAAAGCGTGCTAGAGGAAGTCATTTCATATATATATATATACATATCGGTTTCGAAAAAGGTAAAAGAAAAAAAGCCCGGTTAAAGGAAAGTCGAATTAAAATTCTATGTAAACCTAATAACGATAAAAATCTACCTTTTTTCCGAAAATTTCTGAAATTCCATGCACAGTCAGTTTTTTATACATAAATTTATTTATGATAAAATGAGAGACATTTTTTAAAAATTCGTCATTTTCAGAAAAATTTATCTCAAATGGAGATCAAACACATCAATGAAATGTTTTAAATATCAGGAATAAACAGAAAAAAAATTATGCTTTTTACGGCAAAATGCAGACAAGGCATTTTTTTTTCTTCTAAAATTGCCTCAAATTCAAATGAAGGGCCACAGGTTTAAGACCCCTAGTATTGGTAAACTAATCTATTGGTAAACTAATTAGATTTAATTATATATAGACATAGTTATTTTTAACTATAAGAACCATATTTTCAAAATTACTTGCAAGTAATTTCTGTTTCGAGTCTATTTACAAAAGTCATGAATATAATACTTATCTGCTCCGGTACAGTGAAGGTGGGCCCGCAGAAAACAAAGTATTGAATCTAAATTTCCATCTTTGGAGAATTTTCCGTTACAGAAGATACATTCACATTGTCTTTGTTTTCTCGTTCTTTAGTTGATGATATGAAATCTATTACAGATGATACATCAGAATGAAACGATTCATCGCTTCTAACATTGGAGTCATTTTTAGCAGGTTTAGGTCTGGAAAGTCGATCTACTTAGTTTCAATGCAGAGGGTCTTTTATCTGGTATTTTATTTGTTCTTACTTTTTTTGTGTTTGTGTTTTTTTAAGTTTCTAGCTCCTTCCTTTTGTCCTTATCTTTCAGTTTATCCTTTAACGGTTTTTATATGAGGAATGTGTAATTGAAGAAGAAATTCCAGTTTTCTATATTATGAAAAACTTAGTATCCCATCATTCTCGAGATGACATCTTGAAAAATAAGCCTTCAGACTTAAAGACAAAACATGGTCAGAAAAAAGATGACCAATCTTTGACAAAGTACAATTTTTTTTTAAAGTACATTATACTTAACACCTGTGTTGCCCACAATTTCATAATTCCCTCCTCTCCTCTATCATAAAAATTGAATTTTCTTGGTTAATTATAACTATTTCTCAGTATAGCGTTTCCTGTAAACCCCCCCCCCCTCTCTCTCTTCTGAATATTTTTAACAAGGATTAATTGTTTTTACTCCATTTACTTTTCATAATATAGATTAAAGAAAGCATCAAACTACACATTTTACGCTCCTTCTGCTCTGCATCGTTCGAAATTTATTTAGACCTGTTAACTTGTTTTCTTTTTTATCCAACACTATTAAAATAAATTATGGTATTTATTTCGAAAGTTAGAATACTTTACAAAAAAAAGTATTAACAAAATTATAGATCCAAAGATAGAAGAGATAATGCCGCTGCTCTTTTCTCACGCAAAGCTAAATTAATGAACAATTAATGATCCTTTTTTCGCCTTCTAACAAAAGCTTAAAACAATAGCTTTCAAAAGTGAACGATAAATCTATGTTTGTTCGACAGATGGCAGCACAGAACACTGTTAGGATTGTATAAGCTTAACCAAAATGAATTTGTTGCATCGTAAACATTTATAATGCGAGTCATAAATTGAGATTATGTAGTAAAAGTGCTAGCACCGGCTGTAACTAATACTCTAAGAATCCTAATTTACGGTTGTCATTTATTGTGGATTTATTCTTATTTTTACGATGCCACGGTCGAATTTGCAGAAGTTGACCGAATAAGTCCATTTATTCAAGACCTTTTTTTTAATATCATAAATTTCAATGGAAAGAGAGGAAAAGTTAATGGAGCTCAAAGGGAAATTCATTTTGACCTTTTTTGCAATATTTTTTTCAACTCGCTGTTATGAAACTGAAGCAGAAAGAAAAATAAAGCTTTGTGACAGTAATTTAAATGAATGGGAATAATCCCGAAACTCATTTGGGAGTTCAAAACAGAATGATTTCATTTTATGTCAAAACATTCCAAAGGAGTCGCAGAAGAAATTTTTTTTTCAAAAATTTGAAATATTTTTCGTAGAAGGGAATCATAAACTTGCACCGTAAATATTTTGTCGATGTAAATTGCTATCATAAATGAAAGAGTATTACACCAAATTTCTAGAATTCTGAAAATAGTCTGATTCATAATCCACATAAGCTTTTACGACATTTGAAACAATGCCTAGAGAAAAAAAAATCCTTGTTTATGTTTCTTTCTTTCATATTTTCAAACATTTGTGTTTTTCTTCTTTACATATGTTTCCTCCTAAATATAAATTGGCGTATTTTGTCTCGAGATAAAATTGGTGCTTCGGTACACAAAAAATTTGCTTATAAAATAGCATTTTAAAGCAAAATTTTCTTAGATGTGTGATATATCAGATCAGGAGAGTATAAAAGCGCAAATTTACTCACATTTTACTTATAAAATATATTGTCATGGCTCTATATGTAACTAGAACAAAGTAACTAGGTAAGAAGTAAAAAAAACTGCAGTTTAAAACAAATGTTTGAAGTGTTGTTATTCCCATTCTCTCCCTTCTCTGTTTCTCTCATCTTGTCTCTCTTTCTCTATCATCCTGTCTCTCTATGTCTCGCTCTCTTTCCCCCTGTCCCTTTCTCTCTCCACCCTGTTTCTCTTTCTCTCCATTTATCTCTTTTTCTCCATATGTATCTCTCCCAATCTCTCTCTATCCCTTCTTCCATTCTCACACCCTCTCTCTTTTTCTGATAATTCAACAAAATAGCATAATGTAATGCGTAAGACAATTCTCTGCTTTTTTATAAATAATAGAGAAAGAAATACGTAGTGTAATAAACTAATACGTTATAACTGTAATAGAATAAATAATAATTTAATTAAAAAAGCAAAGTATAGAAATTATGATTGAAAAAGATACACAGTTTACACATACTTCATATCTTGATATATATATATATTTGCATTAATAACGTCGTGGGAATGAACATAAACTCACCAAAAAATTAATAAAACAGAACATATAATCACTTTACGAAATGTTAAATTGTATTGAAAGAAATGCTCACAATAAGCAATCATAATTAAAGGTTAATTATACTAAATTACTACCAATTCTTGCAGCATATTTTTGCACCTAAGCAGTAGATCCTTTCCTAGAATATAAAATTATTTCCGCATAAACTAACACTTTCAGTTCGAGGAATGGTTATTATTTTCCTACCAAGATATTTTATATATACACATTCATCGTCAACATAAAACTTCATAAAAATATTGAAAATATATTATTGTATTTTTGTACATAATTATTTTGCTGATTGAATTATCGCTCCAATTTTATGAGTATGAAATTATGTATATATTATGTATATAGACTGGAGACAAAAAACTAATCTTTTTCAGCCTTTTTAAGCTGAACTAATTTTTTAAATGTTGAGATTTATTTACAAAAATACTTTGTTACACATATTAAGATAATACAGTAAATATTTTCTTACCCAACATCACCAAAGCGTTGATTAAACAATGAAATAGATGATACAACCAAATTATGTGCAATATTACTAGCATCCTAACAAATTTTTTAAAAAAAATACAATTCTCTATTGTTACATAACACCACAATTTGAACTAAGCAATTGTCAACTACATCTTAAGAAACTTTTCAAAGAAAACAAATCAGAAATTTACTATTGGAATGAGTCATATTCTTAACTACAAAATCAAGTGTGTTTCAGATTGTAATATGCATAATTTTGGGTACACACAAAAACCTTCCAAGGAACACACACACATATAAGCATCTCATATAAAACCATATAACTACTGTGTACGGGAAAAAATCCATACATGTAGCTTACAAATACCCTATACTTAGAGAATATTCGATTTTTGTTATCAGCTCAGGTGCAAGACAACAAAAATATTCGAGTGCATCTGATGAAAGTTGATGTTAGAACAAGTGCAACTTCGAAGGAACCTTCTAGAATTTGATTCATATTAATACAGCAAAATAAGGTACGTATTTTTTACATTCTATGTCGTTTTAATATAATGATTTCTTTATATCATCTTATATTCATAATACCCCATATTAGAAAAAATTAAAGGTTTCAAATGATTCCAGTGTTAATGAATTGTATCTTCAATTTCTCTAAATGCTTTACAAAGTAAATTTCAATACAAGATAAACTCATGAATATTCCATCTAATCTGATATTTTATTGTGTTTGTGTAATCCAGGGAGAGATACTCAACCTGCGGCTCACCGAACCTTTTTAAGTGGCATGGTTGGTGCCCATTGCTCTGAAAAGTTCACTTATTTAAGAACAATATATTAAAAATTTGGTGTCAAGAATTCAAATATATCAATTTTACTTCTTTGTTGTCAATGCCGTACGAGTGCGAATTGATATTCTTTTTCTATTTGTAATGGTTACGGTTAGTGATAACAGACAACAGTGTAGTAGTGACAGTTTTTATGGGTGGAACTAATTTTTAACTATCTTTCATAGCAAGCGAAAAATATCCGAAGAAAATAGATCGTTTCCAGACGATTGGGAGGTTGACTATTTTGTAGTGAAAAACAAACGTGGATCAGTAATTGTTCGATTTGTCACGAAAGTGCTGTATTTAAAAAAATACCAATCAACAGGAATCATTCAATGACACTTTTCTTCGAAGATCTCTTTCAAGAGGTTATAAATAGGCTTCCTTGAATAGTCTTTGCAACAGCAACAAAGTGTTCTTTCAGTGGTAATATCACAGCGGTAACAAAGACATCTTATGAAGTTTGTTATATTATTGGAAATCATGTGAAACCTTTTACTGATGCAAAAATTGTGAAGGAGTGTTTCGTAAATGCTTCGAATTCAGTGTTAGGGACAAAAATAAAAAATATAAAAAATTATAATCAAAAAAAGCAAAACAAGAGTTAAAATAGTTTGATCAATTTTCCACGTTTTAAACAGCCTCCCCCCCCCCTTTATCCTTATGATGCGGCCCGCATGAAATTGCTAACATTTATATGTGACCCACTGTGTTAAATAGCTGACATATGTATGCGGCCCAGCAGAATAAAAGCGTTGAGTACCCCTGGTGTAATCCATCTAGAGCAGGAATCGGCAGCCTTTTAGCTGTGGCGTGCCAAACCAATATGATTCAGCGGGCCACACAGTAGGATATTTTTTAATAATTCCGATTCCCATGATAATGAATGTAGAGTTAGAGAATTGAAGTCAATAACATAAATATTTACAGTTTTATTATATATTAATTTTGCATCATTTAAAGATACTTCGTAGCAGAAAAAAAACAACAAAAATGTAACCATTTCTTCAACATAAAAAAATTAAATTGTGCATATATTATGTATTTTTAAACATATGTATTAAATTAAGAAATAGATAAAGAATAATATAAGTATATCCCTCCATTAGAGTGAAGTAAAAGTTTTAATACGAACCGAGGGCTTACACCGCTCAACTTTCCTATCACAAAATCAGGGATTTAATGGCTTTGACACGATTCTGAGCACGCAGTTGTTAAACAATTTCTTTGCGGTCTCGAAATATTTTTCATATGAGGAAATATTTTTACTTTGATACGTGGAACCAAAAACTGAAAGCAGAGTACATGCAACTTTCTCTCTTCAAACAATTAAATATCTCCAGCAATGGCAATAAATAATTTACAAAATAACTGAAAATTTACCTTAGAAATTATATGTTTCACTTTTTTTTTGTATTTTTGTAAATGTTTATAACTCTGAAGAAGTTTTTCAAATAAGATCCATTACAAATTTATCAGCATCCATCCATCCACTCAACAATTGACAAATTTGTAGAGTAGTGCAGAGTGTCCCTTAAAATTACACCGCCTGCCATAGCTTACCGACCCCTGATCTAGTGTCTCAAAGACAAAAACAGAGTCAATACAAAATTCTAAGTTCTAGTTTGTGTTTAAAATCTAGGACTTTGTCACTTTTACTGAAGTAATTAACTCCAAGTTGATTGTCTTATTTTTATATGATACTAATAATATAATCATTGCATTCTTTAATTGTATTCTAAAACGAATAAAACGTGACGCATATTTTAAGCTTTCTCTGCTTCATGCTTCAGATTTGAATCGATTTTAGATACAATAAGTGTCTAAAAATGCATTATTACAAACATATATGAGTATAGTATTACGCTTTATATAAATACATATTAATGCGGAATTTTTAAGGAAAATATTTTTTCAGTCAAATTCAGTAGCTTTGTTCTAAAATCAGTTCACATTGTTTCGCATAATAATCCAATTATATAAAGCTCGCGAAATTGAATGGAAACAATTGTTAATTTTTAATTCACTAGATGTGCGGGTAAATTCAAATTTACGTGACTGTGCGATATTGTTTTTAATCTGATATCTTTATTTGATACAACAGAATTCCAAATAAGACTTTCGGGAAACTTTGTATCTATCATATATTTGATTGAAAAAAATAAGTTCGAAAGAAAAAGGTTTGAAAAAGGAAGGAAAATAAAATTTGCCAAACGATTTTGCTTGGCTAACAGCGAAAAAAAAAATTGTTCTTTGTTTCGAATTTTCGGTGCCGATCGCAACGCCATCTGTCACGTCTTCGTGAAATGCAATCCGACGAGGCTAATACTCTGCCACAGTTTAAGTTCCCCAAGAATGTTGTCACAGCGAACCGGGGCCGGGTTAGTGTCACCCAAGGGAAATCAGAAAGCGTTATTCATCTCGGCTACGGTTGCAGTTAAGAAAAATAGGGGTAAAAGAAAAATTGGCGAGTGTTGGACAAATAAAAGGGCTCCCCGTGCCTTGTTTTTCTTTTCTTTGTGTGTCTCAGATGCTTTTTGCAGGATGTTTGGGATATATTTAACTTTCGTGTTTGAGTTATCAATTGCTCAACAATATCTTTATTTTTTTTCTTCCATCTATCTTCGTTCTCTTAAGGTGGGTGGGGGAAGCAATAGTGCTTCTTATCTTGAGAGTTCTAGAGAGACAATGTTGGATCAAACATTCGGAGGTTCCCCAAAAAGTATAAATCACGAATTAATTTTTCAAAAGAATAGTCGAAAAAATAATTATAAAACTTAATTTAATTTGAGATTGTATGATTTTCTAGAATGTGTCTTTTTATTTCGTATATTCATTAAAAGAAAAAGTTAAAAAATTTTGAATTAGCTTAGTGTTTATAACATAATAAAAATTGAAAGTAAATTCGTTTTTAAAAAAACTTTACAGGTTAATAATATTTATGTGGAACATCACTTTTGGTTTACAATTGTTTTAAGAACGAAAATCATATATAAAGGGATATTCTTTATAAATAATTTTAGATTTAGAAAGCTTTACATGATTAGAATGCTTCGTATATTCTTCTTTCTAAATGAATACTACTAATTTTTGTCTTATTACAAAACAGATATTAAAGAAAATTTTATATATGAGAAGTTGATGAGAATTGAATTATATATATATGTGTTCCCATGAAGTATATGTATGTGTGAACATACAGTGATATATAAAAAAACCTGAATTGCTAGATTTATATAAGCAAAGAACAATTATAAAATTTTAATTATGCAACTAAAATTCATACTTCGAGTTCTCCTTATTATAAATCAAACATTTATTTATTCAAAGAATAAAATACAAGTATTTACTCGAAAAAATTCAGAAGCATTCGAATAAGTATAATTCGAATTTTCATTTCATTCTTACCTCAGAAATTCTCTGGAATAAAAATAATTTATCAGCATGGATGTATACTCCAACATATTTGAGTTTTAATACATAAGAACAGATCATACATACACAATTTATTTTACTCTGTGGGTATACATAATTTTATAAGCAAAATTCTCAGTTCCCGTTATAATTGCTTGACTAAAAAGGCGTGAATTTTTAAATCGACTTTTTTATGCGGATTAAGTCTATTATTGATACACTTAATAGTTTTAATCTTTATATAAGAGTTTCCTCAATAGAATTATCCTCTTTAAGGAGATAACCCTATAAGTTGTAATTAGTTTCGGTTTCCTGAAATCGTCTACCAGTAAACCTTCAAAATTCTATTTCCCTGAATAATAATTCCTCATTTACTTTATAAACGTTATCTTTCATTATTCTAAAGAAGAAATCCCTGTTCATTAAATCATGAATCTCTATAGCTTCCAGAAATTATGGATGCGATCATTTCAACAATTCTGGAATTTTTATATCTAGAACGTCTAAAGTAGCATTTGATATCAACACGATCTTTTTTACAGTCAAAAAAATTTCTGTTTTCTCATAATCTAACCCTTTTTTATTATAAATAAATTTATTCCTCTTTACCTTTAAGTTTTGTTTCATTAAATTGGGTTCAGAAACGGAAGTCTTATTTTTTTTTTCTAATATAATTATCAAGCACAAATTACACATCTATCTGGATAAAATGTTTATACGAGGACTGTAAATTAAAAAGTGGCAACTTACTCCAGCAACTCGCAGAAGAGCGAGCTGAAGTAAAATAAGATATGGGAGCAAAGAAGTGATGATGTTGTCAATGTATAGAGTGCAAAAAGCATTCGATGTAGTTAGAAGGGTAGTTGTTGTGTGGTGTTCAAGTGAAGGGTTTCGTTTCTATCGCTCTAAAGCACGTTTTCTATAAAAAGGCGATTAGCGGTCGTGGCTTCAAATCGAGGTTTCCCGTGGTAAAATTGCATGGGTATTGAAGATTACAGGAAGCCTGTGGTGAAAATTCATTACCGTACGGTAGGATGTACGATTAGTTAAAACGTTTCGTTCGGATTAGAATGAGATTACGGATTTACAACACACGGGTCGATCCTCCATTCCTCAATATCAGATTGGCATCCTGAGCGGTCTCCTTTTCCCAGACCGTCGTTAACTGCCCGGGAATTATCTTTAGTGGTTGGTTTCAGTCATCAAATGGTGTATTACATAATGAAGAAAGTTCTAAACATGAGGGAAATTGCTGCCCACTGAGTTCCAAATCAACTCACCGAAGAACAGAAATGGCACCGGTATGCACGGTCTGGCATTCATCTGGAGAGATACAGCAATAAAAAAGACGCATTTTCTGCTGCATATTCTTGTCATTTATGAGACGTGGACACGAGCCTATGAGCTTGAATCAAAGCTTCAGTTAAATGAATGGCGTGGCCAAGGTTCGCCTCGTCCACAGAAATTTCGACAGGGATCCAGTTGGGTGCAGATTATGCTGATTGTGGCATACGACTGGAAGGGTGGGATTCTTACTCATGCTGTGCCTACAGAACAAACTGTCAACGCAGACTATTATTGCTGGTTTCTACTGCACCATCTACGTTTGGCTATTCGGCACAAACATCCCCGTTTAATGCAAAACAATCTCCCTGTCATGTTGTATGGCAACGCTCCTTGTCATGTCTCTAACAATGTTGCTCTCTTATTGTTATGGTGGCAATGGGAAATCTTGAAACACCCTTCCTACTCACCTGACATGAGTCCTTGTGACTTCGATCTGTTTCTGAAGTTAAAAGAACCTCATCGAGGCCGCCGATTTCATGACGTTTCCTCTGTATACACCGTAGTAAGGCGCTCCGTCGCTGACATCAACTATCAACATCTTGCCAATTATCTCCAACGGCTTCCCGACGTTTGGTAAACGACTATAAACATTACTGGTGATTACATAGAAGTAAATTAATGCAATTGTACTTCTAAGTTCATTAAAGTTAATCTATATTAATGTTGTCGTTGCTTAATTTAAAGCAGTATTTGAAACGTAACAAAAACCATTAGTACAATCTCCCTACTTTGTTTTACAGAAGAATACTATCAGCTGATATTATAACCTTCTTTTTTTTTACAATAGCTACATAACTTATGCCGTTATTATAGAGAGAACTAATTTTCTCTTTCATGAGTATTTATTTCGTTTTATTGTTTGGCAATCCTCGTAAGCATCTATTTTAGGCTGTACAGAGTTTGGTATCTTTCACGTCGTCGATTTGTCTGAAGCAAATAGTGTTTTAAGCCACAGATGCACACATATTTTGATAAACATCGTTTTTTTTAACATGATTGACATAGTTTATACAATCTGACAAAATCTAATCTTTTAGGGGGGGGGAGGTCCCTTTTAGAAGCTTTTTCAGTGGCGTAACGTACACCCCCGTAACCACCGCATTGTGGTGGGGCTCGGGGTTCTAGGGGCCCCAAATCCTAACATACGCCAACTATATTCTAAGATACCCTTTGTAAGATCTGGAATGGGGCCCAAAACCTGACTTTGCAGGGCGGGGGCCTAATCATCTCCGTTACACCACTAAACTTTTTATATGAAAATATTGAATGTGGAACTTTTTCCTTACAAAGAATGCACGTGTTGCCTTCGACAGTTTGATTCTTTAAGAGATTCGTATTTGTTTTGGAAGATAAATCGGGTTGTATGTATTGTGAAATTTTTATCTACAGATAAATTTATCGTTTCACATTGTTCTAAAAATGTTATAAACTTGTTAAATGTGGAAGCATCTTTTGTTCAATTCCTACTATTAGTTCATTCTCTCCGTATATATATTTATTTATGTATATATCTTGTTTTTAAATTTTCAATCGTTTATAAAATACTTTCTATTCCTCCATTCAAGTTCAAATACATTTTTTAAACTTGCAGTGGGTGGATGACATTTAATGTTGATACAGTTTTTCAAATATTAATACTTTAATTGAATTTCATTTTTTTTATTTTAAATTTATTCTGCGTTATTTCTGTCGAAGTTACAACTTGCTGCAACAGATGGCGGCAGTACATTTTTCTAACGAAGTAGGAATTGACTTTAAAAAAAGGATATTACTTGTTTTTAGACTCAATTCTATATTCTTTCAAGATTATATATCCAATTTCTTAAGCATGTGACATTTAATACAAAAGAGCAAATTATTTTGTTCATACTTACGTATTTTTAAAAAGCCTAAAAGTTTTCTTAATACAGTCATTGATTTCACAATTTTTTTTTTTTTTTGAGGGGGCTCCTCTTATTTTGTTTCCTTTTTGTGGTTGTTGTTACTTAAGCCACCTGATGGATTGTAACATCAGATCAAGGTCCACGAAATTCATTGCGGTGAGGGGCTAGATTTTTACGCCTGTCGTTAGCTTAGCTTATTATTGATTGCGCAAGAATATCAACAATTAATCTTTTTTTGCCGTATCGTATTTTAAGTATTTCATTTAATGAAGAAAAGGTATCAAATGGGTAGGCAAATTCTCTCTTTAAAACTTCATTTAAAAGATTTGAATTTAAATTATTAAATTTCTGAGATTGAGTCTGTTGTTTGTTCGATGTAATTAAACCATAGAATTGTGAGATTTAAAGTAACTAAAATGTTCAAACTTTTTCAAAAAAGAGTGGGAAATATTGTAGGTGGAATTTTTGTTGGAACAAGCGGTCTTATTTTCATATTTTTCAATTCCTACTGTTAGTTCACACTCTCCCTATACATATTTATATATCTAGTCCAGATTTTGACTCGTTAATAAAATACTTTTTATACACCCTCCAAGTTCAGATACATTTTTTAAACTTGTAGTGTGTGGATGACGCTTGATCTTTATACAATTTTTTTTACAAAATTAATTACGTTTAGTTAATTAATTTTAGTTTTATATTGGAGAAAAAAATCTCTTATATAAGATATTTAGCAGGATTTAAATTTAGGAATAAATACCGTCAGAGAGAAGCGTGTAGATCGCTGAAAGCAAATTTCTTTTTCAGATTCTTTTTTTTCATTCTGGGTTCTGGTCTGAGTCAAAAAAGACACAGAATGAAAAATAAAACATGTGAAAGAACAATTAAAGAAATTTTTGACACTTAATATTGTTATTCTGTCATATGCATTTACACATATTTATATATATATATATATATATTAATTGTAATAAAAAATAATAAAAAGTAACTAAATTAAAAATTTTCTTTGCTGACATAAATAGGAATTGACTTTAAATTTTATATATATATATATATAATATATATATATATATATATATAAATATATATATATATGTATATGTGTGTGCATGCGTGTGTGTGCGTGCGTGTGTGTGTGTGCGTGCGTGTGTGTGCGTGCGTGTGTGTGTGTTGTTTTAAGTGCACTCACAATGATTCATTATCAGAGTAAATCAACTTTTAACTTACTTCCATATCTTCAGATTCAGTAACTTTTGTTGGTAAAGTTTGCTCCAGACCAATCACTTGTATCACTTCAAGAATCCTTCTCTGAAGTTGATTTTTTTCCCTTTAATTTCACCTCTAATTCTGATTTATCAAAGTCTTCGGGCACCTTCTTAACAAATGTTTGTATTCTATTAAGTTAGTCTTAGATATGTTCAGTTTTTCAACAGTATCCATTGCGCTTTAGATTTTACTCACGGTCCGACTGGACCCGAAAGTTTCTTAAGTAGAACATCAAATGTAGATAACGACGGACTAAGTCTTAAGGCTTTATTTTGTTAAACATAAACATAACGTAAACTTCTAAGCAATAATAGATAAATTGCCGAATGTTACTATCAGCTCCATACAAAATACTGTTACGTAGATCGGTGTTTGAGGATTTTATGAAATCAGTCTCAAAGAGCAAGAGCAATGGAAATTTATTGTCGAAAAACGTTCCTTGAAATACAGGATACAGTACTCAAATTCGCTTAATAAAGCCCAGAAGGCCTTCACGTCTTCTATGGCGCTCAGACACAACTATCAGTGTCTAAAATACAAGTATGTTTAAAGATTATTCGCAAGCATTCGCTCTTCCTATTCAACAGCCGAAGTAATCACTAATCGCTGGTCAACTCTTCACGGTCAAATCAACACCAATTAATCGCTAGTCAAAACAATATTGACTCTGCAATGGTCAAAACAAGACTAACTCTTTTTCGGCAAACAACTCCCTATTTATAGGCCTCACGGTTTTTTCTCGAAAAATCCGCTTGTGTCATAGATCGTGATATTAGTAGATTTCTCCCGAAATTTCCAGAAGAATCCATATTGACACGAACTCGCCAAAATCGTCGCTATGTCACCAAACGTGTCGCCAACAGGGTCGCCGAAAATGGTGATAACTTGATTCTATCGCCAGTATTTTGCCAAGTTTCCATTGAATCGTCATTGTAATGTAAGGAAGGGAGTTTTTGCTTGGAATATTACAATTTTAACATAAAATAAATTCAACAGAGAGTAATATAAACATATTACACCTCCAGATATAAATTATTTACACTATTTAAAGCATTTTTTACGTAACAATACGACTAACATCCACAATTTTTAGGGATTCTACATTAATAACAGTAAAAGTAAGTATACAAAATTTATTTGTCGTTGCCAAGTGGACACTTGGCGAGATTTGTGTTTGGCTAAACAATAAGTGATTAACGTTCTACATATCGATTTAATATGTCCAATGATAATTTTATAATACTAATTTAACACATTTCATATTAATGGTCAAACTAGAAATTCTGAATGAGATGTATGGTATTTATGGGAAAAACTGAAAAGTTGTACTGATGAAAAATATTTTTTATTATTTGTTTTGGAGGGGTTTGGCATGTCAATCTTTTTGATGTTTTTGAAATTTTAACAAATAAGCTTAACTGTGTGAATTTAAGATATTTTCCCATAAATATGAGTTCTAAAATCTCATAAAATCGAGATTGGTGAAAATCTCCTTTGCCATTGTTATGGACGTCATTTATTAACTTATTTTGACGTCTTAGATATTAAAAACAAATTCCGAAACCAAACGAGTTTATTTTACATCGTCTTTAAATTCAATTCTATTTCTAAAGTTTACCGATAAAGCTTTATTTTATCAGGAAAAAGACAAATTATATAATTTAAGGTAAATTTATTGTTTACTTTCTGTCACTTAATATGCCATTACTTTTATCGTAATATTTCTTCATTAGCTTTTTTTTCTAAAACTTTAAAATTGTTGGAGAAATTTTAAGAATTGTTTTCTGGTAAATCAACTTTTGTCAGAAAAAGTTGTCGAAAATTTGGTTACTTGAAAAATAATCACGGATATTTATGCATTGTGCGTAGTTAAAATATGTTCAAAATATGAAAACTTTGAGTTAGTACTTTATTATTCAATTATTTTTTTGGAGAATCATATAGTATTATTTATACTAACGACCTATAGTATTGAACATTTTCAGCGTCTATTTCTGCCCAACAAAAAATGTCCACTAGTTATAACCTAAGGAGACATTTGACTATACTGAGCCAGATAGACATGGAGGACAAATTTACAAGAAATAATGTTACTATAAATTATATTCCCTAGCAAGCTTTGAAGAATCTATATCACAATTCGCATTTCAAAATTATACTAAAATACCTTATTTCAACATAGCATCAGTCATTGTGCGTTATTTTAACAAAACAAATGTTGTGTTCATAGAAGTGTGACAATATTTATTTCATTATTAATATCAAGAATTATTTTTACTAGGAAATATCTATATTTATAAAATATTTTTTTGTTTTCTCATTTTTATTTAATTCTTATTTTATTCTCATTAACTTTTTTTTTAATTTTTCAAAAATTTATAATATAAAAAGATTTTTTATTGTTCTTTATGTCTTTGTCATACAAAATAAAATCGAATAATAACTGTTATTGTTTAAAAAATTATTATATAACTACTGAATACAGAGTAACAATTTGTAAAATTAGCTTCCAGAATGATGACTTCCTGTGTTAAATTCAAAACATATTCACGTATATTTCATATAAAGTAAATCGGGGGAAGTTGCCCACATTTAAGGATTTTTCGATTAGTACATTGAAAATTGAAATGACAAGACCATGAAAAAAAAACTTTATTTTTCGATATTTAATTGGTTATGTTACAAGTTAATTCTCTTCTTAGTATAAAAATAAGTAAGAAATTTTATCTTAAGGAAATTCATTTAATTGTTTATATTCCTCCAGAAGGGGGAAGATGCCACCAGTCATGGAGTAAGATGCAACAACACCACAGTAAAAAATAAGGCAAACATTGCAAAATTAAATATGAAGTAAAAATAACTGTAGAAAAGCAAACAAAAATTAATTCTTTCATAATTAGCTTTCTAAAAAGAATAACAGTACATGTTCGAATAATAGCCTACACAACATTTCACTCAGAGCAAATGATTATCATTGTAATTTTCGCGCAGCCATTTGTTCCATTCGATGCACTGAATCCAGTCACACTTGGAACATTTTTTAACATAAAAGTACCCTTTATACAAAGGACAAAATGCTCGTCATTATTATCCTCATCGAAACTGTCGCCACTGGTGTCAAGAGGAATTTCTTCGCTTGAGGATGACAAACTGGCACGTCTTTTTCTTCTGTTTATTCGAAGGTTTCTTGTTACTTATTTTGACTTTACCCGCCTTTTCTAGCTTTCTTCGACCCTTTTCCCGCATAGTTGCTCTCTCTGATTCAGTTAAGACTTCTGATGTTAGTTTTTTCCCGTCCGGTTGGCTTGCGTTTTCTAACCAGAGGGAAGGGGCTTTGTTCCAGTGTTCTGTGCTGGTGGAGGCAACCGATGGTGATAGATCACTTATCATTGAATGCATTTAAGTATTATTAATTCTATTAATAAATATTAATTGCATTTATATTTTATACGATAGTATATAGTGTTACAAAATTAAAAACAATGTTTTTTTAAGTTTATTTCATTTATTTCTGAATCATGTGGCATCTTCCCCCAAGTATAGGAGGGAAATGCCACGCAAGCTTATTTCTTTATTTGCAACAGTGTTATGGCCTCTTCTACATGTATGGTACGTGTAATAGAATGCTTAACTCACTTATATTGCTAATATATTATTTAAAATAACATGTACGTTTATGAACATTAAATATGAGGAACGGAATATTATAAAAATTGTACTCACCACTTTAAATGCCCACGAGATCCAAAAATAACACCGATTAAAGACGATTAATTCAGATAAATTCACAAGCGACACTAATTTCGAACCAGACTCTTCACACAAGTGGCCCAGTATTGCTATCTATCGACGCAAAATGTACTATTAAGAAAAACTGGGGCCTTCCCCCAACTGGCGTCGTCTTCCCCCAAATTACCTGACGTTTTAAAAGGCATATAATACAGGATTCAAATTTTAAATATTCTACTACCAAATTTATGTAGTTGATATAATAATCATCATAGCTAATTTATATAAATTAGTCCATTTAAATATCTGGAGTCAATTATTATCTTGATTTAATCATTTAAAATGTATCATTAAATATTAACAAAATATTGTAACGATTTTTTCCGCCTTAGTAATAAGTAATAAAAACAATTCTGATAGTAGAAATTGATTTTGTGTAAGAAAAATTCTTATAAGTTCCTAAAGGAAATGCTGTTTCCTGTTAATTTTGTGATGTTGGAAAAAGTTCAAACTCATAAAAATATTTCCTGCATTGATGTTTAATTAATAACTAATAATAGGTGATTATAAATTTGGAACGTATTTTTAATTTATTTGTACGAAAATGACTCATGAGTGCCTGAAAAAATTATCTTGGAATAGAAAAAATATTAATTCATTGGTAATGTGTGATTATTGTGGCAAGGATTATATATATGTAGGATATCCCATAGAACTTTCTCTTTTTTTGTAAAAGGTTAGATCATCCCTTTGCAGAGGACGGCAATGTTAATTAAAAAAGCATTCCATATCAACGCCATCTAGGGTGCTTATTAAAAGGCTGAATCGTTTTGGTTTCGTCAGAGGCCCTCTAACAACAGACTAGTAAGCATCGCATCAGCGCGTCCGCGTTTCTTCGCCAGAACTGGCGGTAAGTCACCTACGCATCCAATAATGAGTTTCATTTGATCTTTAACGTCCTCCTAAAAGGAATTATCTATCTTTCCTATATTAATGTTCCCATATTTTTAAATGATTGCATGTCTTAATTTCCTTTCTGTATAATATTCCCCGTGTAAATACTCTCCTATAGTTCATAATAAATTATTTAGTTTCTTTAATCTATATTGTCAATTTATTTCTAAAAATTATAACCCGTGCATCCTAAAAAACCCCTAGACACACACTCTGCCAAATAAAAATCCCGCCATCTGAAGAATCTTAACTTTTTCGGAAGATTTCGGTTAGATTCCCACATATATATATTTTGAAAGAAAACTACCAAAGAAGCAAAGAATGCTTTTCTTTTGCAGTAAATTCAAAGTTGTATTCGATTTGTGAAAACACTGAGCCTGCACAGCAAAACCTTTTGTTTTTCTGAATAAATTTGTTTTTTATTAAGTTAAGTATATTAATTCAAGCGTCCAAATTTGGTAATGATGCCGCGTGCCACCAAGAAATGGTTCTTAGATTTAGGGACTTGCCGTTTCTGCAGGGCTGTTGCTAAAATGCAGCCCCATTGGAGAAAAAAAAACTAAGTGGAGTATGCTTTAGAGCAATGTGTATGTTAAATTTAAAAAATAAAATTGTAAGAATATTCATTAATGGTGTAGATAGACTTTTTTATGAACGGTGGATTCTAAAGTCAATACAAGAATTGGTGGCAATAGACCACGTAATTTTAAAACCTGGGTCAGTTGATAAGGATGACACCTGAAGTTGCATCCTATTCTTTAAACTTTTACACCATACTAATTCGACAGAGTTAATGTGCCACAGTCTCTCTACACGAAGGATCTTCAGTGGCTCTAGCATTTGAAGTAAACAACGTCGGTCCCGAGATCGAGACTTGGTGGCAAATTCTATTTGGACGACTGACTGATTGAGTCATTGATTATTGTCGTTAACTGAGATATTGGCAGCGGACCTTGTAATTTTTAGCCACGATCAATTTACATAGACGACACTTGAACTGACATCCCGCTCTACAAGCTTCACATTACTCCACCTTGAGGTTTTTGAGACTCGACAAATCAAACATGTATCAGGCCATCAACAGGTCTTGAACCCAAAACTCGACGAAGAAGGGAACAAGCTTGAGATCATGTTCCCTAAACTGCCGCTTCCATGAATTGAGTTTAAAATAGATATGTATTTTACAAATTATTAATCTAATTATAATAAAAAAAGCGAATTTTATTTGTGCAAAATGTTGAATTTCGAGTGCAAAATTTTTGTCTTTTGCATTATTTTTGTTTCATAAGTTTTTTAGCATTAAATTACTATCTAAAACTGATAATATTATTAATAATTACTGTGAAACATGCAACGGTTTTTTTCCATCCCCACTTCCTATTCATTTATCCAATCAGTTCAAAGACCTTAACGAAAGAAATCCAAATGACACACACACACATCCCTCTACCTATTCCAGACACATATTTTACGCCCTCTCCATTTATTTCCAGCCATGCCCCCTCCATATTTTCATATCAAATACTCCATGATTGATAAATACATTATTCACGATTAAAAACCGATAACTGATCACCCAAAACGTTCCATAAATAGAATCAAGGCACTGCAATCTGTTCGTCAGTTCTTCGAAATCACGTAAATCAGAAAATTCAGTCAATATCTATTGTTCTCGAATCAAGACGTACGGGGAATGAATGTCAAAAGAAAGGCACTTAGAAAAAATACCATGTGATGTCGCTTTCATTTACCTCATTCGAATTTATGATAAAGAAGAAAACATTCGCCGTGACGCACTTCCTACTTAAACTTCCTTTCCTTCGAGCCCGTGAAAGACAAATTTGAAAGTGTAGGAACAATGGCGCGTTTATCTCGGTAAAAGTGATTCGATTTCTTCCGTAAAAGGCAAAGGTTGAGTTTGCCCGTGTGTCGCAACTAAATAGCGGTTATATGATAATGAACCTGGAAATGCACTCTTGAGAATTCAGCAAACCTTGCAAACATTGCCTTATCTGTATCAAATTCGAGGATATTTTGACAGCCTTTTGGAACATTGTCGTTTTGATTTATTGAATCTATTAGCCGAGTCTTGCTGATCTGACAATGAAGGCTCTGTTGGTTTTATTGTGTGTTTGGGGTATACAGGGCTCCATTTTACCCTTTTTGCAAACCCCCAAACACGATGGGGTGAAGCGTGTGTGTCATTTGACGTCAGATAATTTCACTACGGTTGTGACTGCAGCGGATATTGCTGTTGTGGTTGTGAAGGATCCATTGGTGACAACAAAGTCGGTTTGTCCAACTGAATTGGAAACCTTCTCAGAGGTAAATTGTTTTGATACATTTGGTTATAATTAATATTCTCGAATATAAAAACAACAAAAGCTTTCAAAATATATTTTCACAGCAGGAAACGATGTTCTAAATATTAACATACATTTTAAAAAAATTAATATTCGCTGTGATTTTAGTAAAATAATTTTGTAAGGAAATAAAAACAAAGCCAAATGCTTACTTAATTAATGAAAAGATTATTGGATTTAAAAAGAGTATGTGTAACGGAAGATTAATGCTAAGCAAAGTTTTGGTTTCCTTCTTTTCGAGAAGAAACAATTTATTGTTTAAACTATTGAGTAACCTCCCTCCTATGTTTGATACGAGTAGAAGAAGAAAAAACGCTTTCAAAATATATTTTTAAAAACCTAAGAGATGGTTTTTGTTTTATATTACTAAGCATCAGAACGCAAGTTTTCAAACTTATGCCTAGCCCTTTGTCTTAAATCAGTGCCTAAAACTTATTCAAAATCAAAGGATAATATACCGTAGAATGAATTACTCAATCAAATCGGCTCTTCGTAATTCCTTTAGAAAAATAAATTCTCACTAAAAATTTTTTTAAATATTTCCACATTTCAATAATTTTTTTCTCTAAATACAGTCTAATCTTATAAGAAAAGAAAAAAATTTCGGGGCTTCAATTGTTACTTTTGTTTGCAATCAAAAACTTGAGAAATCGAAGAATACTCCATTTTCAGATTATTTCAAGAACATTGAAGTTTATCGTAAGGCGCCATCTACTGGCTGTTATCTTTCTTGAGTGGTTTTATCGAATATGAAAATTGTTTGATGTTCGAATAGAAATTTTGGTTTGCAAAATTCCATATTATGCGATGAAAAATCTAACATCATAATAGAAATAATCTGAAAATCTTAGTATTTTCGATGCCTATTTAAATTTTTAAAAAAAATATCGATCAAATTAAAATTAGTTGTTTTATGTAAATAATATTAATCCTTCTTTTAATGCAGCCATTTTTTTTCCTTCAAAAATCTCTTTTTATGTGATTATGTATAACAGATGTTATGCTTTTTACTGAAATTTTCGATAGAATTAGCTAACTTTTTATCACTTATATATATATAAGGAATAAACCTCTGTTCAGGAAGAAACTTTGAGAAAAACTTTGCAAATGTAAAATTGCTTCAAAAAAGCAAAATTGATATAAAAGGTAATTTTATACAAAGCAGCTTAATCTGAAACTTTAAAATCATAATCCATATTTTTTGAACAATGACGTCTCAAGACATGGGCCAACTAGGTCGGGGGCCAGGGCCACAATGGGGGCTTCGTCTCGTTCTTGACTCAGCCTTAATGAGATAATAATATGAATAATTTCAACGGTTTTTCTGGTTATATTCTCCGAAAAACTGGGAATTTTGGACAATACTTTAACTGGCTACGTGTGAAGACCGTCGTTCCTGTATAGGCCTATGCCTAGCCCTATATACCATCATTATTCATCAGTCAAAAGACGGCAGTCGGTCGAGCTTGTTTGTGCGATTGTAAGTCATGCACATTTATTTGCCTCAGACTATTGTTTGTACAAGTATTTGACAACGTATACCATGTACTGTCTACTTTTAAGGATCGTATGTGGGGCCTACTTTCGTGCAGGGGCCCAGGGCCTTAAAGACTTCCTGATTTGTGAGTAGCGTTTTTTAACGTGTCATTTAGAAATTTAAAGTTTTTCATTGAATACCGCACAAATAAGTATCATAAAAATTGGCAATGTTATCATTTTTATTATTATTCAATGATATCTGAGGACTACCTTATGAACAATTATCAAACGTATAAGCTGGCATGAATCCAAAATTTTTCACAACTGGGAACTTGTCACTTTAGCATAGCACATTATTTGCCACTTTTCTGAACAATGAGCTCAATGAGCCTTTCAATAAAAAAAATATAATGAAGCATATTTTCAACAACATTAAGTTTATTAAAGTACGTTTTATTTACATAGATGTGTATAAAACATTTCTGCTCTCCTTTTTTTTTTTTAAATTTTTGATAATGTAGAGTTAGAAATACCAAAATCTAAACAGATTCTCGTTTCTGTTTTTGATCAAGAGCCTTAAGAAGCTCCATCTTCCTTTTTAAGCGAAATAGGAGTTTCCTTTCCCCCCTGAGCTATTTACCATTATGCTCTTTAAAAAAATTCTTCGAAAATAGGGGGGGGGGAACGCGAACCAAACTCATTGATTTTTTTAATCACACTGCTACTTGTCACCAAATTCCAAAGACAACTGATGAGAGATTAAATGTTTTTGTGTGGCGTTTGTAGGGTTAGAGCAGGGGTGGGCAGACTTTTCCAGGGTGCGGGCTACTTCTAATTTTTTCAAGGAGTTGCGGTCCACCCAGTGACAGTGGCGCACACAAAGGCGAGGGAGAGGTCCGTGGGTCCGGACCCTCCTTCATAACCCTTCATTTTTTTCCGATTCATTATAGTCCCATGTATAAAGTACGTAAAATGTAATTAAGTTTTTGATATTAGTAATTATTTTTATTTATTGATGTTAATTTTTTATTCGGGAATTTATTTTTTGCTGTTTTTTGTTCATGACAATCCACAAAATCAAAAAATATGTTTGGCTGAGTATTGAGGTATGATAAGAGAATGGTAGATTTCCAACCCTCGACCCCCCTTCCCTTTAAAAATTCTTGTGTGCGCCAATGTCGTAGGTGTTCTGCCCAATGTCGTAGGTGCGGTGAGGTAAGGAAAAGGTTATTATTATAACTTAATAATAAGTACGGAACATGCTTACTCTCTCTTATCTACAGGACCAAAATAAGAGAATAACACTTTTAAAACCGCGCAAGGTACAAACTTAATAATAATAGCCCCAAATATAATAATATCAAATGATACATTTTGCATTCAAAATACATTAAAAAAAACTTTTTAACTTAAATTAGTTTTCGTTGTTATAGCCAGTAGAAAGCTTGGTCTGCGTTTCTGTCAGCCAATCTTGAATTTTCCGTATATAATTACTTTCTGATAAATTTTTAGGCGGTCATTCAAAAATATCTTGGCAGTCCACCTGTCGATCGCGATCGACGTAATGCCCACCCCGGGGCTAGAGGGTGAAAGCTTAGATTCACAAAATTGGCTCGTGTCCCAGGCGATTCTGAGGGTATTTCAAAGCCAAGTTTGCCTCCTTTCTACGAAACACGTGAAACAACTTCTGTTTCATTTCGCACGCCTCTTAAATCTAGCCTGCGCGGCTGATGTTGTCTGTATTTTGCTCATTGCAGAAGGAAATTGTTTTCGCGTTAAGAGAAAAAGTACAGAAAAGTACGTAGTAGTTTGTCGGGAGGGTTTTATTTCTTGTTAACCATTATTTCATCTTAAGGTATCCGACTACCATAAAATTGTGAATTTGGCCAAAAATTCACAAATTTTTTTTATGATTTTATTTTATAGACCATCTTAATATCTTTATAAAAATACCAAGTTTATCATTTCCCATTCACTAGAACAAAAACCACAAGCGTTTTAGTTAAAGCAGATGCCATTATTTTAAACAAGATGTCATACTTTAAAACGCGTTTGACTCGAAATATGTGTTTGTTTTTTTAAATACTCTAACGGGGGAGCGGTTGCTCAAACAGTTTTGAAAATAATTAACTGAAATTTTTTGTTTATGTTTTGTGTAATAGTAGAAGTGTTTTAACTTTCAGGTTTATCAACTTTTGTATTACAAAATTTACAGCCCCTTATGTGAATATAATCACTGTTTTTTTTTCAAGCAATTTCATATAATAACAAAAAAAAGGGCTCTAGTTTTTGTAAAAATTAAAATATCTCTTATCCTGAAGGTTATTTCAAAAATGAATAACATAGCAACACATCAGAATTGAAACATTGAAAATCTGCTTATAAACTTTTAGTACGTTTATGTTATTTTTTGCAAATTTTTTCTCATTTTAGTAATAATAATTTCTTTTTCTCTACTTAATTTTAGCATACGTTTCTTAAAATGAACTAAACAAATCAAAAACCACAAAAAAATCCCCATATCTCCATTTAAAAAAAAAAGTTGTCACAACCAGTCGGATACCTTAAACCTTTTTGCATTAATCGTATTTCACTGTATTTCAAATCATTAGAATAAATACAATAGAAAAAAAATATCAAACGCCAGTATATTTCCACATAAAATATTTGGAACACACATCTCAAACAAAGGGCAATAAAAACTGAATTTTTATTTTTATCGAAACTTTTCTTATAAAAATCATGACCACGATAGTTAAGTGCTCATGGTTGCGAACTCGTGGTTGGCGTTACTTACGTCGAGTAGTGTTGCTTCTGAGGACCTACCGCGTACGTTAACCTGTCGAGTCTTAAAGTCCTTACATTGGTGTGATGTGGGAGTTAAGAGAGTAGAGTGCCTACTGATGTTTCCGTCGTCACTTAATCGCGGCTGACAATTATGAGGTCCTTCGCCAATTGACCTCATATTACTTTAGAATGCGACTTTGATAATAAAAATAAAATCATACAAAAATAATTTTAAGCTGTTAATGTTGGAGGGGGAGAAGGGCTTCCTTTTGAAAAAAATTCCAGCTAAGAGAGAAAACTAGATTCAAGAAAATAAGCATAACTATTGGTGAGATATTTGTTTATAAGATATAATAAAGACTATTATATATATTTTTGAACAAACTCTTCGTCTATTGACACAACAACCCTGGGTGGGCTAAGGCCTTCTCAAAGACCCTCTTCCATTCCGATCGCCGCCTAGCAACAGTTCTCTAATTAGTCACTCTTAAAACTCAAAAATCTTTCTCCACACAACTAGCCGATTTCAATTTGGGTCTACTACTCCTAGTTCTAGTCTCAATAGTTTTGAAATGGAAAATTCTGAGCGTCAAGGACGACAGTCCATCAGCAGATGTGGCCCGCAAACCTCTAACGACCAGTGGACAAGCTACTCTAATAAGAAAAATTACTTCTGAATTCATTTTACAGATACACTTTGGTCACACATGGTTTATGTATTTTATACAGAAACTCATGTGAATTATTGTCAATTATATTTAAAATGTATATAAAAATTATCCGAATTTCATCCTTAATTTGATTGGATGAGACTTAATATTTCTGTCGAGCTACTGACAACGAACACGTGGCTACGGTAACTGAGTGGTACTGATCGCAAGCTCGTAGCTAACGTTGTTTCAGTTAAGTCTCGAGTTCGATACCTGATTCCACCAAAGGTCCGACAAGGAGTGGGGTTGAGGCATGTGAAATTTGTCAGGGCTTAAATTCTTTACTACCCAGGTCTGGAGTGGGTCGACTCAGCCTTTCATCCCTTCAGTAGGTTGATAAAATTAACAAACTTCCTTGGGAACTAAACACTGGAGGTTTAGCGCCACACTGACCTCCTGACAGGAACATCTGCTCATGCACCTCACTGCTCAAAGTCACAAAAACTGAAATGGGCACAGTAGGCCATGGCCCTCCAATCGTCTGTTGTGCCACTGTATTTAGTTTAAAGCCTTTACGTTGGCATGATGTGAAAGCTTGGAGAGAAAAGTATAATCTTGTGACGGATCTATCCGCGACTATATTAATACCTTGGGGGCTCTTCTAGGGACAAATATTTTTAATTCAACCAACTTTCGCTGACCAAGAAAGCGTGATTATTTAAATGAAGTATATTATATATATTCTGTTTTTACGAGTTTGAGAGTTGAAAAGTTGGAGTTGGCAAGTAGGAGTTAACAAAGAGTTTTGGATTAGTTTGTTAGTTGAAGGTTGAAGGATAGTGGAATTATTAAGAGGTCTTGGAGTTGTCCAGGAACACGAATTACGGATTGATCAAATCCCGATAAAGATCTCCTGCAAAATTCAAGTGTAGGATCCGCTGCATAAAAAGTACAGGCATCGTGAGCTTCTTTAATAAGAAGTTAGTTTATTAGAGTGCGACGTAGTTATATTGAGAGTATTTAAGCTATCGTAGATTCAGTTGAGGGTCCGTAGTTTTATCCCCTTGTTAGTGAATCTCACCTCCACGCTCTACTGTTTGATCGCCTATCTTAATTAGATTATTATTGTTTCTGATTGATATTTTGGTAACAATAAATTAATTAGCTTGAAATCATGTCTGTTGATCATTTAGTTTCTTCCACCACACATCTAGCCGGGTTTGCAGAACAAGGGGTTTCAGAGGCAAGTAGGAACCTACAGGTATTACAATCTTAAGTGTCATCCCCGTCATTTAACAACGGTTTTAAATTTGGTAGCTCCATCTCTATCTTCTGGATGGAACGTTGACTATCAATTAAAACTTTAAATGAAATTTATTTTTTAAGTTGTACAAAGAAGTTTAGGAAAACTTTGAAACGTTTGTGCAAAAGTCAAAAAAAAAAGTGAGTTGTGGGCCTTCTTTTCTCTAGACTAAGATTCTAAATTACGAGGCGTCCAAGGTAGCCTATTGATCAAGGTAATGGACTCGTGTGTGTGTGTGTGGCATGTCATGAGTTTAAGCCTTGTATCGCTGAAGGCACGCCCTACAGAGAGGGCTAATGCAAATTAAATATGTAACCACTAGGGCCGTGGGTAGCCTAGTGGTTAGAGCATCGGACTCATGACCGGAAAGCCTGGGTTCAATGCCCAACGCCACCAAATACTCGCCAAGTACAAACGGAGAACGTGCTCGTTAAATCAGCGGGTCCGAATGGTGTCGCCATCTATCGTGTTGTGTGAGCAAAATCGTACTGTCACCTTCTTGGGGACTCAAAACTTAGGCTAACGACAGGCGTAAGATTCTAGTCCTTAGCCGCGATGAATTTCGTGGACTTTGATCTGATGTTGCTGTCGATCAGGTGGCATAAGCAACAACAACAAATATGTCGAGTCTCAAACGTCCTCCCGTTGATGTGGAAATTAGAAGAAGGGGTCAGGGGTCGTCCTCGTCACTTGACCATGGTTTTAAATTACGAAGTTAGTCACCAAAACCCTTCGTGGAGCTGAATAGTGTTACGTTAATATTCACTCAATCACTAAATTACGTGACAAGACACCAGTACTTCTACAATGAAATTAAATAAAACCAGTCAACTGATCGGATTTAACGAAATATCCTATTACTGTTTCTCTGACAAGTGATTGCTGGTGGTCCTTGGTTAGCTCTCTAGAAGCTATGAACATTATTTCAGAAAAAGATTTGGCTCACAAATGCATACGAAGTGTCGATCTCATTTCCTCGAGGCCGAGTTAGCCTTGCAGTCAGTCGCGAGTTTCAATCCCAATGCCACTGAAAACCCACCGTGTAGTAGAGATGATGCACTTTTAAATCTTTAAGAGGAATAAATTACTCTCGTTTGCAGAGTGTAGAAGTTCTGAGAAGGGTTTGCAGCTCAGGCGCCATCCTCGTCAGTGGCGAAACGTACATCCCCCCGCATTGTGGGGGGCAGGGTTCTAGAGGGCCAAAAACCTGACTTCACGTGGTAGCCCTAAAATTCCACTTTACACCACTGATCGTCATTATTTGTCATTGGTTCGAAATTACGAGGTCCGTCACCAATAGGCCTCGTGATGCCTTATAGTGCGACGTTAAGAAACACAAACTTACTCATTATTTCAGAATGGTTCACAGTTAAAAGAATCTTTAATATTCTTCATATATTTCGAATGAATAAATGAGTGAATGAATATTAACGTCGCACTATTCGGCTACTCGTGGGCTTTTGGCAACGGACCTTATAATTTTAAATCATGGTACGCGACACCTGAGAGAGAGCTGACACCTCCCTCTTCTAACTTCCACACCAGCGGGAGGACGTTTGAACTTCGAGAGATTTAACGTGCATCGCCCCCCTACACGGTGGGTCTTCAGCAGTACAGACTGGAACTCATGACACTGCGGCCACGAGTCCGTTACCATAACCACTAGGCTACCACGGCCACCATATATTTCAAAGTGTCTATAATTCAAACTAAATCCTTAGTAAAGTTTGGGTTTTGGAAAAAGGAGCACATAATTAGAATATAATATGGTACTTTCCTTTTTCTTTTTCAAAAAATATTTAATTCTTAGTGATATTAATGCATTAAAACGGTATCTTTTTTTCATCTACTTCTCATTTATCTTACAAGAACAATACAAGTATAAACCCATTACGTCACAGACAGTTTTCGATTGTTGCTCTTTAAAACTATCCTGTCTCTCAACACTGACCGAAGCGCAACAACTACCCATGGAATGTGCCAGAAACCGAGAAAATACGAGTATGAATACACGAGAAACCCATTTTGAAAAGCCATTAAACTCCATTTTCGACCGCTATTACCTCCTCCTCATTCAGCAAAGCGTTTCAGTTGCTTATTATTTTTTAACCTTGAAGGGAAAAAGGTGAAAGTAGCCTTGTTTTAAAAGAAGTGTTCCACTTCAGAACTTTCGTCTGACACATTACCCTACAACTTACAGTCGACTAAGCACATTAAACGTTTTAAATTCCGTTTCTTTGTTCATTGCAAACCATGCACTTTTTTTTTCTTTTTCTGTTCTGTTTTGAAAATGTTATTAAAATTTATTCTATGAATGCATTACATGTAAATAGAAAACAGGTACCAATTATGTTAGATGATGATAGTAATAAGGAAAGTATTATTTAAAATGAAAATTATATTTTCCAAGTATTGATGTAAGGATCAAAGTTGTTGAGTTTGAGTAAAAGTTAAAATAGTTTATAGAATTTTAATATCTTTCGAGCATTATACAATAGTTTTTAAAAATTATCCATCAGTAAAAATTAGTGCAAAAGAGTATTTAAAATTGATGAGAAAATCTCTCTATATAAAAGGCTTTTGATAAGTTACAAAAGGTTTTGTTCTCCAAAAATCTTTTACGCAAAATTAATATTTAAAATGAACTTAAAAATCCTCTTTGAGCAAGCTCGGTACAAAATACTCATTGTAATATTTTAATCAAGCAATTACTAAGATGTATATGAATTTAACATACAAGTAACATTTTATAAGATAATTAGGATAACAATCTAAAAAAATATCTTTACTTTTTCTTTTCTTTTTTTATTCTTCTTTAAAATAAATATACAGTGACATTTTCCCAAGGTCTTATTTTCAAAAGACCTCATCATCTCCTATTTTCGGTTGTTAATGCTATTAGCTGCGGTTGTGGGCACATTGCCAATGAGCAATATATCATTCGATTTTTATAAAAAGAAAATTCATTTGGAAAATGGTGTCAAATTTAATTTATGTTAACCATGACTCAAAACTACCGCACACAAGCGCAAGTTTAAAAAATATGTTTAAAATTTACAAATTAACTAAGAAAAAAAATGTTTGTAACATTTATCTTTCATTTATCTATTTTATAAAATAAGTGTTTGTGGCATTTATCTTATTACCCTCCTGCTTCGCTGGCTTTTTCATAATTTTGAATGAGAATATATTGTTTAAGTTATTTTTATCTATAAGACACATAAAGCTTTTAATATATAGAAAAATATTCCTATAGATTACACCCCTTGATTTAAAAAGGACAGGAACTGAATATCTGAAACGGAAGTATATTTATCTTTTATGCTTCCAAACCTCCTCCCCTCCTTCGGAGTCGATTTCTACAAACCCTATCTTTAGCAGATCTCTAATCAAGAAAAGAAACATGCTTGCCAAATTTTTCAATTCTGCAAGTCTAATAACTCAAAAACGGAATTTTTATATATATAACCCTTATCTAAGCCGGACAACCCCTAGGGAAAACGATTTTAAAAAAACCAGTTCTTAGCGTATCTCCTCTCAAGAGAAAAGTAACATGTTTTTCAAATTTCAACTCTAGGTCTGTGTAATAGTTCAAAAACGAGAATTTTTCTCTGTACGATTCCTATAGAACATTCCCCCCCCCCCTTCCCTTTGGAAGTCTATTTTCGTAAAACCCGTCCTTATCAAATTTCAACTCAACAGACAGAATTTGATTGCCAAATTTCAATTTTGTAAATCTAACAGTTGAAAAACTGATTTTTTTTTTTAACTGTAACGCCCTTGTTAACTCCAACTTGGGAGTAGAATTTCGCAAAACTCATTCTTATTGGATCTATATTGAACACTATAAACATATGAGCCAAACCTCAGATATCTAGATCTTATAGCTCAAAACGGGAATTTTTTCCTTAATTTGCTCAAAACCCATTCATAGCGGATCTGCACCCAACAAAACAAAAAAGCCTGAGAAATTTTACATCTGTAGATCTAACAGAACTGGAGATTTCGTAATGAGCGAGTGTGAGTCGCTTTTATTCTATATATAGATAGATAATGGATTATTTTAAATTAATTTTTAAAAAATGCTTTAAAAAGCAAAACACGGTTGTATTTTGGATACTTTACAAAATCTTTAACGTTTTGGATGTTTAATACAATCATAATTTTTTTTTATTCTTTTACCACAAACTATTTGTGTTCACATCACTAATTGGCATTAAAAATGAATATAATCTTTAGAAAATTAGCCGTTAGCCATCCGCTTTGCTGGGTATGGGTATTGCATGATGTTTTATAAATATATACTGTATATATATATATATATATATATATATATATATATATATAAATTATTGATATCTAAGTCCTAGCATTAAAAATTCGATTGTATTGAAAAATATACTTATACCTGTAAATCTCGCCGCTTAATAAAAAAAAAAGGAAAGAACTTATAATTTGTATTTTCTAATAATCTCTAAAATTGAAGTATGCAATAATGTTTGCAGTTTCGTAACCCTATAACCAAGTGGATTTCCGCAAAACCAATTTTCGGTGGATCTCTACTCCGTAAAATAAACATGCAAGTTAAATTTCAAGTCTAAATCCAATAGAGCAAAAACGAAATTTTTACTATCAATACCCCCCGTAATCTCGTTGAGAGTCGTTCTCCAAAATAACCGTTCTTAGCGGATTTCAGTTCAACAAAAGAAAAATGCAAACCAAATTCCATTATTATAGTCCTTGTAGTTCGAAAAAAGGATTTTTTTTTTATCAATACACCCCAGTAACCCTTTGCTCCCCCAGGAGTTGATTTCCCTCAATTATATTCTTAGTGTGGATCCCTATTCAACAACAACAACACAAAAACATGCTTAACCAGTTTTAAGTATGTGGGTCTAACAATTCAAAAAACAGGAATTTTTTTTTTCTATAACTCCCCTTGACACCTCACAACCCTCCTTGGGGGGTCAAAATTCGTTTTACTCTTTGTTAAAAGAACTATATTCCAAGAAAAGAACATGCCTACCAATTTTCAAGCAGGTAGATAGATCTAATAGTTTAAAAATGGAAATATTTATCTATTACGCCCCTTAATACCCCGAAATGAAACTTGAGGGTTGATTATCGCGAAGCTCATTTTCTAGCTGTTCTCTACTCTACGAAAGGAATCTGCTTACCAAATTTGAAGACTGTGAGTCTAATAAATTAAAAATGGAAAAAAATTATCTGTAGCGCGCCTTGAGCCTCGCAAGTTACCTAGGGGTCGATTTTCGCAAAACACATTAAATAGGGGATCTTTAATCCATGAAAGGATTCTGATAATCATATTTCGAAACTGTACGTCCAGTAGTTTAAAAATGGAAATATTTATCTATAACGCCCCTTAAACCCCGCAACGCCACTTTAGGGATCGATTTTCAGGAAACCCTATTCGTAGCGTATCTCTACTCTATGAGAGGAATTTGCTTACCAAATTTCAAGATTGTGTGTCTAATAAATTAAAAATCGGAATAATTATTTATATCTCCCCTTAACCCTCCGCAATACCCCTTGGGGATCAATTTTCCCAAAACCCATTTTGTAGCGGATATTTACTCCGTGAAAGAAACATGACTAACAATTTTCAAGTAGGTAGGTCTAGTAGTTTAAAAGCGAAAATATTTATCTATTACGCCCCTTCATTCCCCGCAACACCACTTTGGGGGCTATTTTCTCAAAACCGATATTGTAGCTGATCTCTACTCTATGAAAGGAATCTATTTATCAAGTTTAAAGACTGTGCGTCTAATAGTTTAAAAATGGAAATAATTATCTATAACGCCCTCTAAGCCCCCGCAACGCCACTTGGGGGGTTGATTTTCACCAAACTCATTTTTTAGCTGATTTCTACTCTATGAAAGGAATCTGCTTTCCCAATTTCAAGATTGTTCGTTGAGTAGTTTAAAAATGGAAACAATTATTTACAACGCCCCTTAAACTCCGTAATGCCCCTTGCAGTTCGAATTTCGCAAAAAATCCGTTCTTAGAGGAACTTTACTCCATGAGAGAAACATGTCTACCAAATTTCAAGTATGTAGGTCGAATAGTTCCGAAGATATCGTGATTAGTCAGTCAGTCAGTCGCTTTTCTTCTTTATATATATAAATTCCACGATTTCCAAAGAAATACGCATGCTGTTAAAAAGTACTGTGTAATTGCATTGACTTATTCAAGGATCTCTGTACTTTTTCATACTGTATTGTAAAAAAAAATTAATAGCAGTTGATATTAAGGCATTGAAAACTTAAATAAACGCATTAATCAAGAATTTCTGAAATTTTTTTAACATAAGCGTATGTTAAAAAGGCCATATCAAGAACAAGTGAATTTAATACAGAGTAAAAAAAACATCAGAAAATTAAGATTCTCCAAGTTCTCTCCCCTTGTTACAAATGAAGACATCGTAATCTAAAAATAGACAGTGATATAAAACTTATGCAAGTAAGATCATGTGACATCACCGTAAATGATAAACGAACTGATGTTACCGGCTTACCCACTGCGAAGCACATGGCCCAAATTTATACTCAACAATGGCTTCTTTCTCCTTCTCAAAAAAAAAAAAAAAAAAAAAAACTTCACAAGCCTCATTTTAATTTCGTGAAAATAGTTTGAATAAATATTAGTTTCAGCTGCCAATGATTGAAAAATTCCCATTAAACTAACATAAGCGATGGCCCAGCTAGAAGACCATCGGTCGGGAAGAACTAAAATGTACTTATGATCACATAGTTTTCCTATTTGACTGGATAATTCTATTTTATTTTCATTCGAAAAACGTGTCTTTATCTCAAAACTTCTCTTCAAAAATAAGTATTGACCTATGTTTGTGAATTTCAGCATTACATGGCCGCACTGCATGAGCTGAAACTGCATTTTTTTAAATTTGGTCAAGTGAAGAAAAGGGACACCGGAAGCGAACTACTTTGTTCTAAAATCTGTATTAATCCACTTAGAATTCTAATTTATTTTGATGCAACGCCTGTTGCTTTGTGCGATAATCTTTTTTGCGAATGAAATCCAGACTTTAGTTTTATCTGTAGTTCGATTGAAACATTCATTTATCTGCCATGAAATTAATGGCTGATTCTAACGGTTTCTGGCAATAATTAAAAATAGGGGAAATGATTATTAGGGGGGGGGGTATTTAAAAATTATTTACGCAATATATACAAAAATCACATTATTATGTCTAGAAAATTGAGTTGTGGCTATATTCAAATAACTAACGGTAGGTTATAGAATTCTTTCAAATTATTAATATTCCTTAAAGTTGACTCTTTTTGGCAGTAAACTTTGTCCCAGCAACTAAAACTATTCGTTTTGAATAACATTTGAATTCCAACAAAAGTCTGGAACATTCTTAATGATAATGTAGACGTGTTATAAGATCAAAAAGAAAAATATCTAGCTCCGTAACTAAATAAAATTTGTTAGCTAAAAATTTTCGAATTTTTGGCATCACTTTACTAAAAACTGAACTCTTCTGTTTTCCTTGTCTTCCCCCTCCCCTTCACAAATAAGATTTGTAAAATATTATTAGCAGAGTCATTCTTATTAAAATTTAGTAATATGCCTGATTTGCTTAGTTTGCCTTTCAACAGGGGCCTATAATACTGCTATATAAATATATAATCTTCTTTTTAATGGGGTTGCACGTTGGTATCTTAAGCCTTTGCAGACCTAGTACATTCCCCAGGAGCTGGTATCACTTTTTAGCGCTGCATCATATAGGCGATACCAATTACAGCAAGCAATTTTGACACCCAGTTTCCTCCAAAGAAGGAGGCATCTAAGCTCTTGACGAGGCGAACCTGTACTGGAATTTAATTTTGCCGAGAGCATCCAAACCAAACAGACACTAAGGATCTTTTACATGCCGCATAATCATGACCGCTGTCGATTTTCTGCATCATGAAAATCTACCGACTTGGGCCGGGGTCGAGCCCGCAACCTTGGGTGTAGAGGGCCAGCGATAAACCAACCACGCCGCCCAGCCGGCAAATATATAATCTAATATTTATATTTACAAATTTATGAACAAGATACATGATACAACTAGTTTCTCACTTAAAATACCAATTATCATTAAAATGGAAATTGATATAAAAAAAAACCTTTTTTTTTCAGATTCTCAAACAAATTGGAATCAACGGGAATAAATTAAATGTAAAAAAACTTTTTTAAGAACAAGCTTTTATTTAAACGCGCTAAAAAGAGTAAAATAAACTTTTCCTTTAAAACTTTTTTTACTATCAACTTATAACGTCATTACACAATTTATATGATATAAAAGCTTGTCGCAATATTTAAGTACTCATATTTACTTAGTTTGAATTTTTAAAAACCAAAATCAATCAGGTCAAGTTATTTATTTTACTTGTTTATCTACACATGTAAATCTCGCGACAAGCTTTTATATCATATAAATTGTGTAATGACGTTATAAGTTGATAGTAAAAAAAGTTTTAAAGGAAAAGTTTATTTTACTCTTTTTAGCGCGTTTAAATAAAAGCTTGTTCTTAAAAAAGTTTTTTTACATTTAATTTATTTTTTACTTTTTAGTTATCGCTGGACAGGTTTCTCAGCCTGTTCAACTCATTGAACGCTGGTTCGCCATCCCTGGTTTAGCTGAATTAATTCTCGCAAAATGGTATTAGACTAAAAACACAATTTTTTTAAATCCGCAATTTTTAAGCAATTTTTTCAATCTTCATGCAGATTTTGGCTAGCATTGTTCTACACACGAAAAGAAAGGTTTAGTGAGATTATCTTCATAAATGACAAAGTTATTAAATGTTTAATTAAAATTTTGACTATTTTTGAAAAACTTAAAGAATATATTATTTATTTGAAATATTTTGAAGATAAGGGATGTATTTCTCTAACATATTAGAAGAAAATTTTAATTGTTTATTAAAAACTTCAAAAGGCATTTAAATATTTGTATTAATCAATAAAATGCTTAAGACTAAAAACGCATTTTGTAATCAAAAAAGAAAGTTTTATCAAATAATGATAATTTTTTGCTGGACATTGAATATCTTCTACGTAAGAATCAATTTTTTTTAATTGCTCAGATCATCTTTAGAAACTTGATTTTGAAAAAATCAATAATTAAATTCAAATAAAATTAACAGATTCTATTTGTAATTAAATTTAAGGACACATGTCGTAGTGTGTGTTTAGATTACTGGTGATAAAATGAGGTATATTTAAATTACTCGTAGGCTTAAAATTAGAAAATTTCTTTAAAAAATTACTTCATTTTATTGTAAAATTATTTTTTTTAATCGAAAATATATTGCATTTCTAGATAATATTTTCTCTTGTTGTTTTCCTAGCGGATTCCTTTTTGATGGGTAAGATACATTAAATAAATGATCTTTCCGATTCTGTAATTTTTTTTTTGTCTGAGTTTCATAGATTAAAGTTAGATAAATTATTTAAAGAATTTCTTCAATACTCCATCTCAGTTTAACTTGGCAGCGTTGAGAAAGGTATACAATGTACCTATCTACTTGAAAAATAGCTCTACTTTTTTGTTTTGAATTTAAATCCAAGGAAATAGATAGAAATTTGTAAAAAAATTGCATACGTTGTAGAAATTAGATTGTTTTTACGTTGTAGAAATGTAATTATTTTTTAGACAAAGTTAATTAATACTGTCAATAGCGCAACGTTATGAAATTCCAGTTTGGCTGAAAACCGATTTTTGACGCCAACTTTTGTCATTGTTGTAACAATAAAATTATTACACAACAAAGCAGATATATCCAAGTTGGCACCCAAAACTAGTTTAAAGTTTTCAATTAATATCTTTTTAATTAATTGCAATATCGGAATATGAATGGTCAAAACATGCATTGTCATCCAAACTAAACGTGTATACAAAATTTCAGCTCAATGGGAGGAAGATATCAGCTTCAAAATTGAGTTGCAAGATTCCACCTGAACAAATTACATACATACATACATACATACATACATTGTAAGTTAAATAAAAGCTTTTAATAATAAAAAATCACTATAATTAAGATTGAGTGTAGACAGTTTGCAAAAATAGCCCAAAGATTAAGTTCAAGAAAAAGACTTGAAAATACCCCCGCAATATAAAAACTGACCAATAAGAAGGGGAAAAAAATAAAAATAAAGAAAGCAGAAAAGATAAAAGAAAATGTAATTTGTGAATCCTTATTAGAACAAAAAGATTTTAATCATAGCTATTTTTTTTAAAAAATTGTCTTTGAGGAATCAATTAAATGTGAAAAGCTTAAGTCCACATCACCAATTTCTACTAGTTTTCAAAACCTTTATAGAAGAGCCTCTGTATTTATATTATAAGATGCATTAAAAGTTTTTCAAAACATTTGCAGAACAAAAATAAGTGACTGTGGGTACTTGTTTTCATTCTATTAGTGTATGAGTAACATAACCGCTGCATCAGAGTACAATATTGTTGACCTTTTGTAACAAAAACAAATGCTTCTTGCTCCTTCAATATTGGAAAAAACCAGGTATGTCCAGTTAATATTGGTTGGTGAATAACTTTCAGTCATAGGCTGTCTGAATATGGTATAAATTGTTATGTGTTTATGATGATATATCATACCTGAATATCATTTTAAATATATTTATCTGAAGAAATTATCTGAATTGATTTTTCATGTCCTTATATGATTTCAGATTATGAGGTGTGTTTCGTGCAGTAGAATAGCTAGTCAAATGTTTATTCAATGCAGTTAAACTAATTTATTAACTTTCCTTTTTCATAATTATCAAACATTTTATAATTATCAAGTATCACTATCCACACATTTCTGTGAAATATTGATATTTTTGTGAATTTAGGAAAGCACTACTCTTCCAGTTACCTTTGTGTTCATTAAATCCTATTTAATAAAATTTTCATATTGTAAATTTAATATTAATGGTACGACAGTATTTATTATTTTTAAGCAAATTAATTGTATGCTGAAGAGATAAATACTAATAATTTTTAAATTTTATTACGATTATTATAAAAATAATAAAATTGCTATTCACTTACAAATTCTGAAAAAAATAATTAAGATTTTTCTAATTTGGCCTATCAAAAACGCCCACACCCAACTGCTTATTCTGCTCCACCAATATAACCTTCTCCAGTGCAAATCGAAAATAATTATTCAACATATTGCCAGATGCAGATGCACAAGAGTTGGGGAAAAAATGAAAAACCTTTCTAATCCACAATTACATTTTTTTCGCAATTCTTCGATTTCTACTTAGTATGTTTACAATTTAAAAGTGAATGGAGAGTATGATTATTAAATTATAATTTCCATAGTTCCTTAAATATTATTTTGTTTTGGAGTTGAAATTAAAACTCCTCGACAGTGAACATGGAACATTTATAAATTTCATCCCTTTAAAGTATGGGGTTTTTTTGCAATATGGTGTAAAAAGGAGTTGTGCTTTTCTATATATTACGAATTTCTGTATTATATTTTCATTGTTTCCACTAAAAATTGTTTTGTATGGAACGACTACATTATGACGTAAAACGACGTTTTTGACAAAAGGTTATCAAATTAAAAGATCTTTACGGTATTTAACTTGTGTATAATTTAATTCATATAGCATTACTTATAATAATCGATTAGGTTTAAAGCTTGGACTCATTGCATAAGATGTTCAAACCGGTTTTGACAACTACTTTAGCCGTTATTGATACGGCCTCGAAAACAAAAGCAGTCGTAGCACAAACCTCCGATGCGCTGCCTAAAAATAAATCACAATCAGTAGTAAACAATGTTATATGGATGTTGTGGTAACTTATTATTCTCTTCAGTCTTTGTGTATCGAAATTTTGTTAATTTAATATGAAATATTAAGATTAGTTATTGCAATTTAATGAATAATGGCAGAATTTGATACAATTTTCGTAGAAGATGTGGAAGAAGAACATTATCATGCCGACTTTTCCGTGGAACCTGTGGTAATACGCGGATCTGGTAATATGACTGTTTTCGGTTTGAGCAATAAATTTGATACTAAATTTCCATCTGCATTAACTGGAAGAGTTGCTCTCGAAGAATATAAAGCCACTATAAATCGAGTGAATAGTGTTCTACGAAAAACACTTCCTGTAAATGTTAAATGGTTGTTCTGTGGTTGTCTATGTTGTTGTTGTACTTTAGGTTGTTCTCTTTGGCCTGTCGTTTGTTTGAGTAGAAGAACTCGTCATTCTATAGAAAAAGTTCTTGAATGGGAAAATAATCACCTGTATCAAAAATTAGGATTAAGATGGAAATTAAATAAGCAAGCTTGTGAAACAAATAGTATGATGGAATATGTCCTTCTAATAGAGTTCATTCCTAAAATACCTATTCATCGACCTGATTAAAACTTTTTATCATTAAAATTTTCATGTGTATATGCATACAGAGTTCGCCAATAAGAGTGTAGTTTGTGTCAAAAATCTGTGTATTGCGAGTTAACAAAAATTACTAACATTTGAAATATTCACATCTACTGAATTTGTGAATGCAAAAAGCACATTTTAGCAAATTATTCCTAAGAATATATCCTGGAATATGAGTTTAGGCAACATATAGCTTAGAAAGTAGTTTTAATGTTTATTAATTTATTTAAAAAAGCGTTGAGGCTTAGCTGTTATATTTGCAAAAATTAACTTGTCGCGAGACAAGCAGTAAATTGCACATCTTTTTCTGTTAATGTTTCTGTCTCTGTTTTGTATTTTAATACAGATTATTTAATTTAGTTAGTCAAGAAATTATATTTTATATTGAATCATATGTGGAAGATTTTGTATTTATATTTATTTACATTTGAGTGGTTTAAAGAATTTTTGTTTCAAAAACACAAGAATACTGGCATTTGGGTTGGAAAGTATAAATGCTTTGAAATAAATATGTAGGTGAGTTATGTTTTAATATTTGTTATTTTTGCTATGTAAATTCTTAATATGTAAAATAAATAATAAATTTTAATAAATGTTTCTTGAATATATATTGATTATTGTAAAGTTATTTTTACAACATTTAATGAATTGTAAAATTAGTTTTGTTTCTGTTAAGGTAAAAGTTAATGTAAAATTATATTGTTTGTGTTATGGATTATTCACTTCATAGAATATTTCTGCATTGCAGCCTTTGATATTAAATTATATATAGATGTAACTAAAGTTAAACTGCTTTGGGGGGGGGGGACAATTTTAGATTTTTTTTTTCATTATGATTATATACATAAAATTCTATGTCAATCCTTTTTCACTACATTATGTATTATCTGTTACTTCTTGGCTTATTTATGTCTGTTAAAATTATTACTAATACAAATATTAAGTATTTTTCAATGGTGTGAGGATAAGAAACATTTGAATATATTTTAATAAAACTGAACATGCACAATTTTGGCAGTTTTCTTATGTTTGTAAATGTTTGAATTGTGTGTAATTACAAATTTCTAAAAATATGAGCATTTCCTAGAAATTCTCAGTATTGGTATATTTTAGCTTTTCCTTGAACTTGCATTTTGTCATCATGTATATATTCACTTTAATATTGTATTTTTTCTTTTCATTTACTACATCTTAAACCATTTATTAGCAAGTTATATACAACCACTATTAAACTATATTTTTATGAAGGTATGATAAAGTATATAAATATTACAATTGTTAGAGAGAAAGTTGATTTAATGACATAAATTTGTGTTTTCGGTACTTTTGTATTAAGGTAACTGCAGCCAGATTCGCACCTCGTGAATTGCACACTTTCCACCAAAATCTGACGGATAGTTTTTTGTTTTGTTTTTTTTGGAATCTGTGGTACTTGCATGTTATTGCAGCAATGCCAACATTTAAGATAACTTGCCAAGTTGGGAACTCTGATTTCGTATGTTATATACTCGCTAAATTGCAACCATTTGCTTCATTTCATATAATGTCACCAATACGGTTGCAATAATACACAAGTACCAAATCTGTTTTTATTGTTCTCTTTTGGTGTTCACAGTTCAATTCACATGGTGCAAATTTGGCTGCAGGGATCTTACTACATAAGTACTCTCTTTTCTTAATTATGTTGTGAAAATCAATATTATGAGGAATTATGCTCAATTTTCTTAGTGAACATATATATTGCAAAAGATATGCAATGTTAATTTTTATGAATAAAATTTTCTTGTCTTCCTGTAGAGAAGAATGTCTTGATATACAAATGATGAAATCAGTAATGACTAACTTGAGTGAAGATTTAAGATGAACCTTTAATTATTCAGTTTAAATAATAATTTTTGATCCACATTCTATTTTATTTTACTGAGATGAATATTTTTTTAACATTTGTTTTATAACTAGTTTATAAAACAAATATTGTTTGCATATTAACTAGTTTTTTCCTTTGCTATATTTAAAATGTAAAGTACTTGATAGATAAAGAATTTAAAAAGAAAAATTGTTTTTGAAAAACTTCTAAAAAAATTTTCTTTTTAATTTCCTTTTATTATATATCAGAATTTTGAGATATAAAAAATGTTTTTTTTTTTTAATGTGCAATATATTTGTAACTTTTTGTGTTTTCTTTTTCTGTTAAAAAATAATTATTTAAGAAAGTCTTGTGATTTGCAACAATAAAAGGTTTTGTCTTAGATTTTCCTTTCATACATGAATTAAGTGATTATTTCCCGTGACTGTTTACAAGAATTATGTAGAGGAAAGTTTAGTTCTTCTGATAAATTAGCAGTTTGCGTCCTTTGTAATGGTTTATTGAAATGCCAAAACAATTCTTAAATTATCTGCTTATTCAAGTGTATCAATTTACAAGGACAAGTGCATTATAGAAGATATGCCAATGAGTAGCTTTTCAAGGTTGATTGCATTTACATCACCAATTGAAGTTTTATCTTTCTGAAATAAATTAAATGTAATTTATAGTAAAATCAGAACCTATTATAAAAAATTACTTAAAATTTCCTTTATTTGCTCAAATTTCTCTTAACCTATTTACACCTAACTCTATATTAATTTAGTGGTTGTCATGTTAGAATTATTTGCAAACTATTTTGTGTTTTTTTAAATTATTTTGTTATTTATATGCTAATATTTGTCATTTTTAACTTATATTTTCATACTTAATCCTAAAATTTAAACCTTCAACAAAAATGGGTTAATCCTCAATTTTAATAGAAATGTTTGTTGAAATTATTAAGAATTATTTTAAGTTTTTAATAAAACATTTTTTGTTTTAGATTACAGCACAAGTTCTCCGAAAAAAGAACAGTATTGTTTGTGAAGTACTACCTGATGTTCTCAATATTCCTCAAACTACTAGTGTTTCTGGTAATTAGCATAAACTGTACATCTATCCCACTATAATTTTGTTCCTTTAGCTTATTCTTAAAAGTGTAATCATGTCTTATCATCAAGTAATTGTAAAATATTAAATTGTGTTGTATTTTATGGGGGAGGTGGGAATAGATCAATTTATAATTTCTGAAATAGACAGCTTTTTAATATTAAAAAATATTTTTTTTACATGCATTTGTTGAATATAAATTTATTTTTTGAAAAAATCATTACAAATATTTGTCATTCCAATTTTACAATTTATGTAATAACAGAGATGAATTAAAAGTAATCAAGTTAATTATTATAGATAAAGTGATTATTAAAATCTTGCATGAATAGAATTCTTTAATTTGTTGAATACTTGTATATTAGTGCAATCATATTGATTGAAATCTCCAATGCTAAAATATGTGTTAAATTCTGAAAACTCAATGCCATTGCTTCACGAAAACCATGCATGTGATTTCCAGTTTTGTTTTGGAAAATGATGCTGCAGTTTTCATAAGTATTTCGTTTTTCTATGTGCACCCAACTCTTTTTCACATAGTAGAATATGTTTCTTAAAAAACTATGCAAAAAAATACATGAGACATACAATGAAATACGTTTAACATGAAAACACTTAAGACAAAATTTTGGTTAACACGAAATAATGCAGGGGTCTTGACAAGCTACCATGTTTGTTATGCTTTTTTTTCTCTTTACACAAAATGAAAATCACTTAATGCTAAAAGATTTCCCTGATGGGATTGAACAAAAACTAGAAAACACCAGAGATTTAAGAGGGGTGGGAAATGAAAGCGGTAGTTTTTTTTCGCATTATATTTTTGTATTATTGGTCTGTTCTGTGTCTTCAGAAGGATTTGTTGCAGAAGATGATAATGTGCTTACAGCCCTGATTATGGCAAGCAAATACATTTTGAGTTTGTTTAAAGCTGAACAAATATTGATGCAGTTTCCGAAGCCAAAAATGAAAGGAATAATGCAGCTTCGGTTCCCACATCATCCGAAATGAGAAGCATCATGAAAAGAGTTTGCAGTTATTTAGATAAAAATTCCAATGGTAAAATGAAGCACAAAATAGACTACTTTGAACAATTTTTTGACAACTTGATGCTAAAATGACAATGAAAAGAAAAATATCAGATTATTTTTCAAAAACTCAATAAACTGTCTGATTTTCAAAAAACTTGAAAATTTTGTATTAAATTTCATTCTCTTGTGAATGCTTTTGATTCATTGATATTAAATACATACATATCTATGTAAATGAAATGTACTCTAATGAACTTATTTTTGTTTAATATATGGTGATATCTTTTAACACAAAAAAATATTTCAGTCCCCTCAGCTTTGTGTTAAAACAATTTTCACTGTATGTTAAATTGGAAGATATGTTTCACAAATTTAAAAAATCATGTAAGATGAAAAAACTAAATATTTCCCCCCAAAATATGAGAAAATAACCATGAAAGCTATGATACATATTTATAAAACAAAAACAATTTATTTTTGTAACAAAAAAATTAAAATTAGTGTACTGTGAAAATTCATTCTATAAGTACATATAGCATATAAAAATTCAAATTGAAAATAGATATAAAACATCTTAACAACTATTCATCGCTATTTGATAACAAGCATGCACGTTTATTACGAACTGTAACAAAATTGCTGTTATCAGTAGAGGGGTTTCTGATATGTCTAGCACAACTGTTGGCTTTCATTCAAATGAAGAATTTTGTTCCTTATTAACCATCTCTGTTGGTTTTTAATTCAAAAGGTAAGAAGGGAATATAATTGTTGAAATTGATGAAAGTCTACATTCAACATTGCTGTTGCATTCTATTCTCTTGGTGGAATATCGGGAGAGTATTTGTAAAAAGAGAGGATTTGGTTACAACTCGTGATTGAATTGTAGCAACAATAATGAAGAAAATATGAAAAGTATAGTCTGTTGAGTGTTGATTTGCATTTAAAGTGGATGTTGAAAAAGTGGACTTAGAACTACAAGTTCTACATGTAACTGCATAAATCTGGAGATTTAGCATTCACTTTTAAATACTCTTAAAAGTATGGTGGTCCGCACTACAGAGAAAAAGCACATAACATCTTCAATTATATTTAAATTTTTTAGACACTGATTAGGAAGTGAATTTAAAAAAATAGTTGTTCATTGTTCTTTTGTGAAAAAGCTGATGAATTTTGCCTACATGTTTGTAATAGTGTATATTCCCCCCCCCCTGCATTATAAATATAAATTGCATTTTAATTTTTATATTTAAAAGGTATTCAAGCTAATCCAGGAGATGTATTCATATACAAAAAAGGAAGAGGAATACCCTATTATGGTAAACGTTCCACTAGAGCCCTCTTAAATCACTTATTTAAGGTAAGAGGTATTTTATTAGTGTTTTATCCTGATCTTGGTTGCCATTTTTAGTATGCACTCAAAATTTAAGCTTTCTTGTGTAATGATTGTTATGTACTTGTTTTATGGTAAATCAAGTTCAGATAAAACTTTAAAAATAGTTATAAGATTTTTACACTTTACCATTGTGTACCTCATTCAAAGCAAATCATATCTTTTGTTATAAAACTAGTAAATGAATTAGTATTCCATCTGTGTATATTTAGTCTGTTAATAAAAATGTAACTCTTTCTGAATGAAAATCTTTAAAATTACATTTCAAGTCTAGTCAAAGACTTATTTAATTCTGCAAGAATTTTTTGTGAACAAATAGTACCCACCAACAGTTCTGTGAACAACCCTTGCACTCACTCATTTTGCAAACGAACAACTTGTCCTAATATTTTGAAAATTTTTGTTAGTTATGGATTGTGTGACAACTTACTTGTGACTTAACATTTATTATATTTTAAGAATAATGCATTTATGGTTTTGATAGAATTGCATCCAAGTCAGACTCAATTTTGCTTTATAATGATCATATCTGATCATAAATTATGAATTAAATTTTTACCAATGGCCAAATATTCTAATATAAGCTTATTTGCAGAATTATACTTTTGAATTAAGCAACCACAATGTTGATATTGGCATACTTTTTATTGGAGAATAATGAAGATTTAATTAGTAAAAAACTATTTACTACAGGCATAGAAGTTTCTACAGCTATATTTAAATTACTTTTTTAAATTTATAAGAATTTAAGCCAAGTTCTGTGATTCTTTCTTCAGATAGGTAACAACATAGATTTAAGAATAGCTTAATAAGCTTATTTAAATGACATATCTGTCGCAAAAAGCAGGTAACTCTTTTTGATCCAACTGCTGCTTTAATTTCAAATATATTTATAGTTTTAATGTGACAGTTCCAAAGTGACAGTTTATTGAAACAGCTTTACAACATGTGAATTTGAATGTTAGCCTTCCTAAGGTACAATTTTGTACTCTCAAAGCAATTTTATCCTTCTCTTCTGTTGGCAAATCTTGCAGCTTCCATTTTTAGCAATTGAAATTAAATTGAAAATAGGTAAAAGGAAAATATATATTAAAACACAGGATTAAATATAAATGAACAGGGTTGCCAGACAATCTGCCCAAATACAACCTGAAATGATATCTATGGCTGCAAAAAGTAAATAAATAATGGCTTGAGGTTAGTATTTTTCATAACATAAATGATTTACAATGTTATTGTGATTATGCACTAGTACTGTAGAAATGTCCTGAGCATAGAATTTTGATTATGTAAAGCTTTTAAATTCCAAGTATTAATGTAATATTTTTTATTCTATTAAGTAAAGTGGTGATAAATACAGTCATGACAAAAAGTCCTGAACACTCATTTTTTGCCCAATTTTTGAGTTCAACTTAATTTTTTCCTTTGTAATTATCGCACTATCTTAACTATTATTGATTTTAATACATTTTTAATGCTGTTTTCAAATCTGTTTGTAGACTTTGTATACAATAAATACTTTTATTGATATTTTAGAAAAACAATGATTAAACTAGCACAAGGTTATTGTAATGAGGGATTGTTTTTACAACCAATGAAGTACTCCATTATTCCAACAAATTAAGAGAATTAGTGACAAAGGATTGAAAACAGAATGTGAAGTATTTTTTAGTGCATTTAAGCAGTTCTCTGTTGCAATTTGAAGTGCGTGGGTGGATAATATTGGTTTTTGTTTCTGTCTTGTAATAAAAGATACAAAATACTACTTTTGAAAAAAGAATGTTGTTCCATGCACCAAATTTTTTGCTGAAGTACCATGTTGCCTTTCTACTGTTGTGGAAGCATTGAAAAGATATCCTGAAACAAATTCCATTGCGAACAGGAAGCAACATGGATGACCAAAAATACTTTATATGAATATAGGGTATTGCACAGAATTTTGCTTTTATATAGAGAACTTAATTCATGGCGAATTTTGAAATAATTGATTTTGAGTGTGAATGTGCCTGAGAACTGTGAGAGAAAGACTGCTGAAAATTGAATTTGGAGGCTTCTAAAAGGCCCCAAACCCTTTCTTACTGATTGGTGCTGGCAAGTGATCATTCATAATGGACTCTTAAAGACTTAGAAAAGATAATATTTGCATTCCACTTCCAAAAGATGTTGATCCATAATTAAAGCAAACAACCCACCCTTAAAATAGTGATGTTCAAACATTCGGCATTCATGTAATTTTCAAAAGTCATGTTAAATGAACCACGTTTGTCAATTTTTGTTATTCTGCTACATATGTTATATTTTCTATATTGTGTTATTCCGTATGTTCACGCAACTCTACAGTAAAAAATACAGAATCAAAAAACTAGTAGCAGATTTAAAATTGGCTTTAGAAAGAACATTAGAATCAATAACAATATTTAAGATAGTATAATAATTTTATAAAGAAAAATTATGTCAAACTCCAGATAAGACCGAAAAAATGAGTGTGCTTAGGAATTTTTGTCCCACTGTATTATTTTGCATTTTATATAATTTTGTGCACGATGAAGGAGAATTGTACTTATATTTTAACTGGTTTCATTCTGATGCTAATTATGATAGTAATATAATCCAAAATCAGGAAATGTATCTTTATAAGTCATTGATAAATGTGTTTCCTTCTATAGGTAATTGATAAATAACTATAAAAGAGCATTTCTTAAGTATATGATTATGTATATATGTGGTGTTATGACACAGAGTTCTAGGGGTATTCACATTGACTACACTGTTTTTAACTAATACTACTAACGTTTAATGTGGACACTTGTCACAGTACTACACACTACTACTCAGATATATGAATAATGACGTTTGAATAAATACTTCTTCTCGTCCTCAACAATAGTTTCTCAGTCTCTTCACACTTATCATAACACAGTTCACAATTGTAATGATGTTCTTATACAGTTCCTGTTAACTTATTGAATTCAGGCGATAGATGTGTCACCTTCACGTGACTGTCCTTCCAGCATTGGGCCACTGGTCCCTACACGGTCAGTTGGATCCCGGTTGCTTTCCTTTTTCCACAGCCTTGGCTCTTCGACCTGCTCGTCGAGACCGCTCGCTCGCTAATCCCCCTCTGGTTAGTTCGTCCCTGCTGGCTCGCGTTGCCAGCGCCCTCTAGAGTGCCGTCTATGTGGAAATTCCCACACACACACATATATATATATATGTAATCTCATGTAATATTAGTTGAAATTCTAATCTCATATTCTTCTCTAAATCTTAATTGAAAATACCATTTTTCTAAATACCAGTCTCATTTCATTTCCTGTGTTAAAAGGATGAAAGCCTATGTTTTCGTAGATTTATTCACGTTTTGTAGAAAATGAATATCTTAATAGCTTATGTATACCTTGATTTTAGTAATTGTATGGAGCTAAACTTTTTCTTAAAACCTCTTGCACATTAGTTTTAAAAATAACTTATTTCCTTTCACCTGAATATGTGATCATAAAATGATAAAAACAATAGAGATGTTACTTCCCTATTTAATGACTATGTAGGAATTATATCTTTTTTCTTGATTTATACTTGTTGCAAAAGATTGAATAATTGCCTTTATGTTTAAAATACATAAGTTCTCTCTCTCTCTCTTTGTTTTTTTGCTTGACTTTTCTCATGCCACAACTGCAATCAACAAAAATACGTTTTTTACATATATATATAATATATATAAATTATGCAAACATATATTTCTAAATGTTTAGCATAATTTTGATGCTAAACTTGGACTGACAACAACAACAAAAAATATTTTCCATGTTCAAAATCGTAATTTATTTTTCATAATTTTTGCATGTTACGCTGTTTAAAGTCTTTAATTAATCTTTGCATGGTATTCATGTTAAACGAAGCACAATAGGAAATTTGTATATTCTCTCTCCAGCTTTCATGGGGTAATTATAGCATATGCTCGACTTGTATAAAATCTCTGTTCTGTTCTAAGATTCCTAAAGAGGTTAAATCTTACTTCAAATATATCAACTTATATATATATGTATTTTTTTTTACTACATTTTTTGGTCTTACCTGGTATGTGACTTCAGATTATTAAAAGTGCCAAGCTGGCTTATATTTCACAATCCTATCCTGCATTATATTCAAGAAACTATATATTCAACATCTGTTACCATCTCTGTAACTTTGGAATGTAACCTTTAATTTAGCAGATATAACTCAATCAGTTAAATTTACATACATTGAAATATGTTGTGATTTTACTGGTGTCCCAGTAAAATCACAACACTTACATACTCTCGTCACATTTCTTTTCAGTTTAGATAATAATTCACCTTGTACTTAATACATAGAAAATAATAAAATATTGTTTAGTAACAAAAGCTTACCTAAATAGACATTTCCTGTATCTAGAGCTAAAAATTGTCATAATGCTTATAAATATTTATTTTACATTGTTTCTTCTGACTATATTATATATATATTTATTGATGAAAAAAATTAAAACGATTATATTTGAAAAAATAGATAAATGTATAAAACACAGTTTTTCTACTTTTTTCAAAAAATGTGCAGGACTTGTAGAAATTTTTAATATATTGATTTGTATATTATACACACAATTTTGTTATGTTTATGTACAGTTTTGTATATATTTCTTAATTTATATAAGAAAGTAAAGATTGTACATGAATTATGAATATGTATTATATTTATAAAGTGGACATTTCTATATGGTTGGTTGCTTTTAATCTTAAGAAATGAAGTTGCGAATGTTTTACTATATGTACTTGTTAATTTTAAAAGTTACTTAAGTCATAAGGTATTGTTTTAAATATGTCGAAGACTTAACAGTATTTGTATCAACTTCATAAACAAATATTCTACCTTATTTCTATACAAAAAATACTGTGCAAGTTTTTTCCCTTTTTAATATTTTTTAATGTTATGAAAAATGATCTTAGTCCTTTTATTTAAAACTTGTATTCTATTATGTTCAGACTTTATTTATAGGTATAAAGTATTTTAATTCTGTTTTTGAGAAATGAAAAATCTGTAATAAACTGACCTTTTTTCCCTGAATAACTGCAAAACTAAACCTATAGAAATATTAAATGGTGTATTTGTTGCTGGACAATTTTTATATTAATTAACTATTTTATACAATTTATTTTCTACTAACATATAGCCAAAAGTACAGTTATCTCTTATTAAAAGGAATTTTCTTGTTTGGATAAACAAAAGAATTATTTCTCAAATATTTACATTTTTTAGTAAATTCTTACTTTGTTAAAAGAAATTTAAAAATTAATCTCTCAAAATTGCTATTAAAATTTTGATTTGTTTTCAATTCATATTCAGAAGTTAGGCACTGTTTTCAAAATTTTAAAGCTATACATTTTGCACTTTATAAAAATTTGAATGAAATAAAATATCAGTTGCGAAATATTTTATGTTACGGAATTCTGAAATAAATGTACTTAGAGAATATATTAAAAATACTTTATTTTTGTTTTCAGGGACATGGTATGATTTACGCCAAAAATTTTAATTCAAGGATTTTCAAAATTTTTTTTGGTTGCCCCCTATGTGTGTATACTATGTAAAACAGATTTTGTGCTCAAAATTTCATAAAAAGCTAGTCATTTAATTTCTTAGGAAAAAAACTTAAAATTTGTGATGTGATTTTAAAATGCTGCTCCTCCTACAAAAATTTATGTACATGCATGAAATTTGATTTACAAGTACATCAAACTATGCATAACTAAAGTTGGTATGGGTTTTGCAATAATGTGATTGGTATTCGTACAATTCTTCTTTTTATGAATGCTTATTGAAAATTCCTTAAAAAATGTATAAATTCTGAGTTCAATGATTTTTTAAAAAATAAGTATTGCTTTGGTTCAAAAATTCATACCAATTTTTGTTACATAAACTATTAGTAATATGTGTAAACAAATTAGTTATTTTATCTTTCTGAGATAAGTTTAAAGTTTTGATTTATGTCCATAGGGATGTGAATAAAAGTGAACTTAAAAGCTATCATAATTTTGTGTTTTTTTAAGTTTAGAGCTTTCAAATTTTGTGAGGTTATAGAAAAGTATACAAAAAATAATTTGGGCTAAAAAAATTAAATTTGATTTTTTTGACCAATTTTTGTCAGTTGAATCGTATTGTGTCCCCTTAAATTGCTGTATAAGAATTTTTTCTTAAAACCTATTATACCAAAAAGAAATTGCTCCATAGTAGTTGTCACTTGCTAACCTCTCATTTATTTTTCTGCAAATTAACTTGCTCAGTTTCAAAGGTTTTAATATTTCATTTGGTATTTGTAAATATGAAGTAATTGTTTCATATTGCTTATTTGCCTAGCAACTCTAAATATTATGTGCTTGGTTTTGGGTAAAAACTTTCATGAAATGAAGGCAATTTATGTTTAAAACATAAACATTGGAACAAAGTTTTAAACTAGAACTAAGGTAGTTCTATGCATTATATAAGCATTAATTTTTTTTTCCAAGAATAATTTTAAAATGTTTTAAATGTGTTATGTTTTTAAGAATTGTTTATTTGCTATAAATTATATCAGTTTACTTTTCACTTAACATCCCCCCCCCTTTTATTTGAAAAATTGTATTGTTTTCCTTCTAAATTTTTCCCTCTTGTTAATAGTACTAAAGTTTTATTGCTGTACAATAAATTATCATTTAAAGCAATATTTAGAACACATTCTTCTTCCTTTTAACATAATTGACCAACAAAAAAATGTTTAAAGTCTCGTAAGTTAATTTTTTTGGTTTTAATTTATGCAAGAATACTTTTAAGCATTGTCTGAAGAATTATGTTAATTTAATGTTCATTGGGCATAAGTAGTGTTAATAAAATGTATGTTTATTATTTCTTAAAATTATTGGGTAACATTTAAAATATTTATGCATGCACAGTTCTTATTATGCAAGAATTTGCTTATGCAATTTTTATTTATAATTTTAAAAAAATCAGCATGACTTAATTTTTTTTTTGTTTTGACTAGGTTAATGGAACTCAATTGAATGTGATAACTGGCAAAATAGATAAGCTTGCTTTTGATGCTGTTGAAGAGGTTAAGCTTGTTGGATTTTTCATGCAAGGAACTGCTGGTAATTTTATATTTTAGTAAATAATTTTATATACTATGTATGTTGACTGTGTTATTAGATAGGGGTGGGGAATTATGTTATATATATATATATATATGCATTGCTATCTGCTTGATCAAAACTAATCTGAAATTATATTTATGAACATAATTGTTTTTTAATGTTACTACTTTTCTCTTTTTCTCACAACTATTGTTACATATTAATGATGCACATTACAAAACTGAGATTAAATTATTGAATTTTTTTATGTATACCTTGATAGTTTTTCTAAGATTAACACTTAATAATGAAAATAAGTTAAGATACTGAATAATTGCAAAAGAAGTCAAAACTTGAAAGCATTAATATTCAAATTAAATATGGTAATTTTTAATGATATTCATAAGAAGGCAATTTTAAGTTTATTTTTTTTTATTATAATAGTTGAAATTAAAATTAGTATCGATATAAATTTGTATTTTCTTTTAAAATATTTTGGTAAAAATTCAATTTATTGTTATGTAGCCCGTCGGTAGTATGCTTAAAATCCACTTTTAATTTTCTAAAATTATGAAATTACAAATATTTGCTATTCAAATACTTTGGTTCTGTTCATCTGAAATTTTCAAATGATATTTCTTTTATTATTTGAATTTTAAAATAAAGTGAAAAAAAAAAGTACTTTTTATATATAACATGCTATTCTGTTGAAAAGCATTCTACATGTATTAATCTTGAGTATCAGTTTTGCTTAAAATTAAATCTTAAATACCCTGTGTAAAAGAGACTAACCTGGAACATTAAGTTTGGTATGTTTTAAAATGTGTCATTTATAATTAAAAGAAAGTAATATCTTTTGTGTACATATTTTTTAATGTATTATTAAAATATTGATAAAATTTACAATGTTTAATACTCAAATTCATTTTAATAATACTTAATTGAATTGTGCATATTAAGTCTTATAGTTTTGTTACTTATATTTATATACTTATGTTTTAATATAGCTGTGAGGCATGTATATCTATGTGGTTGTTTAATTTAGTTAATATCTGTTTAAATTTTCTAGATCATCAAGCCTTTGAAGAAGCAGCAGCCCATCTTAGTCCATCTGTTAGATTTTACGCTGCATATGATCGAACAGTTTGTATTCTATTCTGAATCATTTATTTAAATGTTTATTAATTTATAACGTTTTAAATGATCTGTTGTCTTTTTTTTATAGTTATAAATAGTTTTTAAAGCAATGAAATATAGTCAGACCTCCATTTCACGAATCTCTATCTTTTATGAACTTTTTTTTGAACCAAGTAGATAAAGTATTTTGAAAAATATCTCTATTTTAAGAAATTTCCACATAATTGACTTTTTTCCTGGATTTAGTGACTTTGTTAAATAGAGGTCCAACAGTATTTAATTCTCATTAAGTTTCCAGGTACACATTAATTTTATAAAGCATTTTTAAGCTGTAATTCATTATTTGTTGTATTATCCTTTTCTGACTGTATGTTATAAAATCTTACTACATATTTTTTATAGTTTTTTTAAAAAAACTTATACTATTTAACCAGTTACTTATTAGTTGGAAGTGGTTGTCATTTTTTTTATTTTTGAGATGTGTGAGATGCATAATGTAATCCATCTTACACCTTACATTGCATTCCTGTAAACTGATTATAAATCTTATCATTATTATTATTTTTTTAAGATTCCACTATCATGCAGCAATTTTATTAAGAATTATAGTTTTAAAAAATGTTATTTTGCATCAAAAGTTTTCTAAGGTTCTTCATAATTTTCAGATCAGGAATTTAAAATAACTGAACAAATAAGTTAACTTAGCAGATGCCCCATTATCAACAGAATATGAAATGTTAAATGTACTGAGTATTATGAAGAAACTCTCTAAACTTTAAAGAATTATTTTTTTAATATTTTTCCCATTCTGATATTTTGATTGTTTATCAAAATTGTTACAAATATTCAAAAGTATTAACTAATGTGTTAAATTGAAAAATATCTTATGCAAAATTTATTATTTATAATTATTTTTAAAAATTGATCTTAAGAATTTTTATTAAAATCTTTATGCTTTTGTAGACTTTTGTGTCCTGTAAGCATTTGTGAAATAATAGAATTTAAAGTTTTTATTCCAAAAATTTCATTTGTAAAATATAAAATTTTCGATAAAGGAATGATATTTATAACTTAATTACTGTGACAAAAATTAAATATATGTATTGTAAGATATATCAGAAAGTGTTTTTACATTAAATTCAAAAACATTTTGAACAAATTTTTTATTCATTGACATAATCATCCTTGTTTTGAACAACTTTTAGCCATCTAGTGAGGAAAATTTTTAGTATTGGCTCAGTAAAATCAATCAGTTTTTGAGCAAAATGTCTATAAATAACATTTTCAAAATCATCTTTTTTTTTTGTGACTCATAACAAGTTCTAGCTTTAGAATAAATGAAATATAATGATGCACATCACAAGTGAGACAGTACCTCTCAACCCAATTCAATCATTTTTGTTAGAGTTCATCTTGCACAACATGGTCTCTTGCTATAGTGTCACAAAATAATGCCTTTTCTGTTTACAATTCCCAGATATTTTTCGACTTAAGACAGATTTATTTCACCCAATTCAGTGTAAAAAATTTCCATTCACATTTTGTGTAGGTTTCAGCATTTTATAAGGAATGATTTCATGAATATCCCACCAAAGACACTAGCACATTTTTAGGATGTAAACCTAGATCAGCAGTACTTCATGGTGTTTCATTCAAAAACTGCCTGCTGTATTTTGGGTTATCATTAAGGACCATCTCCAGTCTTGTTTCAATCAAGGTCCTTTGAAATAATATGTTGCATTTGATAGATTGGTTAGCTTTGTTTACTTCACACATTATTTGGGTCCCATATACTTGCTTTGTTTACTTTGAAAATGTTCTTGAGTGGTCAATCAAAGCTGGCTTAAATTATTTGATAGTCCCTCAGTTATCTGAGATTTGATTTTTCTTCTGCCTGTAATACATTATTAAAATCAGTCTTTTTGATCAGTATAGGTTGATTCTGGTACCACTAAAGACCTTTCATGTAGAGGGGGCCGATGCATATTAAATCTGTTTAAGCTCATTGCCCTCTGAGAGATGCCAGCTTAGGGTTCGTCCTCATGATTTGTGACAGGTTAAAAAAAATTACAAGGTCTGTTGCCAATAGACTATGTTGCTTCATAGTGCAATGGTAATATAACCCTCTCTCTCAATACGGGTCGAAAAGATCAAAATTATTAACTAGATCTAAGCTTGGAAAATTACTTTTGGCATTTAAGGAACATCTTTTACACTTTTATAAACATTACAAATATTTTGGTAACAACTGTAACATTGCTACCCTTGTGAAATTCAAAAATGTACAATGCTCATTATATACCTCTTCTAGTATTTAGCTGGCCATTTCACTTAAAATTGCACACAAAAAAATTCAAGATTAAGTTTGCTTACTTTGTTAAATATAATCTTTTAATTTCTTTATAATTTTAAAATATCTCTGACACAACTTTAAAGTTTAGAATGAGTTTATAAATGGTAAATAATTACAGACAGAAATATTACTTTCTGTTCCCCCTAATAAATATATACTTTCTAGTATTTTGGTACAGAAGAATATTTGCAGAAATTATGCTTGAATATATAATTGGCGTGATTCTTGATGTATTTGAATATGTTGTGCACTTTTTTCTTCAAAATCTAAAAGCCATTTTTTTCTTTTTTGTATTTTCAATGAAATGTTAATCTTTATTAATGGATTTACTGCTAATTTTATTGCACATTGAAAGCATTTTGGATGAATTGCCAGTAATAAAATGTTTAATTATTGAAATATCTATTGATATTTTTTAAAGTTTCATTTATAAATGAAAGTATCTTTTTGTATGTGAAATACTTCTCTTTGATTTTTGCACCATTTTGTTTTACAAATTTTGAATTAATCTGCATTGTTGTTAACTGATTTTTTTTAATACATTTATTTAAAAAGAATTTATCACTTAGCACTTCCTACTTGTAAAAACCACATTTTGTTTAATATTTATAAACACATTTATAAATGAATGGTTTTTTTAGGTTGCAAAGCATTTGAAATTGAACTCTGTTGGTGAAATTCATCTTGTGAAACCATTCACCAAAACACCAATAGTCTGTCCTCAAAATGTAAGTATCTTCTATTTATGCTAAAGTAAAATTTAAAATATTGCTATGTTAAATATAGTATACATATGAAGGTTTATTATTACCAAGTCTAATTTATTGATAAATAATTTCTGAAACTAATTTATTTTTTATAAAAATACCTTTTTAGGAGAAACTCATTGCATGTGAGATGAAAAAACCTCATTTAGATGTTTTCTTTTTATTTCTGAAGAAATCAAATCTGATTAAATTCTTATGTTTCTAGTTGCCCCTTAGCCACTTTTGTTGTAAAAAATTGCAATTGCTAGTTGTGAATTATTCCTAAACCTCAGTTAAGCCGATTTATATTTTATATATCTATTGAACCTCCAAAATTTAAATTAGCTATTGTAAAAAGTTGGTCGTGTATCTCTGCAGTTTTATACTTCGTTCATTTGGAGTGTGCCTTTTTTTTTTTTTTTTTTCATATTTTGTTCCTTGTATGCTATGCTTAACATTTAATTTCCTGTTTTTAGATTTTTTTTAAAAAATGTGAATTGTTTGTTGTAGATGAATAATAAATGTGTGTTAAAATGAAACTGAAAATAAATACTTTATATAATCTTAAGAGTAATTTAATTAGAAATGCCTATCTAATGTTATGTTGTAGTACTTGTCTTGGACTTGACAAGACACTAAAAGTGAGAAACCATATGGACCCATGACCTCTCAACAAACTCCCACCATTCACAAACATTTGATGGAGTGAAAAAGGATGTCAGAGAACCAGTTTTATCCATATATTCCCAGGTGTGCTCATTGAGATCAATGTGCTCTAGATCAGCAGTTCTAAAACTTTCAATTGCCTTGCCCACCCACCTCTTCCCCTTTATGTATTAGCATGACATCCAGGACCACTAAAATTTTGAGCACTTCTCCCTGACTCCCAACACATAGCTGAATGATATAAAGGTTCTTCAATAGTCTTAAGACTACCTCTGCTATTTATACTGACTTTTTAAAAAAAATTTTCATTAAGGATACAGAAAACATCAAATTATATATGTGTAAAAATATTGCAAAATATTAGTTTCAAATAAATAAAGTTGGCACAGATAAATACGGGTGCAATTTGATTAGAGGAAATCAAAATGGATGCAATCGTTATCATATTGGCGTGCTATGTGAATTCAGCTCTTAATCTTTGCACATGTGTTTCTGCTATTTATTTTTTTAAATATTACGTTTTGGTTATGGTTGTGCAGTTGCAAACAATTTAAAAAAAAAAACTAAATTAAAATTTTTGATCAAAATACATGTTTTAGTAAATATTTTTACTGGGGACAATTCAGTGATCTTATCTAGGATGACACATCTTTCAATTTTTTCAAAAGGTTTCTCAGAGTCTGTAAAAGTGGGAAATCTTAATATTAGATGAGAGATTTTTGTGGAACCCCTTGAAAGGCACTGTAGACCCGAATTTAAGAACCACTGCTCTAGATGGCCAGGACAATAAAGTCATCTGTAGTGCTCATTAAGCCATTTGGATACATTTCAATAAAAAATTGAATGTTTTATTCTTTTATTGAAGGATAAGATCTACATTAGTCTACTGAAAATGTATAAACCATAGTACGTAATCATGAAGGACATTGCTGTAATATTGGTGAAGAATGTATCCAGTTTATCTAAACAGTCCTTAAATAAAAATGCATATCCTGTGTGCCTGCTTGAAGAGCATCCTTCTGGCAAGAAGGATCCATTGTTTCATGGGGTTTGGTGCACATCCATGGAATCTACATTTGTGCTTTTCTTTGCATAATAAAATGTGTGAACAGCGAAGTACCCAGATCAGTGATAGCTTCATTATCCTACAGTTAGCTGTTGATTCTAGATGTAATGTTTCTAATACTGTCTTGTGTATCAATATTACATTGCCAAATGATCTGTAAATAAGCTTTCAGCGATTTTAATACAAGCTAGTTAAGATGTTTCTATATGAATCAATGTTTTCGCAGTATTTTCTGTAGTTTGAGGAAATCAAAATGCCCAAAAAATTTGGGGATTCATTTTTTGGTCAGACAATTACTGACAATCAAATACATCTAGAACCCCCCCCCCCCCCATTTGACTCTTTTGATTTCTATTACTTCATTCCTTATAATGTCAGGGAATTGCATGCATAATTTCCTTGTCACTAACTCAACACTGTTCTTTAGTGTGTGTTGATTATATATAATGCCTAAGCATTAAGTGGGGAGGGGTCTTGGGTAGTGTTGTAGTTTGTTGAGCTATAACATTTCTATTTTAAGAATCTAATTCTTTTTCTTTAATGTGTATATGTTATGAAATATATTTGAAATTTTTTATCACAGTGAATCCAAGATATGTTCATAATGAGAGGATGGATTTAAAAAGTTTATCACTGTTTGTTGCAATTTAAAAAGTCTACCAAGTCTAGGTGAATAATTTATAAGGGCTATATGTAAAAGCATGTACTCTCTTATAGTTAAAAGAAGAAAAGGGAAACTAGCCTTGGAATATTTAAAAAAATTCTTAGTTATGTTCAAAGAAACTTTCCCTCTTTGCTTAAGTATTTCAGCAAATTTTAGATATCAACTGAAGTAAGAGGAATATCCTTGTCATATAATACATCACACAAGTACAGTTTTGGTTAATAATTTTATGTATATTATACTTGTGTGAGTATTAACATAGAATTAACTATAACAATAGGAGGAAATATGTTATCAATTCTAGTAAAGATAATTTTTAGATGTATTGATTGTTTTTTATAAGCTCTTTAGTATGTTAATTGCTGGAAATCAAGCATAAAGTTTTGAGAAGTATAGCTGACATGAAATATTATCTGATCTACTAATATATTTTGCAGTTGTTTTACCTCATCTTTGTTCTATTATTTAAATTCTCTGTTGTTGAATTTCATTTATATGTATAATATTAAAGCATTTTGAATATGGGTCAAATAATTGTTTAGAATATATTACAAAAATAATAAATTTTATGAAGTATACAGGTTATCAGTTATACAGGATCTTAAATTTGTATAAATAGTTGCTTACCTATTTCTTTACATTTATTCTTATAGGAGATTAAAAACATTTTCTGTGATTTCTATCTATTTCAGTCCTTTCTTCTATTTTTAATAATTTCATTGTATATTGAACATAGTATTTTAAAAATTTGTAATTTTTTGCTTAAATTTCAAATTGCACTTCTCATTTAGGAATAACATACCTTTTTAAATTATGAATAAATTTATATTTTCAGCCTGCTTCTGCTGCAGATATTGAAGCATTTGTGAAGGCCAACCAAGGATCATTCCTAACCAAAATCACAGAGCATAATTTGAATGATCCATCTGTAAGTTTCTTTTATAATATAAATTTAAATTATGTATGAAATGCTATTGTGCTGAAAACAATTATTCTTGTATTTTTCATTGTATACACAAATGCATTTATTTTAATATGTTTTTTTCTCTAAATGGTGTTAAAAAGATGAAAGAAAATCATAAAACTTTTAATACTGTGTGTCAGTGTGCACACACATGTGCTTTTTATAGGGAGGGGGGTAGTATTTGTTGACTTATATATTTTTTTAGCAGGTTTAACTCAATCTTTAAATGCATTTTTACAATTTCATACTGTAGGAGTATAATATGTATGATGGGTCTGTTTTCTTTAATATTTTTATTGATGATTTTTCCATTTGTGTAGTATCTAAAGGTTTCTGTTTTTTTTAAAAAAAGTTATGGTTGTTGTTTTAATTGACTCCACATCACAAGTCTGTAGATATTTTGCCTTCACTATTTCAAAAAAGTTTGATTTTTTTTTTAATTAAAAGCTTAAATTAAAAATAAAAGATTAATTAACAGTATTTAATATACAAGAACTGCATATAATTTTATTCCAAGCTAACTCCATAACTAGGCAATGCAAACGAATAAATTGAAGCATCTGTTTCTCTCTGCCTTCCTTAGGTGTTCCAAGCAATATTAACTGGGACATTGATTGGTTACTCCAATTTACATGGTTCTCTACTGGTTTTTTTTAACATTAGTTTGTTTTGGAAATAATGCCCCCCCCCCCATGACTAACTGGAGTACCCATTCTATTATGTTTAAATTTTAAAATAGAACTATTTTTTTATATATATCCTGTTAGAAAGCATTAGATTTCAGTGTGTCTGTGTGTGTTATGCAGTATATCATTTCTTTCTGAACTATACGAAAATTATGTTTTTTCCACACAAAGGGAAATTAATGTAAGTATAAACATGATCCCTAGTTCTGTAAACTAATGAAAGCTCAGTTTTTGCATATTTAGAACTACAAAAATGCATTTCCTTTAAATTAAAAGCCTGTTTCATTACATTAGTCATTGAAAATAATTACAAACATTCGGTGTAAAAGTATTAATTTTTTACAAACAAACAGTTGCATTGATAAAATTCGCTGTTGAGGAAATAATATGAAAGTATCTAACTATATCAAAGAAAACTACAATACAATATAAAGAAACATCCAGAACTTATAATATATAGAAAAGCACAGAATTCAAATTGTAAGTAAGGAAAAATTTCTTTATTGTTGTTTGAGTTTTTTCTTTGGATTCTTTTCTGATAGGTTATTCAATGTTTAATGATATAATTACTATAAATCCATCTTTATTAACCATGTAATAGATATGTAATATGCTTTAAAATATCATCACCAAAAGAGATTGTTAATTTTGATACTTTGAAATCTTCTGTTGCAAAATTCTTTTTGTCCTCAAATTCATGATTTAAAATAAAAATTTATGTTAAGTGAAGGTAAAATGTTTGCAATTTTGGCTGACTTTTATTTAACAAAACTAAAATAAAATATTATTCTGAAATAGAAAATGTATGAAAGAAATTCAAAAAAAGCTTGAAACAAATATATTCTTAGAGTATACCATTTATTAAGAATCCTCAGTTTCAGTGCTTAGAAAAAATATATTCATGTTCAAAATTAAGGTCACAAACATGTTTTTCAACATGCTTCTAGCTTGCCTTCAGTTAAACTGATAGAATTTATATTTTATATATTTTAAAGAAGGGGTAATACAATATTAACCTTCAGTTTAGAAAAAAAAAGTTTAGTGTTGTTGCAGAACTACTGGATTGAGACCATTTAAGCATATTAGTTTTTTTTCTCTCTGCAGTTTTGTGAATATTGCATTAAAATAAACCAGTTAGCCTGTTGGCAGAGAGAATGACTTCTCATAATCGTTTAAATAATTCCTTGAGATAGAGAATTGTTTGCAGGCTCTCAGTTAGTCAGTCTCAAGCAAAGGAGTCTTGATGGTTACAAGGGGCAAAGAAAGTAGTCCCCTGGCTGTGGAATCGATTCCAAACAAGTGGTACTGTCATCAGGAAGGTCGGCCACTAGGCTGCCACAGAGCAATGTCATCTCTACAGCAGGGATGCACAACCTATGGCCCGCGAAGCCTTTAAAGTTGGCCCGCGGATGTTTATTATAAAAGAAGAGTAATCTAATATGGAATTGACCCTTTTTAATTAAATGGGGGGGAAATCGTATACAAAAACAGTATTACAGCGAATAATTGTTTTACGGTTGTACATTAAGTTTTTTTAAAAATTTAATACGCGGCTTTTCAATATGTTTCATTTATGGATATCTGCAAGTACGAGTTTTCGTATAGGAGAATATCGTGGATGTGATCATCGGAAGCCATTATTTTTTCCATCGCATAGCCTGGATGCAAAGAAGGTCGAAGAACAAATGCGTATTCACGTGTGCATGCCGGAACAGTCTTGATTCGAAATTATGCTGAGCCAATCAAAAGTACCTATCAAACTCTCATTTTTCTTCATGGTGAGTGTTACCAATAATAACTTTAACTTCTACTTAGCTGCAACGATCATTCTTTTACGCAACTTCGGGGTTTTGCTAGTAGATCGGGAATGTTGAAACCGCTGTCACAGAACGGATCTGACATTCTTTTTGATTTTGTATTTTTAGTCTATATAGTATCATTTATTTATAAAGCCATGTAAAATATTTAGATAATAAGAGAGAAAAAAGGGGATTTTCAAAATTGGAAATTTCAAGATGCATGGACAGATAAATACTGTTTTATCTACTACAATGATACTTTCACATGCTTAATATGCAGTTGCAAGGTTGCTGTGGCAAAAGAGTACAACGTAAAGCAGCATTATGAAGCAAAGCATAAACATTTTGCATCAATGAAAGGATATGAACGATCGTAAAAAATCGAACAACTCAAAAAAACTTTTAGTAGTCAAGCAAATTTTTTTCAAAAATGTACAGTTAACTTTTGAATTCATATGGGGAAGTGAGCTTAGGTATCACTGAAATTATCGCTAAAGAAGGCCAGCCATTCACAGATGGTGATTTTGTTAAAAAGTGTTTGTTAATTGCATCTGAAAAACTTTGGCCTGAAGCAAAAAGGAAATTTGAAAATATAAGCTTAAATAGAATGACTATTCAAAGAAGAATTCAGCAGTTGAATGAGGACATTGAAAATCAAGTAAAATCAGCCGCTTCGAACTTTGTATATTTTTCTTTAGCTGTTGATGAATCTACACATCGAACATCAGTTAGCCAATTGCTCGTGTTTGTTCGCGGAATTGATAAAAAATTTGGTGTTGTGGAAGAACTTCTTGGAATGTTTCCCATGAAAGGGCAAACAATTGAAAGTGAGCTTCTTTCCAGTTTGATACATTTGTGCGATGCAGCTTCCTTAAACATGAACAATTGTTGTTAGCATTACCACAGATGGAGCAAATCAATGATTAGCTCGAAAATTGAAATGGTTACGCTGCTAAAAGAATGCCTTGCCCCTTGTGGTGTAGAACTGTTGCAGCTTCATTGCATTATTCATCAAGATAATTTATGTGGTAAAGAATTAGGATTTGCAACCTTAATGCAGTGTGTATGTGAAACAATTAACTTTATTCATAGTAATGCCCTTAAACATAGGCAATTTAAAGAATTTTTAAAAGATTTCGATGATCTGCCTTCTGATATTCTTTGTTACACAGAAGTTAGATGGCTCAGCCAAGGAGTTGCCCTTAAGTGTTTTATGGAACTATTTGATGAAATTGTTACATTTTTAAGTGACTGGTAGAAATACTAGAAGGCTAAAAGAAGCAAGTTTCCAGTGTGATTTGGCTTTTCTCACAGACATAACAGGCCATTTGAAGAACTTAAACACAGAGCTACAAGGAAAGAATCAATTCATTTTTCAATTGATAAATAACGTAAAGTCATGAAAACAAAAATTATGTTTATTTCAAAACCAGCTGCAAAACTAAAAATTTTGCACACTTCCCCTACTGCCAAAAAAATTTCCACACATGAAAATGTAGTATGAGTAACAAATTCAAATCTTGTGCAATGCATTTGATGATCGGTTTTTAGATTTAAAAAAGTGCCAAACAAAAATTAATGTTTTTTCTTCTCCATTTTCTGTTGATATAAATCTAGTGAATGAGAGTATGCAGTTAGCCTTAAATGATTTACAGAATTCTGATGTTATCAAAAATCATTTCAAAGAAAAATCGATATTAGAGCTTTATAAAAACTTACCCGAGGACTTTTCGTACTTAAAGCAAAATGCAGCTGTGTGCACCACTTTCTTTGGCAGCCCTTACATTTGTGAGCAAACTTTCTCACTAATGAATTTAAACAAATCAAAAATAAGAAATAGAATAGAAGATGAGAACCTTTCTTCTGTTCTACGTATCGTCACAACAAGTCTTAAGCCCGACGACGTAAAATCAATAACTTCAAATATTCAGTTCCAGCCATCTCATTAAATTTTACAAATTTTAAGTATTAATTTTTTTTCCAAAATTTAAATTGTGTTCTCTGCATAATTAGCAAGACTTTTCCTCGGTTATATAATTTCAAGTTTGCCACCTTTTTAGCAGGAATCTTTTTTTAGCTAAAGTATTTAAATCATTCCAAAAGTGTTTGTGTTCCATCCATTTATCAACTGTATAATGTGTACCCGAGTAAGTAATAATTGTGATAAATGTGTATTGTCATAAAACAGTGTTTTCATGTTTAGAATATATTTGCCATCGCGTATTGCTTTGGCCCTCGATATGATCCTGTTAAAATTTTTTGGCCCTTCATTCTAAGAAGGTTGTGCATCTCTGCTCTACAGGATTGCTACTTGGCATTAAGCACATGATATCAGTGGGCAACGGCTCTTCAGCTTGCTTGTGACCTTCCTGCTGTGCCTGGTAGAATTTACAGGCTAGCAATCTGCAGACGTTTTGCAAAGACTGGCCTTTATGCCCAGCATCCAGTCTTGTGTGTTCTTTTAACTGCATCTAACAGGAAAGATCAGTTATTATGGAACTGAAAACATCAGTCATTAACACCACAAGAATGGGGGCATGTTCTTTTCAGTGATGAATCGTGATTCACCAATGTGATTCTCATCTAGTCTTCCTCTAGAGAGAAAGTAGAGTTCACTTTCTTCTCTCGTACGTAACAAAAATTGACAGATTTGGTTGCAACAGAATCCTTGTGTATGGTGGAATAATGCTGGACAGTTGTATACTACTGTACTTTGATGTGGGTAACTGCCAATTCATAGCACTATAGGGAACAGGATCTTGAAGCCTATGTGAGGTTGCTTTGGGCCTGAACTACATTTTCATGAGTGAAAATGTACATCCACACAGCTCACACTGTTGCTGAATTTTATGAACAAAAAGATATCCACTGTAGGGGTTGCCCCTTAACCCTCCATGTCTGATTAAATTTTTATGCTTTCCGTTCCTGAAATACGGGGTGATTTTTTTTTTATATATTCTTTATCTACATATGTTACAATTCACATTTTCAACAGTTTTAAAATAATACCAGAATTTTAAAGCTTGTATGTTTTCAAAAAATATATAAACCGCACCTGCTATTTCAGCGGGCAGGGGTTAAAAGTTAAAAAATTCATGGGATTTTTTATTGTCAGATGAATAATTTTTAAATACTTTATCTCGAAAAATGTTAGAGAAGGTTTGTAAGAAAACAGAAAAAAATAAAAGAAACACTTCAAAGTAATATACTGTTTCCATGAGAAACGACCTTAGTAAAGCATTAGTGATTCATCTACAGTCTTTTTCTAAAGTGTTCAGTAACATCATAAATTTTCCATAACTTAGTGCAAGGATGGGTTGATCAAAATTTTCATTATAGACAAAATGGAGGTTTCTCATCAACTTTTCTCAAAAACGATCATGTTTCATAATTTTTGAAAATATTGGCATGTTTATAAATTCTCTTTTCGACCAATAACAATGATAATCTGGCTTTTTTACTGGCCTTGCAAAAATAAAAGAGCAATAAATAACATTATTTCATTAATATTTGATGGAATCCAGGATTTATGCTGCCCTGGATTAGTAGAGGGATCTTGAGAGGCAAATCTATATGCTTCAAAAAGCATGTAAACTCACAAATATGCTGGGGGAAAATCAAGCAAGAGAAAAGAAATTTTTGAACCCTCTTGTGCCATAAAAGTTGTGCTTTCAGAGTAATGAGTTTTGTTGCCACAAACATTTATTGACACCCTCATAAACAGTATGATAGCTCATTGTAAGACTTGTTTTCTAGTGCATAGTGCTCACACTGCATATAAGAAAGACCTTTCCTGAATTAAATGCTTGATCATTGATTTATATTTTCACACTTTTTCAAATACCTTGTAACTTAAATCAAAGTTAAAAATTTTCCATATTGTTATGTTACTATATTCTTACATTGTAATATGTCTCTGTGCCAAATTTTATGGCAATACATTGAGTAGTTCATCAAACTCTGCATATTTCATGTTTGTGACCTTAATTTTGGACTTGAGTGTACTTGTTTTCCAAAATGCACTTGTAGCAAAGATGATAGATTTAAAAAAAAAAAAAACTGGGTACCAAAAATTCAATGAATTTTTTCTTATCAGTAGCATTTAAGTTATACCAGTTTTAAAATTAATCCTTATGAAACACTTGTAATATTTTCCACTTTAAAATAATTGTTTTTTTATCTTGCTTTGAAAGTGTAATGTAATTCTAAGCTTTTTTTTCATTGCCAGATAGTTTTAATAAATTATTTGAAAACTTCTGAAGCCATTCTTTTAAAATCTGAATTTGCCAGACACAAAAAAGAACATTTGTAAAAGTTTTATGGTTGTTAATACTAACTGAATATTACAATTTTGATCTTCATGAATGTCATTTTAATTGTAGATTATCAAATGAAAGAGTGAAAAATGTAATATATTCCCTTATTTGAATTCATTATAAAAGCAAGTTCCATTTCTCTGGCTTACTGATTTTTTTAAAAATTCCTAATTTTTTACAAACTGCTATAAAAAAAAACCTCCTCAGAATAAACATCAATTCTATAATGTAACATTTGTCTTCCAATTCAGTTACAAAATCATGAAGCATTTTCTGTTCATATTATACAATATATAACTAATCTTGTATTTTGTCATTAGGCTTTTAAAAACAGATTCAAAACTAAAAACAGAGGTACAAATAATGTTGAGCTCCAAAATCTTAATTTTTTCTTTTAATTTTGCTCATCTTGAATTATGAAAATGTGTCTAATAAAATGTAACTGATAATTCTGATTAAATTATTAAATATATAGTACAGAAAAATATTAATTAAGGAGGAATTTTGTAAATTTTTAAAATTTGTTACAAGGAAATGTTATGGGATTACTGTGCTATATGAGGATTGTGTGTTCTTTCAATTTTTTGTCATATCAGATATTCAGGTAAATATCCTGAGTTTCTTGTGTTAGATCAGAAAATGTTATTATTTTTATCCAAGTTAAAATTTTTATGTAATACGAATAGAATGTGATGAAAACACAAATAATTTACATTTTTATTTATGAAATGTATTGAAACTTTTCACTAGTATACATGATTAATATTGTATCTTCAGCAGCATTGAATACTTTAAAATTATTCATAAAGGAAATTCTTCTGTTAAAATTGAATGATCTTGGTGAAATCATGAAAACTAACTTCCTTGGAATAATTGTTGGAATTTTTAATATGTTTCAATGAATGTAAAATTGATCTTTTATATACTGTTTATATTTGTGTGGGGAAAAAAATTTTTAATAAAAAATTACCCTATTTCATTTTGCAAACCTATGGCATAAAGAAATCAGTTTCTGTTAACAATTGTTTAGCTAGTAAATTTATTTCTGTATCTGTTCACATGAAATATACTTCGTTTAGACAAATCAACACATTTTTATATCAAAGTTAACATGTTAGTTTCACTCAACTTAAATTAATGTCTACTCTAAATTTGAATCTTCTACATTTATAACATCTAATTCATTAATCCCAATACCCTATTTCGAAACTCATCTCATTTTATCTTTTATTAAAGCAGTAAAAACATTATGTTGATATATTTATTACTGATTCTCTAGACCTTGAATTTTTTTGTAAAGTTATTGACAATTTCAAGAAATACAAGATCATTATTTCTATCACATGTTTAATTAACTGGGTTTCACAATATTCCTTAAACAATGATGTTATTTTGTATAAATAACTAATTCCCTTCAACTAAATATGTGACTGTATATTTTGTTTTTCTTAGTTCTTTATGTATAAAAACCTGATATTTGGATAGTTATCTTATACTTTGGCACTTGTATGAGGAGCATGCTCAAATAACTCATCTGATGTTCAACATAAATAAATTATATGGTCATGATCAAGCCTCTTTATTTTTCAGCCATGATTACATCTGAGTTAACCAAATTGTAAATTTTTTCAGCAATATATATTGTATACATATTCAACGCTTATATAAATTTTCATTGGTTATGTTTTGAATTTGTGTGTTATGTTTTGAAAATATGTGTAATATCTTCAAAATATTTAATGCTGTGAAAATTAATGTACAAAATATTTAACACTTATCAAAAAATAAGCATTAAATTTTCGTTCAGACAGAACTTTTGTAGCAAATATTATAGAGACTCATTCATTTTAGTTGATAAAAGCTTGAAAACAAAAGTTAAGTTGAATAAATAACATTTTGCTGTCAAAATGATTTTAAAAAAATTTGGAAAACATTAATATGTTGGAACAATAAAATTACATCTATAATATTTCTTTTTGTGAAAACAGTCATACATTTATATTGTTTTGCAATATTTGTGAGATGTTTTGAGAATATTTAAGAACATTTTGATATGAGAAATCCACTAAAATTATTTAAGGAGCATAAAATGAAGTTGCATTTAGTTTGAACATTTTTTGAAGATCTGTAATTATCCAATTCAATCTAATTTTAATATTATTTTAAAAATTCTATGAAAGGTTACAAAAAGTTATACAGTTATGAAAAATTTTCTTTATTTTTACTTAGGAATATGATCAAATTGCGAAACTAATAAAGGGAAGTGAATCATATAATTTCTAAATTTTAATTGTTTACATTTGCATAAGATTTTTTTTTTTCATATTAATTGCACTTTAAAAAAAAATATTTTTAATAACTTTTTATCATATTGTTCATGAATACTAAATTGTAAGTTCTACCTTAATATAGTTTCTTTTTTAATTGTAATGGTACCATGAATTAATAAGAGTGAAATTTTGCTGAATTGAATATTATGACATACCATATTTTCTGTTCTACTTTTCAACAATATTAGCTCTGGAGATTTTGTCTTTGAAATTATTATTTAACATGTTTTTTTTTATCTGTTTATAGCTGTTTGATCCCAGCAAGATATTAGTCTTAGCTATTGCTGAAGAAGCTTCTTCTCTTGGTGGCTATTTCTATCGTTTAATAACAAAATCGGCTAGAAATAACACTAACAATACAGAATTCGCAAACTTGAACATTGTTTGGCTTGAACCTCATATATTTCCTTCTATCCATTTAGTAAGTATTAACATTATTATACATTTGCTTAATGTGTTTCTTGATGTATATTTTATTCCAATTTGTGAGTATTATATTTAAACAAAATGTCACAAAATGATAATGTACTAATTTGTGGTTATATTTTCTAAAATAGTGCATTTTTGAACCAGATATTTGTTTTAATCCTTATATTTTTGTTGTTGTCAGATTTAAGAAAGTTTATCTTTTTCATAGAAAGTATTCATATATTCACATACTGTAATCTTTATACTAATGTCCTTTTGAGATAGCAAGCAGTTGATCTATCACATTCTACATATTTTCTCTAATCTAAAGTGTCTGTAAAAGACATTTGTTTATTAATTCACTTGGTTACTAATTGATTACATTGATTACTGTAGTAGCTTTGTTCCAGTGTTTTTGCTACTTTGTTAGAAACAAACCTGTTGGCACTTACTAGCCCTTTCTCATTCATCTGTAGTCTGCCAGGGACTGAAAATTTCTGCAGGCAAAATTTTTTGCACAAAAAAAATTATGATTGTGTATTTTTTAATATAGCTCCTTCACTTTGCCTGTTAGATTTGATGTCAAACATTTCTAATTTATAGACATGCAAGATAATATAAGTTATAAAACTATTATATAGGAGGGAAATTAACTGGAAAAAGAAAGAACTTTCTTTTAAATTAGTATAAACTAAACAGCATAAAATGTTGTCGAGAGGGAGAATATATATATTTGAAAAAAGCTTTCACAGTGGTATTTCTTAAATTTCTTTTTATAAAATAATAATTAGTTGTGCATATAAAGTAATTCTTAAACAAATGGAGTATGATAATGATATGGAAATAGAAATTTAAAAATCATAAATTATAGGCTTTTGAAGAAAATGGGCTGAAAAAATATATTTTTAAAATTTCACAAAAATTGATTTTGTAGGTCGCAATTGTGTAGAATGTTTTATATCACAGAATGTTGTGCTTTTTTTTATTATTATTATTATTAATGTTATAATAGATTATAAAGACATTGTTTCTATTAAAAATCTATTATATAACAGACTATATTATAAGATCAAAAATAAAAATCTCTGTATTTTTGAAGGAAAAAATATTACTCAACTTTGGTATAATGCTAGTTTACTGTAGTGTATCATGCCTAATGATATAGAATTTGTATGAAGAAATTGATATCTGCAAATCAATTGGAATAGTTGTATAAAATCTGTTTTGATTTATTAAATGTTTACATTTATATGGTATGAAATGATTTGTATATATACATGTATTGAATGCTTTTAGTAGACTAAATATTCTTCATTTTGTCTGTTTCTGTTATGATGATTGATAAACTAAAATTTGGTCAAAAAATATCTCTAGCCTAATGGAAAAGATGATGGATTGTATTTTAAACACCCCTAATTACAACATAGAACTCATAGAACAATAACTTTAATTTTATGATTAAATTTATTTATTTTCAAATGTGTGAAGGTATTTTTGAAAATATCTGCTAATTAAGCAAAAAGTAATAACTTACTTTGGCCCTTATGCCATAAAACATCAATCCAATCTATTTGAAACTTCTTTACATTCTATTTCAAAACTATTCTGGCACTTTAAAAGTACAAATTGTAAGGTAAATTTGAAAGAAGGTTTTACTTTTTTAAGAAAATCCTGGAAATCAATTTAACTTATTTTCACATTTTCTAATCTTAGTATATGATAGCATCAACTAAAAATATTTTAATTTTGCATTCATAAATTCTAACAGTGTAGTAATTATGGTGTTTTAAATATCACATATTTACCGTAATTTCGTGCGTATAGTCCGCGGACTATCTGTGTTTAAAATGCGAATTTTTGAAGCTGCGGACTATCCACCAGTGCGGATAATACGCTGGTTGTTCACGGTTAAAATCGTCGAAATTTAAAAAACATGCTGTCATGAACTGCCGATGATCAAATATAAAAAAAGCGCGAGATTCCAAGAAAACATTCGTATGTATCGATAGTAAACCATAGAGCATAATGCAGAACGAATGAGTAGTATCAATAACAACAACTGGTCAAAAAAAGACCCATTTCACAGTGATGCTCGCCTGCTGTGCTGACGGCACAAAGTTGAGGCCGCTCTTAATCTTTAAGAGAAAAACAATTCCCAAGGAAAATTTTCCTCAAAGCGTCGTAATACGGTGCAATGAAAAGGGTTGGTGCAATGAGGACATTATGCTCGATTGGTTTCAAGAAGTTTGGAAGAACAGAGATGGTGCCTTTTTCAATTCCAAAGGAGTACTAATTATGGATTCTATGAGGGCACACATAAAAGACAGTTTAAAGGCGGAAGCTAAAAAAAAAACATCGGTGCTGAACTTAGCGTTATTCCAGGAGGTTTAACAAAAATCCTGCAACCTCTGGATATTAGCATGAACAGAAGTTTCAAGTCCCACGTACGTGCTTGCTGGGAGAACTGGATGTCGGAAGGTTTACATACTTGTACAAAAGGAGGAAATGAGACGCGCTTCATACACTGAAGTTGCCGAATGTGTCGATAAATCCTGGAAAAGTGTTAGTGTCCACCATCCGATCGGGATTTATAAAAGCCGGGATTGTTAGTGAAAGCTAGGAAATTACTGACAGTGAAAATAGTGATGCTGAAAATGAACTTTTGGACACTCTTCCCGAAAATATATTAGAACTGTTTAATTCTGATACCGATGAATCGGACTTTGAAGGTTTTCATTAATGTAGTAGAATGTGTGATTAATTAATATATGATTAATTAGTAAGCACTGTTTTTTATTTGTATTTAGCATTTTATTTTTGAAGGTATATTAGTAAGGAAATACTTTTTTTCTATTTATACTTAGTTCTTTGTTTCTAAAATACATTAATATTGCCGTATTAAAATAACGTAATTTCAGACGTATAGTCCGCGGACTATCCGGTGGTGCGGACTATCTGACGATTTTTGAAATTTTTTTTATATAAAATCGTGTCTGCGGACTATACGATGGTGCGGACTATACGTGCGAAATTACGGTATATTTCTGTATTGATTTAGATAGCCAATTAAGATAAAATGTGCCAATTATTTAAGCTTTCAATCCAGCTTATTCCTTACTGCATGTCGCTTTGGAAATAAAAATGTAAGTCTCTTGAGTGTACGTGTGCGTGCACAAAGAATATAAAGTAGGTATTTCAACTGACCGAGAAGATTTCATAACCTGTATTTTATACCTGGAGATTGTTAAGACATTTATTGAATTTAGATTTCTATGCAAAAACTGATTAAAATGAGTTTCATTTCCAGCCAGATATAAAATGCTTCCCATCTCCATCATTTTCTTTTTAGTACTTTATCAATAATTGATGCTGCATTAAATAGTGACCTTTTTATCATTGTGAAAACTATATTTATTTCATAACTGTGTTCAAAATTTTTACTACTTTGGGAATTCATAACCTAAACACAATCCTGAATTTTTGAGCAAAAAGGGAAAATAAAAATGATAATACGGACTGTTACATATATACATTAGAAAGAGAAATCTTGTTAAATGGAATTTCATTTATGTACAACAAAGATCATAATTAGTAGTATATAAGTGCTCTGATACCAGAGTGCCAATTCTGTGTGCATGTATGCTCATCACATAAGTATAATGCAGGTATGGATGGCTAGTTATAGTGCTGAAGTTTGTATAGTAAATATATCACAAAAACATTAAAAGTTAGTTTCTTTGACTAGCAAAAAAAATTTGATGCAAATTCTTTTATAGAAGATTTTTGAAAGGCTGTATTTAATTTATTAAAGAATTAAGGACTAAGAACTGACTAAATTGAATTATGATGGAATGTTAAAGTTTCACTTTGCTGAAGTTCCATAGAAGCTTTTTGATTTTGTCTTGGAAGAAATATTCTTGGATTTCAAAACTCATTTCCGTTTCACTCCCATTTTTATAATATTCATGTGAACTTATGTAAATTAAACACTTGAATAATTATAATTAAGTATAAATTGTATAAATTCTTGATCACAGGAACTTTCGGTTGCATTTTCTAATATCCAGCCAAAATTAAAGCATTCTGTGAAAGAATCTCAGATATCATAACTTTTTAACATTATTTTCTTTGTGTAGTTATGTGTGTATTTATCTATCTATCTATATATATATATATATATATATATATTCTTATGTGGTGACATTCCTTGAAAAAACTATCATTCTTACTTGCATTTTGAGAGCTTACTAAAATTTTAAAAAATTTCAAAAATAAAAATTGTGATAAATTTGTACTAATACAAAGCATTCGTAAATTCTCTTTATCTTTCTACATGTTTAAAAATTTCTTTGACATTGGTAAATGATTTTGTAATCTGATACTGATAAAATGCTGTCAAAATATCACTTTTGCATTTTTTAACAATTTTTGGTTTTTATTTCTAATGAAAGTAAAGTTAAAAAAAATTATGTTAAGTTTTTTACAAAATAAGAATGAGTTTTAATTCAACTTTTTTATTAGGTTATGGATGAATTGGAAACTACATTGGGTATTCCAAACAAGTTACCAGCATTTGGTGCTCTGAACATTACTACAGTAAGTTATAAAGTTCCTTTATAATATTTAGTTAATTTCATTGCACTCTTTGCATTTATACTGATGTTGGTGATCTAGTTACCTATATATCTTCAACACTTTCAATGAGTAACACATATGTTGTACAATTACTGCAACTAAATACCATTCAACCTCACAGTGTTGTGCACCATATGGATCAAGTGGTCTGAGTGGTTGGAGCACATAGCTGTCACTCATGAAGATACGACATGGTCATGTAACTGATTCAGTCTTAATCTTAGCTTCAGCATTACTAGATGTACCAATGTTTACTTGGATATTCACTTTCTGATATATATATTTTAGTCTAATATTATAAATTAGTAATTTAATTTGTTAAAAAATTATTAAGTTTATTGTTCAAGTTTGTTACCGATAAATCCAGGAAAAGACATTGAAGGATTTCAGATTATTTTAGAGCACAACACACACACAGATTTATACACAGTTCTACTCTCTCTGTAGCTCATCGTACTTTTCTGTCTTAAATCATCATTCATTAACTTCCTAGGGGATACATTTGTATAATATAGTTGAAGCAGCACCATTTATCTTCTAAGCAACTAATTTTAAATTTGTTGTTAAAAAAAAGGGCTTTATGAAAATCAATGCAAATAAAATTTTGTATTCTTAACTAGTAACATTATGCTGTATAAATTTTAAATTAAACAGGTTACAGTTAATTATCATAATTAATCAGATATTAAGAATGAACATTTTCCCCATCAATTGCAATTAAAGTGAAAGCAAAGTTTTATACCCTTAATCAAAAATTAATTTAGTAATTTAAGTTCTTCCCTTCATTATTTTAAAAATATTTTAAGAAATTAATTTAATAACTATGTCTGAATTTTCCAAGTGAAAATGCAATTTTGCATCACCTTTTATTTACTGGAAAAAATATTTAAAAATTATTTAAGCATTAATTAAAATTTTATTTTTAGTTGAAAAGCTCTTGGTTGAATACTGCTACATTAAACTGTTCTGGAGACAAAAATTCTGATGCACAGAATCTTCAAATTTTACAAGAATTTTTAACTGGGGTAGTCACAAATACTCTTGTTCCAGTTAGAATAGGTAAGTTTTGAATTCAATATATGAAATGGTATATACGAAATTGTTTGATCATTGAAAAAAGTAGATTTAATTTAATGAAATGCCATTTCTATTTCTTTAATTATTAATTGAAATTTTTTTCTTTTTGACTGTAAAAGTTTGCAATCTTGAAATTTTATCCTTTTCTCTTTTAAAATTCATCTCTTTTGAATCATTCTATTTTCTTCACCTATTTTATGTTAACCAATATTTCTGTTTTATTCATTTAATATTTGAATGAAAAATAATTGCACAGAATCTTTAACGTAAGATGACTTAATTTTTATATTACTTGTTTCAAAACCGATTTCTGTATATTGACAATATCTTAACCGTAGAAAATTATCAATTCACCATTAATTTGATATAACAAAGTTAAATTTTGTTTTTCATTTAATTGTTATTTTTCTTTTTAGTAGTAAGTTATTTCTGTAAGCTTGGTAAAATTATTGCCTCTTAAATGTAAATCCTTTTAGGTAACCTAAAATCAAATATTTTTTCAACTGGAAAAACTACCTGAACAGTGTGAAAAAGCATCAGCTTTTTTCCATAAATAATTGAAAATAGTTAAAATTAAATTTCAAAAACTTATTTATTTACTTAGTTATCTGCTTGGAAAAATTTCAACTTATATTTGAATATCATTAAAGTTGTATCTTCAGATATATTACAAAGTACTTTTCTGTTTACTTTTATTAAAAATGTGTTAAATAATTTCTTTTTTTAAATAAAATAAATAATAAGAAAGCAATTGTATTGATTTTAATATTTTATGCATGGTTCTATTATGATTTTAACATATCTAATTTTCTATACAATGCTGTTTATATTCCGTGGTTAGTTGACTTTGAGTCTATTGCATATATTTTAATGCTCTTGGTCATTTAGCCATTGATCTTGCAAATTTACAGTATTTATTTTATTGTAATTTAAAAGTTTTAAAAATATTCAAATATACAAATTACTTTAGTCTTTAGCTTAAAAAAATAAAATACCTCTTTTCCTTATAAAATTATCTTCAAAATTCGTGTATAAACTAATAGCATCTGCAACACATCAACCTGAATCCAGATTCTGGTACATTATTTAAATAAAGCAGAATTTAAATGGTGGAAAAAAAATTATTTTAGAAATTTTTAAAGAAAATTATTTATTTTTTCCATTTTATTTCAAATTTATTTCTGTAATAAATTAGACTTCTGAACTAATCTAATGAAACAAAGATGATCTTTTAATACATGAAAGGGAACACAGTATTTGATTTTCTTATCACTAAAATTAAAAAGCACATTGAATTGTATTGATAAAAAAAAACTTATAGGAAAGCAAGATCAAGAAAGGAAAATTGCAGCTTTTTTACCTGAATTCAGTTAAGATTTTTATACAGAAATATCAGGCAATAATTAAATTATTGTAATTAATGTAAGATAATTAATGAAAAAATCAATTTGTAGGTACCAATCATTGAATTATAATATTATTATTATTTTTTTAATTTTAGTTTTTTGAATTATATGTTTATGGAAACATTTTCATTTACTCTTAGGTGTTCAATCTTTTGTTCAAACTCCAACTTCCCAAACAGTCGCTGAAAATTCTGAAATAGTTCTTGAGTGTGTTGTTGAGAATCCAATAGGAGATTGCCTTTGGCTGAAAGATGGACGAAATATAGGTTACAATTTGGATCGTTACCCTCACTATAATTGGCGAGGAGATCGACTGACTGGTGACTGTAGTCTTATAATCTCTGGAGCCACTGCTGGCAGAGATAATGGAGAATGGGTATGTGAAGTAACAGGTGATCTGGACAATCCCACATTGACTTCAAATCCTGTCAAGATCCTTATTACAGGTAATACCTTTGTGTCTTGTACAGATTTAAGCTAAAAATTTTACTACACCAACAGATTATGATACTCTATTTTTAATTATACTTATGGTTAGTTTTGCTACATTGTACTTTAACACCAGAACGTCTGGAATTTCAATTACCCTTAAATGCCCACTGGTATCATTTTGACACCGCAATATAAAATATATAAAGTATTTGTAATAAATAATTGCAGGACTACTATTTAGTCGGGTTTGGTTAAGACTTTTTAATATTTCATGTAACTATCATGTAATACGGCCCTTTATATCATAAAAAACTGACGTTGACATGTTTTATGAAGCTTGTTGGACCACTGCTTTGTCGGAAAATATTTCGAGCCACAAATCTGCCAGAATCGTTACTATCATGCAGTATCCATTCTCTGTCATCCTTAGAGACATATATATATCAGGATTTACTGGAATATTACCAATTACATCTGCACTTTCTTTAAATTCTTTCCAGTCACTTTCTTATGCCGTCATTGGAATCTAAATTAGAGCAAGACAGCTAACCACCATCCGATTCATTCTCAAAAAGCTCTTGCAAAAAAATTAGCTATTTCATGAGGGCTTAGACCTTTTGTACAGTTATTGCAGGGTGTCTACTGTGTACAAGGTTCAAAAATTGAAATAATTTTTTTTTTTAATGAGCAGATAAGCAAATGCTATCTAATGAAAAACTTATCGCTGTGTTTTAATTAATTAAATTTCCGCTGTGAACCAATAACACTGCATTCAAGGTCAAATAAATGTGTGATGTACTTTGGGGAGTTCGTTGCATAAGTATTGCACAAATAAATAGATAACTCCATAAGTAAATACCATTAGTAAAACAATCTTTTGCTGAAAAATAGCTATTTGTAATGATAAATTGCCTTCGTGTTGAAACAAAAGCAGCAGACGTTCTGGGTATATTAAGTTGTAAAATCTGTCCTAATTAACCTAGAACCACAAAACCTTTTGTGTGTAATCACCATGGCAAATGATTAAAAGTCACGTAAAATTTTCAAATTCCCTATAAAAATGCAGAAAGGTGAATAAAAACTAAACAGGCTCTGGTGTCCAATTGATACCAAGGGACATTCTAGTGTTAATACCTACTGTAATCCCCATTTGAAATTAATTTTATGTTCAAAAGATTCAACACTATTGCACAAATAAATAGATAACTCCACAGTATTGATTTTAAAGAATTTTGTATCAAGTGATAAAAAACAAATAATTTTTAGTTTTTAATCTGCATGAATTTTTAATGGCTGTATAGTAAAGTATATAAATCATGCTTAATATTTAAAATATACCATGTTCTTAATATTACCATAATAGTATCCAAGATTAAAAGGAAATAAACCCACATTTTTCATATTAAGTTTTTGTTTCAATGTTGTAAAAAATATTTAATTTACATCTATTGTTATTACAGAAAGTTTAACATTTAATAATCATCTATTATTTAGAAAGATAATAGCTTTTCTGTGGGAGTTGTTTGTACATAGCAAGAATATTTATATTATTCCTTTTTTAATTTGGAAACATATAATTGATTTTTTTAATAACTAAATTCTTCCAAATTATCAACATTGTTCAATTAAAGACAAGTTTAATGTTACTTTTTATAGGAAGAACTTATTCAGTTTTACCAGATATGTTCAAATTTACAATTTTCAAGACTTTACAGGCAGTCATTGCTAGAATATTTACAATACAGTTTAAATTTTTAAACTATAAAACCCTTTCAGTAGATTGTTTTTATTTTTACAGCTGCCGAGCCATCTCCATCTGAAAAGGCGAAGACTGAACTCTAAGTATACAATTGCATTTGTAAATAAAGATGTACATTAAGAACATGATCTTGCTCACATTGTTAAAGATATAAAATAAATATTTTACTTTCCAACTAAATCAACTGCATTTCATTATTCAGTTTTAATTATTATTGAAATATTACATGTATCATTTGAATCAAACATTATGTAAATTAATTTTGAAATTGGCTTGTCACATAAGAAGGCAGGTTTACTAGAGCTAGAAATGTTTAATACATTACCTTTCCATATTTATATTGGTACATCTGTGATCATGTAGAAGAATTTAAAGTAGCTGTTTGAGGCAGGGAAGATAGTGGTTGTATGAAATATCAACAACCAGCTAACCACACTGCCAGAATCAGTTACAAGTAAGATCTTTTTCCATCATAGCAGATTTTTTTCCTGTTGAATGTAAAATATACAAAACACAGATTTCTAAAGATAAATTGCAACTACTATTTGCATAACATTTATTTTGCTATGGTTACAAAGAAAATTAGCAAGTAAAATACATTTTCCTTAAGCTTTTCTCATTAACCTACATTATTTTCTATATACTAAACAAGGTCATATGATAATCCCTTATTAGTGATAAAAAAAAAAATTTTAATGCAAAACAATGAAGGTTATTTCAACAGATCTTAGGTCAGTGGAGAAAATCTTATCTGCTTTTTATAATTAATGATTTCTAAGGTTATCTTGTTTCTGACAAAGGAAGATACCTTTTGTTTGGCTTGAAATATTTAACAGAACTATTAGAAATGGCAACTTCAGTTTTTGTTAGATATAATCAGTATTCTATTCCTTTAAAAAATATATTCAAACATTGTTTAAAATGCAAATAATGTTCCTCCTTACTGAATTTAAACTTCTACATCTGTTTCAATTTTTGTAGAAATCCTATGTTTTTTGCATCTTTGTTTTTTCCATACTTTATGTATTATTCAATCTTTAAATAATACATATTAACATCATTTTGTATTTTAATGTAAATGTATTTGATTTTAAAACCTACATTTATTCAATTATCATTCAATGTTATCATGCATTTAAAGTTTTTTCCATAAATGTTTAATTTGTCGATCATAATTGGGATTTTAACAATTTTGTCATCTGGCAATGCAAATATGTACCAAAAGATAGAAAAAAAGCATTTTCTTTAAAAAAATGGATCATTTATGCTACAATTTGAAATACATACACGAGAATTACTTCCTCTGAACAATTTATAATAACCTTGGAAATAAACAAACTAGCAATATTGATCATAGATTCAAAAATATTTTTAAGAAGTTTCCTTTTTCTTAAGTATATAAACAAGAGAAAAGAATGATAGTAAAACAGAAGAGCAGAACAACGGAAAGGTGAAAAATTGTAATCCTATTTGCATGTATAAATTTTTATATACTTCTACATGTAAAGATGATTTCCATTGGTTATCAAATTCACAACCTATAATATATGAATTTGGAAATGTTAAATTTGTCTCTTATCTTACATTTAAAATTTTTTATGTTGCATATTTATCTGGAAAGACACCGCTAGAAAAATTAGGAGGTTCCTTACATAAAATAATCTACCTAAATAATGCTAATGTGAAAATAAAATTTTAATTTCAATTCAAGGGTACAAGCACACATTCACAGCCAAAATAAAACATCACAGAATGTTCAGTACCCTAAATATTCCACCCACTCGAAACAGACCGAACATTTTCAGGACCTTATTTCTTTCTGATACTATATGCTGTAAGATTACCATTAGTGGCATGACAATTCCAAAAAATGACGCAATTCCGGGGGGTGACGTCACACCGCCAAGCAGCCTAAAGCCAGACAGAAATCGACGCCAAGGGTAGAAAAATCGATGGCCAAATGCGCACCAGGTCAAGGTGAAGGCTGATGGGGCTCCCACCATTTTCATTGCCAAGATCAAACGGCCCATAAATAACGACCGGGGGAAGACTGCAGTCGAGATAACATGAGCGAGCTTTTTTGTTTATGCTGGCAAAAGTGGGCTAGGCGGTGTGTTGGGTTCTCTGTAAGTGGTTTCCGGTCGGGGAAGATCGTATCCGGAGTACTTGTAGATGCTTGGGATTATGGGTTTTTTTAAAAATATGTCTGTGCATTAAATTATACTTTGGAACAGAAATGGCTTTTTCTTTTAAATTAAAAAATGTCTCAACTCTTCTACGTAAATCGAAATTTGGGTAAACATGGGCTCCACTACAGGCATTCTGAGGTTAATTTTAAAATTTCGCGTTTCGGTAAACAATCTACTTTGGATTCCAAGATATAAATTTCAGAACTTTTGGTATATTCGCTCAGAAACTAAAAGCACATTTGTACATATTTTGAACAAATTACTTAAGGTTCTTTTATACCGAAAAAAGATTGATGGAGTAATTAAAGTGTATTAATTTCTAATTTGTAAAGATACAAATATAAGGAAAAACTAATTACTTAGCGCCACGTCGTTCACATAACTTATTTAATACGTAACAATCAATTCTTTAAAAAAAAAAATAGTTTTTATCTTACATTTAGATTGTATACAATAAAAAGTTTACCTTTTTTAAGGGGGGGGGGGATTTCCCCCGCAATGTAGCTTCATTTTAGCAACTAAGCCTTTGCAGACAAGGCGGGGGGAAATGCAATGGACTTCTTTCTCTTCGTAGCAATGAGTAAATACTCCTACTAATAACGATTCTGAAAAAAAAAATAGCAATAAATGAAATATAAGCCCCATTTTCAATTACAAAAACTAATTTTGAATAACTTCATAATTTTCTTAATATAGTAGTATATCGTTTTCGATTTAGGCATCACACAGCAAATGCGCTATTTTTATATATTCCACGGATACTACTTCATTTAAGAAATTTATCTTTAATCATGTATGTATTTGTTCCCATTAAAGTATGAAGTGGGAAATTAGTTTCTAAAGAGATGCTATCCCATATCAATGAAAATAATATATGCTAAAATATCGCTATGTAGAAATATTTCACAAAGAATTCGTTCAGTATTGATATACGGTAGCATACTGTGACGTTTGAAACAGTAAAGGTAGCGTGATTTGAAATACAACAATTTAGTTTAATTAAGTCATAGCTATTATTCACATGAATATACAATTTAGTACTATTAAATGATTTTAGAGTTCCAAAATAAAGGTTTGTGAGGGAGGGATCTTGGTGTCCGTTCACTGCGAAGGTTTCGCTCTCCACTCTTGGTTTCCCTTTCGGTCTCTGTGGTTGACCGTTGTCGGCGTCCTTTTTCTCCCCCTCCATCCGGTCGAGGCGAAATCGGCTTCTCGTGTCAAAGGTTGCCGGGGCTAAAACTAAGACACATCCGTCGCAGTATATTAGCGACTGCAGGTGTTTTTGCACATGTAGTGATCAATTCTCCTAAAACTGATCCGGCAGGGGAAGAAAGTCACAATACTCACAATTTAGCGATCGTTACCAACTTTCATATATTAATGAATTCCACAACAGGGTCAAGTAATGAGGACTCTCCAAACTTCCACACTACTCTTTAGTGAGAACTTGAAGCCGGGACAAAATCAACCCCTCTACAAGGCGGGTCTTTGAATCGTACCAGGACTGGAACCCACGAATTGAGAGAAGCAACACGGGCCACGATTCGACCCATGGTCACTTGGCTAAGAAAGAGTGACGGTGTATATTCATTATAGGAACACGAAAATATGGAAATATTACAATTTAGCAATGCACAGAGATCAATAAGAAAATTTAAATGTGCAAGTAGTAAAACTCTTTTTGGAGTAAATTCGCAACATTTTGTACCTTAAGTGCAATAAAATATTATAAATATTCAAATCAATAACAGGGGTGGCTAACCTTTTTGGGAAGAGTGTCACTATTTGATAAAAAAAATTATTATTATGCGTGTCACTTACAACTTTTCCAACAAACATGGAAAAGTGAAAAAAAATGTTATTTATAAGCTTATTATGACATTTGTATGCAAATAGCGCATTTTTTAATGCAAATCTATATAGTGAAAATTTAAAAATATAAGTAAGACGAAAGTACAAACTCTCTTAGGTTTTATTGTTAATTAACGTTTTACAAATTCAATCATTTAGGTTAGGCATTAAATATAAATGAGTAGCTTGAAACAATTAATTCAAAATAATAATTAAACGCTCCGTATTTACTTGATGTGTCTTTTGAATTATTACTTTTTTTTACCAATTCATCTATATTAGGATTAGCTTTTACAGATGCTAACAAAATTATGTTATTATAGGTGCATATTAGCTAGTTTTATAAGTGATATTTATTTTATTACGTTCGTATAGCAGAAAACATTTATTCACAAATATATTTTGATCGAAATTATGAGACAACCCCACTTTTGTAAAAAATTGTTATTTATTATCTTTCTTTTTAATTTTTCAATAAGTTTCCGCGTACCACTGTTACAATTCCACTATGCCACGGGTTGGCCACCCCTGTTCCACAAGCATCGGTACTTTCTCCTGATCACAATCGAAACATGAAGCAATAGACCTTCTGGTACCTGTTTTGCAAAAATTCAGTTTTTCATTAAAAACTTTTAAAAATAGTTTTTCTTGTAAATTGTGTGTACAAATATTCAAGGTATTTATAAAACAAGAAAACAATTTTTAAAAAGTTTTGTATTTTACATGGGAGGGGAAGGGGAGAGAATTGCTGAGATACACGCACTTTTTTCAAAATTTTCTTCCATTACTGAGACGGAAAAAATAGCCGAAAACACTTCTCTCTTAAAGCGATATAATTTTATCTAAAACACATAATATATTAAATATCTAGTCTTTGCTCAAAAACTCCTTAAAATAAGGAAAATTCTGCGGGGAAGGGGGGGGGGAACTCTTGATAAACATTTCTGAAGCAACTTTCTTTCAGAGCAATGAATACAAACACATCATCACCGAAATACTATTTCCCCAAACAAGTAACAAATCTTAATTCACAAAAAGATTATTATTCAAAACAAAATGTCAAAAAGGACTAGATCTTTATGAACCAATATAGAGTATTCAGACGTTTTTAACTGGTGATTTCAGTCTCTAGAATATATGGATTCAAACTCTGATGCCATCCAGCAACTACTAAAAGTTTCCAGGCCATTTTAAAGTGCACTTTCCCATTCAAATTTACACGCCATTAAATTTGGAAACTGAGTGGGTCTTTTGAAATCCATTGCACTTTGAAAGTAGCCATTCCCCAAAATTTGCCTGCAGGACCAGTTGTATGACATATAACTTTAATTTAGGAACTAATAATATTTTTCCGATTCGGAATCCCTTTGAATATTAAAATTTCACACTCCCTTTTGAGTAATAGATTTCTACTAAATATTATAGTACATATATAACACATCAGGTGACTGGTTAAAGCAGGTAATAATAGTGACTATTATCGTCGTAAACTCTGAAGCAACATTGGCAACAGCCGTCGTAATTTTGAACCTGTCAAGTAAAGAGAACCTCACTCAACAAATGTTTTACACTATACCGACGTTAACATTCAGCTTCGATAGTTCAGCTCCCCTACACCGCGGGTCTTTGGTGTTACAAGGTTTTGAACCCATAACGATGGCCACGAGTTCAAGTTCTTAAATACTCAGTTACCGCGGCCACCATTTATTAAGGGAAAATTCACTGATTATAAACAGCCTAATTCCTTCCGAAAGACTCATTTAAGACTATACGTTTTTGAAATAGAAGCACCTTTAAATATACGCATAATTCCAAATGCTTTAAAAAATTTGAAATATTAATGTTTTCAAATATTTAATATTGGTCCAATAAATTATCATTCAAAAAACTCAGATCGAATAAGAATAGAAAATCTTTTTCTCTCACAAAATCACTCAAAAATAATTAAAATTGTGCACATAATTAAAATTGTGTTGAAATGTTTAATGATATAATTTATATCTATTAGGAAGCTCAATTAGCGAAGGAAATCCTTCATTACTGGTTTGTTCCGGCATTGTATTTCGGTGAACTTTACGACAATCTACGTTTTGATGTCGAATTTTTTCATTTTATAATTATATTTCATCATTGTCATTATTTACACATTTCTTATACATTGCATGAATTTCGAACGGTACAATTTGATATAATAAAACTTTTATAAGTAGATCTGATTAATGCATAAATCAATAAAGTAGATAATTTATCTGCAACATTTCTTGAGTTTTTATAAAATATTTAGCAAATGGATATCATTTAATTGAATTTCCATATAAAATATACACAATTGCTTATGTGTGCCACTATAAGAAATCATAATTAAAGCAAATTGTATACACTGACATACAGTTCCTGAAAAAATTTCAGATTTAGTTTAGGATAACCGCCCTTCCCTCCGATTTAAGGATAACTTATCACCAAGGCAAATATGTCAGTAGATAACAGGAGTAAAAGAGAAAAAACAACTTCTAAGAATATATTTTGATAAAAAAAAATGACGCATTCATGCTAGTTATTAACGTTTTAAAGAACAAAATTGAAATGGTGAGTACTGGTGTTTGTATAACTACTAAATAAATTTACCTATAAAATTCTCATATTTTTATAATTGCAAATATTTATCGTTTTATATTAGGTTGGTGGGTATGAAATGAGTCGGATTTTTAAATGAGCATATAAAATCGCATATCTTTTTTCAAAAACTATTTATTTAATCAAAATAGGCTCTATTTGCTTCAATATACCTTTCCCAATGAGATTTTAATCCATAAATGCCTGTCCTTAAGAAATTCTGATATTTAAAATCAATAAACTCAGATATGTAATATTTCAGACTGTCGGCATTTTCATACTGTTTAGCCAGTAAAAACTGTTCTAAATGTTTAAAGAAAGGAAAATCGGTTGGCAAAAGATCCGGTGATTAAATTGGGTGCTGCAAAATTTCGTATTTTAGTTTGTTTCATTTCGCAAGTGTTTTGTTCGACGTATATGCGGTCGAGTTGAGCAAATTCCGATTAACAAGTGGTGAGTGTATAATGTTCAATTTATCACGAATTTCATCAATATATTGGCAGTATTTGTAAATTAATAGTTGTATTTGTTTCCACCCATGCTTTCAGAACATTCTTCGCAGATATTTTGGGTCTTCCACGAGCATAATTTAGCAGGGAAAATCACCAGATCGAAATTTTTCAAACCAATGTTGCACTTTTCGTCTTGAACAGTATTCTTACCCGATGCCTGGTCTATATTACGTGTAGCTTTTTCAATATTATTACCAAGTTTAGTCTTAAAAAAAATGCACAAATATCGGAATCTTACGAAATTCAAAACAAATAACAAAATGGAACATTTTTGAAAAAATCTTTGTTGAAATCTGACTGGAAATGGGCAATACGACAGTAAATAAAGTTCTGGCAAAAAAAAAGCAAACGAAAACAGGAAGACAAACGTTCACATGTAAGAAAATCAGACATTTCATACGCACCAACTTAATTAGTTTTCTCTACACCAAGTACCTATGATGTTCGGATTCATCTTAATAACCCGTCTACATATGGTTGGCGCCTAGAAATGTTTTAGTAAAACGATTTCTTCCACATTATTCATAAAATTATAGTAACTCTAACTGTGATAACAACAATACTCAACGTCCCTTGCGGAAGCTATGTTGCAGGGCAGAATTTTGATGTGAGGTAACATTCACGCTGTTTCTTTACACCATTTTTCATGTACTCATTTAGGTGATTTTCAGGAACCTCCATGGGGGGGGGCACAGTTCCAGAACTGCTGAATCAAAGAAATCGTAGACATTTCACTGCCCATTAATCACTTATCTCGGTGATTCTGTGATGAATCCAATTCTCTTTGTCATCCATCCCATTCGCTTGTAATGAGGCCACATATCGAAGAGAAAGTTCTATTCTACCTCGGTGATGGATCATTTGTGAACGGGAACAGACGGGCAAGATCACAGCTCGGGAATACTGTTTCAAGAATGTCCTTGATCCTTCGCCAAGTCTTGCTACTCCTTTCGTCACACGGTTTATATTATGAAGAACGAAAAAGTACTTTACTTTAGGAATCCGTTTGTAAACTGCGAAACGGGAATTGTATTTCTTTGAAATTAACTATTTTTTAAAGCGTTTTAGGGGTCTTTTTTCCCTTTTGTATGACTATTGAAAAATAATATAATACAGGATCACGTATATTTAATGTTGCATTTCTCTCGTCGTGTTCATACTTCCATACTACATTTTTACGAAAGGAAATGCTAAAGAGTGTTGAATATATATATAACAAGTTATTTTTTTACATTAAGCAATTATATATATATATATATATATATATATACTTAATTGGTTTCGAACGCAGCCTATGGTCTAGGTCCTAGGTTCCCAAAGTAGTTCGTATGGAATCCTGAGGGGGTTCATGGCAAATTAAATTTAATATGGGGGTGCATGTACAACTTCAGGGATTTCGCCGAAACCATTTATTGGTGATCTATTGCCATTATTATGAAAGTTAAAAGATATTAGTCATGATATTTCCTTCCTCAGTGGCTCGACAGCCCAGGATAGGCCTTGGCCTTCTTAAGAAGCCTTTTCCAGGCTAGTATTCTTCCTGCTTTAGTGTTCTCCAATTCTTGGTTCTCAAAAACTAGGAGATCTTTTTCTAGGCCTTTAATCCATCTAAGATTTTGCCTGCCCTTTCCTCGTGTGCCGATTGGTTGGGCATTGAAGACTTTTCTAGTGGTGCGGTTTTCGTCCGTCAACGTGACCTGCCCATTTAATTCGTTGTACTTTGATGAAGTTAACAAGTCATGTGATTTTTACGTCTTAAAAAAATTTCAGAGTGAAGTATTAAAGATAGATAGATAAAATATAAGTAATGGCAAGCATCGCACGGTAAAAGTCGGGCAGATCGCGGGTGCGACTGTCTATGAGGTTAAAATAGGAAAAGATTATCGTAGCTACATGCAACAAATTTTCTTTAGTTTTGAACTGAAAGCAGAATTATTTTTTTTTGCATTGTTTGTATTGGTAAAGTTATGAATAATTGCTGCCATTTATTTTCTAAAAAAAAGTTTTGTCAGAAGTCATTCTTGAATGGAACTTATGAAAAATTCCGAGATGTATCTATTTAATTTAATCAATGTATTTTAATTTTAACTGTTTTAATTTGTATAGAAAAAAAATGGCTAAAATTTGTCCAAAGCTTAAATTGGGTGACTGAATTAGTTTGAAACGATAATTCATCAGCATAACATTAGATGTAACCTTAACGTAATATCTTAAAACCAGAAATGAAGGATGCAGCCGGAAATGAAAAAATTATTAATAAATAAATAAACTAACACATTTTTAGCCACAGAGAAAGAAAGAGTTAATTTTTATTGTTGTATCTCCTTTCTTATTCCAAGTATTCTTCAATAAAAGTAATAAAATATTCCAAGAAAAATTTCTTTTTTCACAAACAGCGATGCCACTGACTACTATATTCCATGTATCATCTACCTACTTTGTGATTACGTGCTATAAGCTAATTAACCGAGAAACTTAGCTATTTATTACCTAGATTTTCTAAGATTTTTCTTTCAAAAGTAAAAAAATATATATATGCTCAACGGAGACTTTAATAATATTTAAGGAAATTTTTTTGAATATAAATTTGCTCTACTTTTTAGCTACAAAATTAAATATGCTTCATCCACCGAATTTTCTTTCAAATACCACTGGTAACCAAAATATAGAAAATATTTGTAATTCTTTTGCTTTTCAATGTTGCATACGTATAGATAATGAGAACAGCTTCACAAAATACAATTATATATGCATGGCTTAATACACTTAAGGTTAATAAATTTCAGTATTTAGTAGTGTATCCTTTATATTTTTTTTTTACCTTAGTGACTATCAATGAGCAGACTAAGTATACTAAGTTTTCGTTTTGTTATTACATGGTGTGGTGTATGCAAATATAGCTTCTATTAAATTGTAATTTATTCGACGAACGGTGCATTTATACATGATTTTCTAATGGTATGACATATTTTCTATAGAGTCCGTTTGTTCAATGATTGAAATGTTACCGTTAAAATATTTTTATATATCCTTGCTATGCGCCAAAGTGTGTGTGTGCTGAATCTTGTTGATAGATATAAAACATTATTGGGGAAGAAGGCTAACTTATGAAAGATAGAAGTTATAGAACAGGTCAAGCACTTTCCCGTATTCAGCAAGGTTCCAACTACCTGTCAATAATCAGTAACATTTGTTGACATGCTTGTCCATATCATTACGCCAATAGGGGGCTTGACACTTGACTCAACATTTTTATTGTAATTCCTTTCCGTACTACATCGCACAGCACATATTTTCGACCATCACTTCCAAATAATATAATATTCTACACCATTCCATTAAATATTCGATTTCTATTGGTCATCTGTCTAGTCATGTTCTATTGCCCACCAAATTCTTGTCTGACGTTCCATATATAAAGATAGGGACTTTTTTTTTTAATAAATGATACTCTCTCTCTCTCTTTTCTGACCCTACTGCCATCAACAACTTTAAAGTAAACTTTTCTTGCCGCGCGCGCGCGTGTGTGTGTGTGTCCTCCCTATCTACGAGAGCGTGAACTAAACGTGGAGCTCATTTTCCGACAGAAAAATACCTCAATTTTTATAAAAATTTTGTAGCATTATAACTTATACATTTGTTTATAATGTAGTGTTTTTAAAATTTCAAAATATTGCATAAATAATTATTTTTTTCCTTTTAACATGTAAAGGGATCGCTCATTTAGCATTACCGTACAGGAGAAAAAATTCGAAGTACATTTTATAAAAGAAAAAATGTGTTCAACTCGTATAAAAATGAGTAGAATCATAAAATATGTGGTTTTGTACTGGATAGTGAAGCCAGAATGTTGGAGTACTTTTATATCTGAAAAAATGTTCCGAATTCGGGTCTTATTCTATAACATTAACTGAAGACAGCCTTAAAACGTGAACAAAAATTTGCACACTTTAGAAATAATCACATTTCACCTACTTGCCTTGTAATTTCAGCGCATAAAACATCTTTTTCATGCAAAAGAGAAAGTCTATAGTTATTTTTTATGAATGTTCAATATCTAATTTTGCTTGTTTCCCTTGTTTAGTCTCATTAATTATAAAATAAATATAATCATAACCTAAATTATTATAATTTAAATGCAGATAACATTAATGTAATTTTTAAAAAATAGATAAAATCAACATTTTAATTCACATTGACCACAGCTACAGTTATTGTAAACAAACTGCACAAAATATGAAACTTTGTATCAAAAAACCCTTTTCAACCTTTACATTAAAGCTCATAATTCATTGGTTTTCAGAACTGTGGTTGACTAATCAAATTTCGCATTCCTATTAATCTTGAAACTCATTCAAATCTGTGTTCCTTCTTGTAAATACATTTATTGTGTCTTGTGTTCCTTTATAAAATTGAATTTAAGGTACTTTTTTTAAAAATAATTATAGGTACACACATGCTATAAAACATCTTTTTAAGTACTGGCGTGGAGTTGTACATCTCAACTGTTACATTAATGCATTTGTTATTACTAAAATACTATTTCATAACGAAATATATTTTTTGATTGGCATATTTTCCTTTTCATCCATAAATTTAAATTAGGCAAAAATAAACAGAAAGTAAAATATTTAAACATTAATTTGTAGCTTCTTCATATCAGATAGGAAATGAAGAACAGTTCCATATTTAGGAGTTTTATCTTCAATAGATTTCAATTCCTAAACCTAAACTGAAAAATTCTCGAAAAACACTTTTATCCACAGTTTAACGTATTCATTGGTTAACGCATTCATTCCACAACATCTACATCGAACAATTTTAACATTTTATAGCTTTTTAAATACACCTACTCGTTGAAAAAGGCAAAAGAAATCTCTAAGCATAGAACCTCTACGCAGTGAAACTCAAATTTTTATTTTATTCAAATTTTTTTTATCATTATTCTAAATTTACAGCCCTTTCCTGTTCCATGGCGGTAATACAAAGGTGTTATCTGCGCCCATGAGCAGACGTCGAGTCCATTAAACCACAGAAAGGGGGAAACAAAAACAAGTGAAACCTAACCATAGCGACCAAGGTTAAAGTTAGAGTCAATAATAGCAAATGGACTTGGCGCCGTATTATCCTTATTTAATTATTTATTATTAAATGTCAAGGGAGTTGTCGACATTGAGTCATTTTCTGACTTTGATGAGCTTTGTAACACGTTGTAATGAATTTGAGTGTTAACTAGTTGCGATGTGTTATAGATTATGAAGAAAATTAAGAATTAAGTTAATATATATTGTATGTTTGTTTACAGAAATATGCTTTTTTAAAATTTAATATATATACAGTGACGCGTGAACTACTAATTTTGCAACTACCATGTCAATTTTATATATATTTACATATAATCATAATATGATGCATTAAAAATATTTGTAATAAATTTTTTAAAGTAATTATTGTTAGTAAATATTCAATTCAGTAATCACAATTATAAAATTTAACTTTTTATTTGGTGAGCAAAGTTTTAAAAACCCATTAATTCCAATTTTTAAAAAAAATTCTCTGAACAAATTCAGCAATATCGGAAATATTTTTTTTTAAATCAGGTTTTATATTTTCAGAAATTTTAGGAAGTTCGTAAAAAAACAAAATCTAGATTTAGTGTTGAATTTTTTATAAAAAAAATTATACATAAAATTACTCTGAATTTATAAAAAGGAAAATTAAATGTCAAAATATATATTTTAAAAAAAAAGTAATTACGAAGCCCTGTATTTTTTTTCTTAAATTGCCCATGGCATTAATATGATTAATACATTAAAACAATAATGCCTTTTTAAAAGAGGAGGAAAAAATTAATAGTGCATTTTTTCCAGTATTTTTCACACTTCTTTAATATATATTTTATTTAATAATAGGAGAAAAATTTCGAATTTTGAAGCTGAGATTACTCAATTTCTCTCAATGTTTCATTATCGTTTTGCCAGCTTGGAGCAAAGATTGTCAAAAACATACAGGTAAGACTATTCTAAATCACTCATGAATATTATTTCCTAACCTCTTAATAAAATTGACGCATGATTGATGCATATGTTGATCAATTGACAATTAACGACATACTTCGAAGCAATTATTACGAAAGACAATTTTACGGTAAAAACTTACTTAAGCATACTTAAGACAATTATTAAGGGAGAAAAAAGCAGCAGCTGAATTTACACATGAAATTTGATTCATTCTTTTAAATTTTGTTTTTATAAATTTGGATTCACAAAAAGCATAAAACATATATAGCAAAAATGCGTAACCTTGATTGATTACCACAAGCCTCGACAATCAGTTTCGATTACATTCTTCATTATTCTTCGCACAAAAGCGTACATACAGATATAAATCAATTTTATGACAGTTGAACGAAAGATCTATATTCATCTATTATGTAGACTCAGAAATGAAATATGCACTCATTTTGTCTTATATTAAAAAAAGTAAATGTTTTTTTTATGTATGACTAATAATGATTTCTCATCATCTCTTTTCTTTGTTCAATTTTATTTCTCGGATATAAATTGAACAAAAGTGAAATAAATTGTAATATATTTTCAAAGAGCATTGAAATTTACTTATCAAATTCACTCACAAAATATTAAGAAAGCACCATCTTTTGAGATATGTAAATATGCATAAATTAACATCTTATGCCAGAGAAAATGAAGTGTATTATGCAGTGGCACAGCGCAGAATTGTTGGGCCCCTCTTCCCTGCAAAGTCAGGTTTTGCCTTTAATATTATATAAATTGATTAAATTCGTACTTGGCATCAGTCAGGCTTTGGAGCTGCTAAAATCCTGCCCCCCCCCTCCCTCACGATGCGGGGGTGTTCGTTACGACACTGATATATTAAATGTATAAATACAATCACAAAGACCATTTTTCTGAATATAAAAATTTTAAAGTAATGGATTGAGTGACTTATAAATTTTTTTCGAAAATCCTTCTTTAAATATATAGCTCTGCTTTAATTACATAAAAGACATGCCACAAAATATTCGGTGCATAAAATGCCAGTGACAAAACAAATTGGAATATTAAAATTCCTAGATTTTTGGAAATGAATAAAAGTGTTTTTACTCCCTCTACTTTCTAGCAGTAACACATATTATAACAAGCATATATTTTTCAGCCTTTAAAATAATTTGAATAAATCAATCTTCATTATATAAGGTCCCTTGTTTCAAATTAACAAAAATTCCTTCTTAAGTCAGTCGCACAATACTCATTTTGAAATTCTTTCTACTGGCGTTGCTAAGACAATAAAACATAGCGCTAAACAGCAACAAAAAAATGACGACCAAACACACACAACACATATTTGAATTTATAACATCTTTAAATTAAAAGATTTTATTCTTTTGAAATTCTTACAAATAACTGAAGTCGCTATGACAATACACTAAAACATGTAGAAATAAAAAAAAACATAAGAATAGATGAATTTTTTAACGCATTCGACTATTCATGTGTGTAACATCGGATTTCCACCCTCACCCCCCAGGGTAAGGGCGGTTTAAAGATAAGTTGAGATCAAAAATAAAAGAAAATGTGAGCTCACCAGACAAAATGAAAATGTTAATAACCAAACACTGTTTTTTTTTTCTCTCCTATTCGACTTTTAATTTGGCATTTATAAATTCTTTGAGACGGAAATATATTCACAAATGAAGAATATATATTTTTTAAAAAAAAAATCATTTCCATGTAACTTCTTATAAAACTTGCAAATGTATAGTGTTTTCAAATAATGACACACTATTAAATGATTTTTTTAACATAAGCAGTGAAAATAATTATACCATTTTTTTTAATCTGTGTTGGGCCACGTAGAGTTCTATGTTTATTAAAGAGACAGAAAAATATTTTAACCATGACCGTAATGAATATCGTAACAAATATTTATTACTAGCTGATCAACAAAATTTGATGTGAATTAATAAAGGCGAAGCAGTAGACATAAAAGCGGCTTCTTTTATAAAGTACTATATATACTTAAGGTACTTATTTACTTTAAAAGATAGAATTTTTTAAAAATAAAGTAACATTTTATATTACACTTTAATACTTCCATCTCATCAAGGTTTAATTATTGGAAATCTACTGCCGGAAAAACAGGATTCGCCCTTACTACACAATAATACCTCGACTTACGCGACCCCGGAGTTACGTGATTTTCGAATATCGTCGATTCCTCCCCCCCCCCCATCGTTGAAACTCAAGTGAAATCAATACCAGAGCCTGATGAAGTTGGTAATGTGATTTTGAAGAAGTTGTTGATCTTGTCAGTTAAATAAACTTAGAAGATGCCATTCAAGAAGTGCTGGATTCCCTCAAACAGGAGCTGACAATTGATGAGCTCGTATAAATGCATAAGCAAGAGCAAGACATTGAAGAACAAGAGTATTTAGACCTAGTTCAATGAGAAGATCGAATGATGGCTGACAGAAGGCTTCAGTTTAATTGAAAAAGTTACAAATTTTAGAGAATATATATACTCCATCAAAAAGCGTATTTTTTTTCAATAAAGCAATGAATAAAAAAATTATTACCATGCTATGAGGAAATTTTGAGGGGAAAAAAATCTTGAGCCACGCAGTCTACTTTGTTAAATTTTCTGAAAAATTCTGCATCAAAATAACTTTGATTTGCGATTTTATATTTGTATTATCCAAGATTTTATTTTTTTTCTTTCGCTCCGGCCCTAACTAAATATAATTTGCATATATTTATATGCTAAATTATACCGACTTATTTGAATTCGATGAGCGGTTATCAACCATTCCCACCTATCGCGTTAGTTCGAGGTATTACTGTATTCCCCTTATTGGACCTCTAAACCCATGTCTGTTTCCTTACGATAATACTAACCTTACAGAAAAGCAGCTTTTACAGTACATTTGGGGGCACTTTTTCTAGTGGAATAGTGTGATCCTATATATTCTACTACTATGAAATAAAACCACATTAAAAACGATATTTTTTAAAAGGCATTGCCTTTTTTATTGAAAAACATTTCACTACTTCTTAATAATCTCAAAAATGAATTGAAATTAATTTTTCACTGGATATCTACAAGAGTAACTCCACTAATTAGTTTGCGAAGTTCATATGTATAATAGTAATCAAAACAAAAAATCCTCCAAATACATATTAAATCAAAAAATACTTTGAACTATTCATGTTTCATTTGTAGTTCAGAATAAAGAAACAGTATCTTTATTTTTTGTAGTATTGCCCTAATACATTTTACTAACTACTTTAATCAATAAATTATAATTAATAATCCTGTAATACTGCTGTTAAACTTTCGATCCCCTTTTATGTTTCAACCTGACATCGCGGACCCCCCAAGATTTTCAGTACCTCTTCCTGACCTAATATTTTTGATCGAAACACATGCTCTAGTAGAGTTCTTGCAATGGGGGGGGGGTCTAGTCTAGGAGGGCACATCTTTTATTTTTTCCACGAGGCCTTTTAGAGACTGTAAAAGAAAATAATCTTAACTTTACATAAAAGACATCGCGGACCTCCTAAAAAGCAATGAGGACCCCGCACAGTCCGCGGACCTCAGTTTAAGAGCCGCTGTGTAATACATGTACCCACACGATGTTGTATTATATGTTTAAAATACTTAACAAAAATTTATATTTAAAAGGAAAGATGCAAGTTTTGCTATATATATGTTGGGAACATACATTTGAAATTTACTTAATTAAACAACAAGGAATTGGATTTCCAAAAAAAATTAATCAATACATTTTAAAATGTTATTTCCTTTACCTAATGAAAAAACAAGAATAAAATTTTGGATCCTTCATAAAAAATAAATTGTTTAAAAAAACTAAAAAACACCCTTTTATAGTTGATTGAAATAAACTGTAACTTAATCTTTCAGTCGCCAAATCTGGAAATGGGACCTGAAATGAGTCGCCAGATGCAGAATGGGATCTGAAAATAGGAAATCGTTAATCTTGATGATCCTGATCAGGACAACGGAACAAAATTATCAAATTACTGCTATTGCTATCGGTCCTGGACAAGAGCAAAATTTCGAATTAATCTGACCTTTTAAAGTGGGTAAAAATTTAGTTCTAAGATTCCGTTACATACAAGTGAAGCTTATAAAAGGTTGTTAATAAAATCGCATGGTTACAATTTGGCCTTAGAACATTTACAGTTAAGATATTGATCACTTCTAATGTAATACGCTTAAGACAAATAAAAGAAAATCATTTTTAAAAAATAAACTTTACTGTTCTATTGAAATTCAATTTATTCTCAGGCCGCATTTTAAAATGTATAAGGTTCTTTTTATTCAATAAAGGGCTATTTCAGAATCGATTGAGCGAGAGAAATCATAACTTGATTAATAAGGGATAAAATTCTATCGCCTTAAAACATTGCATTTATTTTACTTTTTTAAATATATATGTATATATAAGTTATGAAATTGAAAAATATTCACTGTTCATGGGTTATAACCAAACTATTGAATCGAAAGGTTTGTTTTGAAATATTTCTTAATCAATTTAGGAGCAAACCTTATGAAAATGGTAGAAATATTTACACAGCTGTCCTTGCTAAAATTATTATGTCGAATTTTATGAAAAATAAATATTTTTGAGTACATTTGAAATATCTGCAGTGCTGCAAAATATGTATTACAGGCAAGAGAAAAATGAAGTAAAATTATGCTAACAATTAAGGAGCCCCTAATTTTTTTTATATCGTACATCAACTGTAAAATATATTTATAAGAAAAATTCATTGTGCTTCTTTTATAGTTATCAAAAAATTTAAAAAATCCCTTTGTTTTACAAAGATACAGTTCAATAAAGAAATATTTGAAAACAAGTTGGATCCTAACTTCAGTGCATATCTTTATTTACCGCTACCTTGGCGAATTATTTTCGCCATTTTGGATAGAAATCAACGCTGCCAGCGGAAGTTGGTGATATCTTTTCCCTTGTCGCCCAAGTTGTGAGCTAAACTAGTATTTTACACCCCCTCCCACTCATTTCACCTATCAATCGTAAAAGCTATTTTTTTCCAACTAATAACTATTAAGTAGTTTGACACTTGAAATGAAAGACTCTCAGCATGGATTAACTTTTCCCACCAATATATTTAAACAGATATAAATGACTCGTCCAAAATTGTTTTTCATTTACTTTTTTTTCAAACGTGGCTTAAAATTAACACAATTTTCTACGGTTCTCATCTCTCAAGCCCAGTTCTCACTTGTACAAAGAAGTTACTGTGAAAAAAAAGTTTCGTTAAAATGAAGCACAATCTCATCCCACAATCATTTTTTCCTCTCCTCCAAAGCTCTATTTTTCCTAAATCGAATTTTAATTATCATCTATTGCAAATGTGTTTTTCTACTTAAAAAACTTTGAAAAACTGAAACAAATTTAAATTATTTATCCAAAAAGATTACGCGTTAATTATTATCAACAATCTCACATCATTAGAATAAAATGTGCTTAATCCTCTATTTACTAAATTATTTTCAGCAATGTATTACGATGTAAATGTAAACAAAAGATTGTTTGCATGTGATTTGTATAGGAAGCTAGCATTAATAAGGATAAATGTTTAATATATTGATTGATTAATATATTTAATGTATAATATCTTAGCAGTGGGGCACACAAGAGAGATGTTCTAGGGGTCCCCCCCAAGCCCTTGAGTTTTTTTCGCGATTGATGATAATCCAACATATATATATATATATATATATAAAACATTAAATTTAATTAAGTACTTGTAATTAACAGTTTATTTTATTAATTAATGCTAATAATTAATTCAATTATCTATCTTTTACTGTCTTTTGTTTACAAAATCAGCAGAATCAATTCGTGTTGTCTTGAGGTATGATAAGAGTCGGGGGACTTTCGACCATGGACCCCCCCCCCCCGACCATTGAAAATTTTTTGTGTGCGCTACTGCATCTTAGTGGGGGTATTGTAAAGAAAAAAATGCAGAAATTTGCATATTATATTACTATGTATAACTTCCATAACAGACTGGGATATTTTATTGTTACAAACAAGTTATTTCCTCAAGTTAGAATTTACTACAATGCATTCTTTAATTAATGATTATTTTTTATTAAAAAAAAAGCATATAAGATTCGAATTTTTCTATCAAAGATGATTTTTAAATACTTTGCAAAAATGCTACACTCAATATAAAATATGCTGTATAATGGAATAAAATTTCCCTTGAATACATTTTTAATATAACTTTTTACAATCTAAAACGAAGAAAGTTTTCCCCAACGTGAGTAGTTGAAATATGATTCACGGTTAAAAATTTAAGTGAATATTTTCTTTCAAAATTTCTATTAGTATAATTTCTTTTCAGTCCCTTTCGCCAGTTTGAATTTATTATCGTACATTTTTGATAGTATATGTAATTACTTTCTTCTAAAAATGTATGTATAAGATTCATTTTAAAACAGCGATGCATGAGTTTTTTATTTTTTTAAAACAGATAATGTTAATTTAAAAATCTATTATTCAATACAAGTTGTGTAGCATTATTAAATGAAATTGTTTCTTGAATAAATTTTTACTATGCAGTTTTGATATAGTATAACACGGAGGGGGGAGGGGGACGTTTTTCGAAGAACTATACGATTTATAGTTGAAAAGAAATGTGTGATTTATTTTTCAAAATTTATAATTGTATGAAATTATTTTTTTTCAAAAAGTAATGACTGAGAATAGATAGTATACATTAAGTCAATTTCAAACAGCAATTTAAACTATGCGTCTAAATCACTTTTAATTTTTTTTATTTTAACCTAAAGCAGATACAAATTTTATAAATATTCCATAACTGAAAAATATATTCTATCACCAAACAAAAATTATTTTCAATGCAAAAGATCTCTCCATATAATTGATACCATAGATGGATAGTCCTTTTCTCTTATATAAAATAATAAAAGAACATTTTTTTCTTTGGTAGAACGAATTTCTATTCCAATTCAATTAAAACAAAATATCCTGTATGTTAATGTGTTTACTTAATCCAGAATGATAATATCAGTGAATTTAATTATCCAAATTAATCTGTAAAGTGAAAATTTGTTCTTTTGCAACGAAAGGAAAAGATAAAATTTTAATCCAGAGGTAATTTTGAAAGCAATAAAAATATCTTTAACCAATGTAAGTTCGATAAGTACCTAAATGTGGAATTAATTTATTTAATGATTCTCTAGAGTCAGACAGTAATTAATAAAATTGATATTTGTTGATTTTAATGATTAAGGTAATAATAAGTTAAAATATTAAATAATTAAGTTAATGCAAATATTTTTCCTGGAGTAATCACGATTTATACTCAGTTAATGAAAACACTAATTAAATCTTGAATAACATAGCTGTTTTATTTTTACTCTGAATCAGATTACATGTATCTATTTTTTCAGGTATTGACAGTATTTTCCAAATTTTAAATAAATCTCTAATTTTGATATTAATCTCTGTCATCCACATTCAAAAATAAATTTAAACCACTCAATTCCCCAAAAAAATTTAGTTCAGGAATAATACTAAGATAAATTTTAAGCTATTGATATAACTCTTGTTGTTTAAACATTTGTCTATTATAAAAAGAAATTAAAAATTTCTTTGAAATTCAAAATACTAATTAGCATGCATCAGAATAAATAAATTAAATTATGAAAAGTATAAAATTTCTTACATAAAAATAAGTAAAAAATCAAAAACTGGAACAAAATAATAAATTTATTAGTCAAATAACAACACAAATATAACAAAATATAAAAAAAAATCACTACATTTTTTCCAGAACATAATCATATTATATTTTGAAACAAATAAGCACAATTTAAATTAAAATTAACTATTTCAAAAACATAATATGTCTGCATATAAAAAACAAACGTTATGCTCATATTTGAATTACTAACCTTAGAAATTAAATCTGAAACAGAAATCAAAGGAATTTGTACAAGCAGAACATAATCCAGATTAGTTTATTAAATTATTTGATTAAATATTTTTCAATGTACTTTATGATGAAAAAATTGGGTAATGTGATTCATTAAAATAACTTAACACTCAATTGAATTTTTTAAAAAAAGAATTACTGATTTTTATAACATAAAAAACATAATTATGTACATATAAAGAAAAAAAATTGCAAAACATTTTTAAAAAACAGATGCCTTATAAGTAATGATTTATAAGTGTTATGATTGTGGATAATTCTTCAAATATTTCAAGCAAAATATATCACATTAAATATAAGGAATAAAATAAGTTCATCAGTCGAGAAATTTGCGTGCATTTTCTCTTTGCTATATTTCTCTTATGATAAAATATTTTCAAAATAATAAGATTTATGTATCTAAAATTTTAAAAAAAATTAGATCAAAACTCAATCTTGGAAATGCATTCAAATTAGTATTATTTCATTAAAAAAATTTCCTTTTAAGGGAAGAAATTTGTAATTTTTTCTATTTGACCTGGGGAGAAGAGAGAGCCTTACACATACATATCCCTAGTTTAAATTACTTAGACAATATGCATATATTTTTAAATTTATTAATTGGTTTCACAAATATTTAAAAATCATTAGAAATTTAAATACGTTTAAACATTCGTTTCCCCAAAAATGTACTGAAAACATTTAAGAATTAGCAATGCGAGTTTCAAATGAATAAAAATATAACATCTTTGAAATAGCTAATTTTTTTTTATGATCTTTAAAATTCTGTTCATAATTTTAATGTTAATATTTCTTGAACAAAATTAAAAACAAAATGTTGCATTAAAAATCCCTTGGATTATTTAGTATTCCATTTACAATACGTCAGATTTTAAGTTTCATCATTTCGTCAACTCAGTTGTTAATATAAAATTTGCAATTCCGATCAATGATTTAAAAAAAACTATTTCAACAGTAATTTATATTGGAAAGTGTGTCTTTGAAATTATTTTTTAAAAAACTCCGAACGCTCTCAGTATACATATTTTTTAAATAAAATAAATCTTAGTATTACAAAAAAAAGCTTTCTTATTATTTGCATTGCATTATATTTCTGTAAGCATTTCAATTTATTCATAACTTATTTAGAAACATTGTTAGTTTTGCTTTTCATAAATTCATGAAGATACAGCAAGCACAATTAACAAAAATTGGAAAAAATAAATGGCACATAAACTTTTATAAATAAAAACAACTTAATCTAAAAATAAAATTTAAAAAATAAAAACTAAATAATAAAATAATTGGCGAAAAACAAAAGGCATGCAAAAGAAAGATTTGGCGAGAAAGAAGGCTATTCCCCCATATCTATGTTCCAGAAGGGTGCATTTACAATCGCGCCAAGCGCTTTAAATCATGTTAATGCAATCTCTGGAACGAAGATACAAAGGTAAGAAATTAGCAGAGAAGCCCAAAATATATCCAAAGCCATGCGAAATGTAGTAGGTCCAAAATATATTTCCATACCATGCAATATGAAGAGCTAAAAAAAGGGAATAAGAAATTCTTTTTAAGAAACGTAAAAAAAAGAAAAGAAAAAGAAATAAATAAAAAATATTTTTGACTTCCTAACGTGGAAGAGCAAAGGTTTAAATTTTGGTGTTATTTTATCTTGATAAAGAATAAAATAACTTTTAAATTTTCCTCAATAGTTCGAATTTAAAACAAAGGTTCCACGATAATAAATTTTTATTACATTAAATTTATTAAAAATATTAATGAATTTTTCTACGTTAGCTGTATTGATAATTAAATTAAAAATAAATTAATACTCTTGAGGACAAATGAAAATCCACCAGGGAAAAATTAAAAAGAAAAATTAATGCTACAATTGATGATCACATAAAATATTTGAAAATAACAAAATATGGACTATTGCTTATTTTAAAATAATTCACACAAATGCTACGTAAAAAATCTCTACTGTTCTTTTAAAATGATATCATTACAGGTTTATCAAAAGGATCTGAAGATGTAATAATTTATTGCGGAATTTTATAAAAGTAATACCCCCGTCTGCATCAATATGAATTTTAAAAATTAAATTTTTTGCCGGGGAGTCGCACAATTGTTAAAAGAAAACTTCTGTTTACAGAAAGAGGATTAATTTACTTTTCTCGTTCCATTGCAAAACAACACGGGGGTAATAATGATGACGTTATTTTGAACCGTGGTCAAGTGACAAGGACGCCACCTGAGCTGATACCTAACTCTCCAAACTTCCGCACCACACCAACATAACTCAAAACCTCGACAGATTTACCTCGACCTCAACTCATTCACACGGCGAATTTTCAGAGGCACCAGTACTCGATCCCACGAACTTGAAGAAATAATCTGCTACGAATTCGAGACTATTAACCACTCGGCTATCGCAGCCACACAGAGAAGTAGGGGGGGGGGAGAGAATACAAATTAAGAAAAAAAATATTCCGTAATTCTTAATAAAAACAAAACTCAGCTCAAACTAAAAGACTTCCATCGCGTAGATGTTTACTTCAGATTCAACAAAAGAAATCGGATGGAAAAAACATCTTTCATTTCTTCAAATAAACAGAGCTAAATCTATTTTTATTTGTTAGCGAAAGAAACTTGATGTTTCCATTCAAAAGGGGAGGGGGGGCTATCTTCCTCTCTGTAGCTACAGATTTTTGAAAAATGAAATAAAATTCTTCAATTGTAAGACCTTAGCGATACATGAAACTCGTAAGAAACGAAGCATATTTCTGTTGCCCACGCATTTCCAAGGTTAAACGCTACGTCATTCGGGTCGCCATAGCAACACGGAAGGGGGCTGTTTAAACTGAAAACCGTTTCTGAAAGGACAAATAATTCGTAGAAATGAAGTTTCTAAATCTAATTTTCCAACAATCAACCGTCGAAATTAATTTTGAGAACCGCGATTTTATGTCTTTTAAATGAAAGCGTTGTGATAAATTTATTAAAAATGAGAATTCCCACACAATTTATGATTATTATAATTGGAGAACATGTATTTGAGAAAAACAAAATTAATAAAGTATTGTATGATCATTAGTAAATAACAGATGAGAGAACACATTTTAATCATGCAAAGTTATTTTTTATCAGATTTGTTAAATTAATGAGTCTGCACTGTTCAATACTGTTGTTACTTTGAAATAAAACTTTCACATATCCTCCATATTAAATATTAAAATAAAACTTACATTTAAAATTTTACAGACCAAGACGAAATTCAAGAAGAAAATAAAATAAAAAGATGTACTTACTGAATTAGATTTGGTAAAGTATACTTATAAACCAATATGCAACAATTAAAATCACAGTTTTAAATTCGGTTATATTATGTTTTACCCGAAAGTAATCCAATGACATTTTAACGATTTTTTTTTCCTACAGCAAAGCAAAAAATAATGGAAAATGTTGAACGTGAATAAAATTTTTAACACATTAAATTTAATTACCAATTCAAAATATTTAGCCAAATTATACATTTAATTAACAAATATTGAGCTACATGAATCACCTATTTCAGTTGGTCCAAAATATTGATGGGAAAAGCATTTGTAGTGATTACTAAGTTGGAAATTATTATCTTATATCATAAAAAGCAATTAGTTTAATTATCTTACGTTTATTTTTTTTTTCTATTGTTTAAATACTGTTTCACATTTTATCCCCTTTTTTACTTCTGTATGCTATTTAAAATATGCTTTCGAAGGGAAAAAAATAAGGATAATTACACAATACAAATTTATCTTTTCCATAGATTATGTGATTAAAACCAGTTACTTAGTAAATTTGCACTGTAAAAAAATTTATAAAAGGGACAAAAATAATTTTTAGCGCGTTTTTCACGTAGTGTAAAAAAAAGCGCTATTAGGACGCAAATTTCGTCTTCGTCCTCGTCTTCGTTCCATATTTTGTCGTGCCTTTTTCTCAGCCAATAATTAACCGATTGACCTCGGGTTTTCGGCATTGGGTCACATTTGTGCCCTAGATGAGCCGAATCATATTTAAATTTAATAATTTTAAATTTTTTTTTAAACTTAAAAAAAAAAAATTGTGAAGTATAGTACTACTTTCTGTTAGTAACAAGTTTATTAGTTGCATTATTGTAAAATACAACATGTGAAAAACGCGCTAAGATTACTTAGCCATGCCAGTGATTGATATCTTGTTTTTTACCTTTTACATCGTCATTTCATAATTTAAAAAAAAACTCTACACCATTTGTTACTTTGATAGATTTTATTCAATTCACCCTCAAACAAATTTTCTTATTTTTCATTCCCTATTTCATTCATGTGTTTCTCGCAAAAACTTTACAGATAAAAAAATCTAAAAAAACTTATACATCGCTGCCAACCAATAAAAAGATGTCTTTTTAACAAGCGGGTAATTAAAGCCGTTGTCGTATCCTCCCTAACAAAATAAAGGAAGTACATACGAAGAGAGAAAATATAAATAAACTTACCTTGAGAAAAGAGTTGAGACAGCTGCCAGATACGTCAGAGGATGGGATGACGTAGGCGATGACGTCACACGCAAGTTCCACTGAGATACCACCAGCTGTGTTCACAGAATGTTAGACCACTTGTGAACACAGGGAGGTACTCGGTAGAACAGGCGCTGTTTCTAGGATCCTTTCCATCAAAGAGCGACGTCTTGTGACATATATATTACGCTTTGCAATATGGTATTTGTGTTTAAGTATCATGTATTTTATTTGTAGTTTAAAAAGATAAATATTATGACCAAAGTTCCTTCCAATTAAAATCACACAGAATATTTAGTCTCATCACATTCATTTTATTTGCTCAATCAAAAACATCCTTAAAAAGTTATTGACTTGCTTTATATTTAAATAATAACACTAAAAGATTTAAAAATTAGTAATATAAATTGTAAAGAATACATTAAAATCTTAACTAAATTCACTTTTGAGTGAAATATTTGTTTCTCATATAACTAAATTTGGACAGATTTTATCAAAATTTTAAAAAAAATCTTACAAAAAATTAACATAAAAAACGTCTGCATAATCCTATGATACTTGGAATTTGTAAGATAACAAGAATACCTTTTTAAATAGTAGATCTTTTTAGAAGTATTCAAAAAATTATTCTAATTCACAATATTTTTCAAATTTTGAACATTTTTTATAAGGAAATGTACAATAAATGTGTTAGTCAGCAACTCTTTAAAATATTTCCGCGATTATATTTTAATATACACGAGCGGTGCTCCTAACACATATTTTACGAAAACTTCTCTAACATTATATAAAACTAAAATTTTAAATATTTATATTTTTTTTACTGCAATTCACTACTTCACACAAACAAAATTAAAGAATTATCTATATACAAACTTTCAAAATGCTCAAATGCTAATTCAAAAGATTCAGTTTTTTCTGCATCAAAAATTAAGTTGAATTTTTGACGCATAAGAATTTTAAGAAATTGTCCATGAAAATTTTTAGCGTCATTTTTTAAAGATAAAAAGATCAAACGTAATAACATGAAGTCGAAATGGTGACTTTTGCAGAATATATATTCTATGGAAAAAACTAACACCTTCATGAAGCAGTAAAAATGCCAAGAAAGCTTGCAACCTGATATTCGAATTTTGAAGCACGAGAATTGCTTTAAAATTACTTTCGTCAAATGAGAATGGGAATCCTACTCACTACTTTTACAGAAAAAAAATGATGTAATTCTCTAAACTTTTTCAAAAACTTTATTAAAACTCTCATCGTTTTAATAAAGTATTTTTTATTTAAAATAATACCAGCCAACATAATTACTAGAAAAAAATTAATCAATATCAGTCACTGTAGTAAACATCATAAATAAAAAAAAGAACCCACAGAAAACCATTCTGATTTTTTCATCGTGTTTATTAAAAAAAATCAAAATCAAATATTGAGAAATTTTTTTTAAAAAAAGAATAATTTGGAACAGCATAAATAACGTTTCTAAACAACAATACTACTACAGAAGTGATTCAATATATTCCGGCAGTTAAAATTAAACAGAGAAGCTCTAATCAAAAACATCTTTCACATAAATCGAGCTCACAAACAATTCATCAAGCCCTATAAAATACTCAAGATTCTCCTTCAAAAACACGCGTAAATAATATTCTCAACCTCGATAATAACAACGAATAATGAAATCAAACAGCGGGGTGTCTTGCAAATGTGCAATATTTCAGACTCTTGAACAAACAGTAAATTTAAAACATTTAATGCAAAAAAGGCAGGTGATATTTCACCCCTGCGGCGACGTCACATATGTTAAAAATAGATGCAACAGTATTGATTTGTTATACAACATGGAAGAACTTCTGACAATCTATTGATCCATAACTTAAGCACAAAGACTTGAAGGAAATTTAATGTATTCATCAAAAATTAAATTGACTGAAATGAGGTTTTTTATTAATTCTAAATTCCATGAAAACTATTATGCTTATTCGATTTGTTTCAAAATTATAGAATTTTATAAACGCTAAATATTTTATGTTTTGATTAGAACGCTCATTTTAAAAAATCGTTTTGCATTATTTTCGGCGATTTAATTTGTTGTTTTTCTATTTTAAAATTAAATGCAACAATTTCTCAAAAATGTTGAAAATGTATTTAAAAAAAAATAATAATTTGCAATTTGGAATCTGTACAACAGTTTTTTCTTCGAATTCGATGATTTTTGAATAGACATAAAAATTAAATACTTTTGAAATGGAAGTATTGTAAAGAATTATTTCTTCTGTTTTAGTAATTTGTACACATATTAAGTGCACTAAAAATCACCTAAAAACATAGTACTTACCACTGATTAACATTTCTAAAACCCAAAGGAGGCTTGAAAGAGCATCAAATACTTTCCTGAAAGAAGATGGATAAAATTAAATATATAAACAACATATCACAGAATTAAAACATTTATGTTCAACAATTTCATTATTACAACCAATGAAATTTTTTAAATTTATTTATGCATCTACAAATATCGAAACATTTCAAACTATTGTAAAAATATTTATATTTGTGAAACGCTTAAGTTTTATTGTGTATAGATGCTGATTTTATATTCTATAACCACAATTTGATATTGATAATGTTGTTATAATTTCAAAATTCATACTAAATGTAAGAGAATAATAATCATGTTTAATAGTTGTGAATAATTCTTGTGTGATACATTACCACGACAAGAATTTATCAACACTAGATTTGTACTAATTTATATTATTAATAAAAAAGAGCATTTCAATTATTCTAGGTGTATAAAAATGTAATAGAATATAAAACTTTATGAATAAATTAATTTCCTACAACTTATTCACATGAAAAAGGCATACATAAATAATTGATTTCATCAAAGAAGAAAAGAACTAAAACTTCAAATTTCATTTCTGTACAAAATATTCGCCACCAATCTCAGTGTTTAAGGCAAAAATTTATTTGTATTTATTTGGCTCATTTTTTAAATACTAATCATATTTAAAAAAAAAAATATATTACAATCAGACATAAAAAAAAGGAGGGTAGACGAGCAAACGGTTTATTTGATAATACTTGTTAAATTGCTGTCTAACTTTAATTCTGAACACATAAAAGAATGTAACAAGATAGTACAGGTCAAAGCAAAACAGTCACAAAAACACTGTAGCAGTCTCTTAAGGACCAAGACTGTATGGTTAGATAGTTTCCGAGCGAAAATAAAAAGACATAGATAGTTTAATCGTATACAAATTATATTTATTCTCTCAGAAATCACATTCCTCAAAAGATTATAAAAAGAACAACATTGAAGATATATACATCATTGAATCATATGACTGGCCGCTAATAATGTTATCAGCTGTCAATGTAAACTGAGGAAAGATAACAAAGTATAAAAAACATATGCTATTAAAGAGTGTTTATTTTTAAATTTGATAATGATCAATTTTAAATGATTCTCATATATTTTCTTTAAAAAAATATTATTTTTAAGACTGTAATGACAAAGTAATTGCGAGATTAATTTTGCCATGAAATATCCAAACAAATTGTTTCGACACAGTTTTAAAACAGAATTGAAAAATTTAGATTTTAATTTTTGTCTACTCAAAAACAAAATTTCATTAACAGAATCATCTTTAGAGATGAAAATTAATATTCATAGATAACGTTAATTACTGAAATAAAAAGCTTAACCGTAACTCAAAATTATAAATATACATCTAATCGCGCGTGTAACTCAAGCCTTAGGAAATATTTTCAAATCAATTTCATCCTTCATTACCAACAAATTTACTTCTAAAAAACAAGAATATTGATAAAGATAACATCTCAAACCACACACGTATAAAAAAACAAACTTAATCCCTTTCTGTTTCCAAGAACGAAATCGGATACACTCTCACAACACTTTATTATCCACCACATCAAACACGTGGATAAGACATAATTTATCATTTATTGTTGAAAGAAGGGAGAAAGGCATAACTGAATGTGAAACCGTCAACTCGGAACCTTTTTTTTTCTTTTTCAAATACGTACGCTTTTTGCATGCTAACAGTAATGACATAAAGCCAAGATGGAAACAACTTCAATGCCAGTCACGTCTAGCAACCCAGCATGACTTTATCACGAGGTGGTTACATAAAGCTGGGAATTATGCACTATCACCTACACAGACTATAAAATTTCTGGGTTTAAAACAATACGACATGTCTAAATGGGAATTGGATGGATTAAAAAGTTACAGCACTATAATAACGAGTTCCGTCATGGTTAACTTATATTTTATTCTAGAAATAAAATTCGAATGAGAGCGAGAGAGAATTATCGTTAAATCCATCAAAAATAACAGTTCAAGGTTGGAAAAATTCTTCTTTTTAAAGAAAAATTAATTTTGTATGCTAGAGTTAAACACTGTAACAGTTATGATTAATTATCTAATGGTTCCAAGCAAAGTAATGATGTAAATTATTTATTATGACTAGAGAGAGTGAAAAACTCTAATTTTGCTATTATATTTCAAATTAATGTTATTTCAAATTGGAAATTTAGTGCTACAAAAAAGTAAACATTTCATAATTTTGTTTTTCTAATAGCTGGTAATAAACATATCTAAATCATAGAAACAATAATGACAGGTGTCTTCATTTTAGCTAGTATTTGTCGCCAAAAAAATTGGCGATCATTACTTAATAATTAAAAAACAACAACTAGCTACATATTCTTGATAATATACCACTTTCAGCTTAAGAATTAATTTTCAGGAGTAGTTTTATTTGAATTGGTTGTAATAATCAAATATTTTTGTATAAAAAAGTTAGAATAAAAAACCATTTAATTTCTTTTAAATTTTCTTTTTTTCAAAGAATTTTATTTTCAAGAATTAAATTTTTCAAACACGAACCAATTGAGACGTAATAAATTATTTCAAGACGTAATTGACGCAATATGTAAAATGATTCAAATGATTATATGTTTTTTAAATTTTACAACTGTATCTCCCACTATTTCACTTAGTATTTTTATGGGGGGGAAGGGAAACAAATTTAAAAATTATCAGTTTAAAAAGTATACTACAGCGGAACATACAGAGGGAAACGGTAAATTAATTGGAAACACTTAAAGTAAATACTTTATGGTCAATACAGTAAATTAAATATTACAAAAATTAGTGAGTTGACTTTTTGTACATTCAAAGCTATTCGGAAATGAAAATAATGACTAACAACTTATATTGCAGTTTATATCTAATTAACTATGTTTATATATATTAACAAACAATAAATTTTATTTGAATTCAGTACAAATAAACCAAATTTTATGATAGTTTTACTACTTAAAATTCGTTACTTTTAAACTAAAAATTGTACCATTTGCATGAATTTTAAAAAGAAATGAATAAGAAAAATTCATTACTTAGTCGTTCAGTTAGGTGACCTTACGTAATACCGAAAAGGTATCACTAGATACATTACAAAATAAAATAAATTATGCTAAAAATATTCCTTCGTCTGTACATTTATCTTCAAACGATATTATGAATTCCGAAAGAATAAACACTTAAAATATTACTATATTAAAACGAGAAGAAAATAAAAATTCGAAAAAAGAAATTATTTAAAATTACGCTTCCTAAATGACTTTTCTTATAATCTTCTTCATGAAATTAAAATACGAAGATAAAGATTACTCGATTTATAGCAAATTTATACTACTAGCTCGATTATTTTTTCCAAAGGCTTAATTTAATTTTTAAATTTACGGCCGACATTTAAACATTAAAAAATTACCAGCTAACATTTATCACTTATACATTTAATAAGATTTTTAAATTAAACTCTATTGTGATAATTTATAGTTTTTTTACAAATACATCGTTCTTAGTTTTAATTCGAATATAAGCATATTTTACATGTCAGTGACAACCAAATTAATTTTTAAATAATATTCACGCAAGTAAAACTAAAACGTCACAAAAATTATAAATACATTAAGAAATGTTGTTAAATTGAAAGGTTAATTAATAATTAACTGATATAAAATTATTACTTATTTTTTTAAAAAACCTTATTTTTTTTTTTTTTTTTTTTTTTTTTTTTTTTTTTTTTTTGCAAAATGAAAGTAAAAATGTCTAAATCTCAATTTTATATTAAGTAAATTAAAAATTAAATTAATATTATAGTAAAAATATAACTAAAAGTACAAAATGAAACGCCTCTATCAGAGGCTTTACCACTCGTCGAAAAAGAAAGAATCCATGAAAGGTAAAATATTCCAAGTTGAAAAGCATCGTAATAAGTCCACCCTCTTTTCCGTCACTTATGAATTCAATTATATCAATTCAATAACATCCTAATCGACAATCAATAACGGTTAAAAACTGGAATATATAAGCCAGAGCCTGAGATTCCAAAGTTTCCTGATAATAAGCGTGATTAGTGATAAGTGATTTTAAACAATACAGGTCGAGACCAAATTGTAACATGTCTATGTTCTTTAATCAGAAATATGGGCCTTGTTTCAAGAATTTTTTTTCTGTTTTTATTATGTTGCTTTGACGTTTGCAGTGCATTGCAATTATTTTTATCAGACGAGATTAAGACACCTTCTGCCTGGATCGCTCAACTCCACTTGGATGAGATAAAACGTTTTGTTGGTGATGCAATGGCTCTCCTCTAGCATGTGATTTGAGGTTTTCTTTCTCGTTTGCACTTGTGGAAGACACCCTACTTTCGAACTTTCTCTTTCTTTTGTCAGATTATGCAGATTAGACCATGGGGAGGGGGGGGGGAGTGTAATTATACTTTTAAATTATTGCTGGTATTTAATATGTGGAACCTTTTTTAACGCACGACAAAATTTAAAAGACACAAACATTTTCTGGAGTTTATTTTCTGTTTATAAATCGCTCTACTTTTTTTACTTAAGATAGTTTTTTGAATAATATGCGGAATGACGGAATTTTTAGAAAACAATTAAAAATTCCTTAATAAGACAAGACATTTTCTGACATAAGACAAACACGTTAAAATATATCTTTTAGTTTTAGAAAGTATTTTAAATTAAATACAATTTTAATTTAACAAGTCAAAGAATTACATAAACACACAAAAAATCGCGTTGCTAAGATTCTATATTTCATACAAAAGTTGGAGTAAAGAACAATATTTTTACAACTTAATGATTCCTAATTCAAAACATTCAAAACTTGTAAACTCTTTTATTATCTGCATTAAATACACGTTCTAAAATACGACTATAAAATAATTATCAGTCAATATTTCATAAAATTTTATATTTCACTTGGATGTAAAAAAATGTTTATGAAATAAGTTTATATGTTTATAACAACTATTTTAAATCCATGTAAACTAAATTAAAACAAAAGCTGAATGAAAGTAATATATATTTTTTTAATTTCTTCTGCAATGAAATTAAAATAGTGTGGGGGGGGGGGATCTAATATCACTTTTACCTTGGGTAAGAAAACGAGCGGCCTATAAGCCACATACGGCCTCCGGGAGTCTTATGCGACCTTCTTATATATTAATTGGTATTCATTTATTTAAATTACAATAACAAGTTGAAAATATATAGATTTAAATAAAACACGCTATAAATATTTCAATGGCTATTGTGGTGGTCACAAACAAACTCATATTTTAAAGCATAAAACACCACCTAGTGTGCAAAATGGCAACACTAACGGTCATATTACCAGATTTTTACACAAAATCTCTTTTCTTACTATTAATATCCAAGAACAGATGCGATTGTGACGTTACTTGTAAGACTCGTACCATATTAGTGGCCATGTAATTGATACTTTTACACTTATTCTGTGGTGCGGATTTTTTTTTCTCACTGCCTCCTTTATTACTGCCATATTAAAATGTGGTCTCTACGGATAAAAAAAGTTCTTCACCTATGATTTATACAATTAACACGTAAATTAGTTTTTCTATAAGTGAAAATAGAAATTACCTTATAAAAATATAAATTGTCATTATCATTGTAATTTACACAGCACAATCGTTTATAAAGCAAGATTTTCAAACACATTTCGATTTTTTTCTCAGAGAATTAAACAAACTTAGTTGTATTCATTAATTTACCCTAAAATATATTATATTATTTCCGTATCTTCCAGAAATTTTTTTTTAACTAAATAAGTCATAGTTCATATTTTTTCAAAAATAATGAAACTAACAATTCTATTTTGGTCTACAAAACGCAAAAATAAATAAAATAACGCAAGCTCGAAAAAATTACAAAATAATTTGCAAAAAATAATAGTTATCTAATATATAATTGCATTACTATTAAAAATCGATTAATAGGTTAAAAACTCGCAGTATGAAGCTACAGGAAGGTTATTGATGACCGACCTCTTAATTTTAAACGACATCTGAGAAGACACTCTTTCTGAGCTTTCACAACACAAACGTATGAAGTTTCAGCATCGATAAATTTTATATGAATCAGCTCATCTACTCTGTAGGTCTTGACTAAAACCAGGGCATTTTACAGATACAACTTCAGCCACGAGTTCCTCGACCATGATCACTCGACTAGTCGTGGTCATGGTCTGCATTTCAGCAGTTAAGCCTTTTCAGACACGGCAAGTCCCCTACCGTGAGAGCCATTTCATTGGTGACACCATCTAGTTTTGGTTCCCGCGAACAAATTTTTGACGCTTGAATTTATTCAATTCAATTTATTCTCGGATGTTATATAAATATTGCCATTATTTAATTTTGCCGAGAGATTGATACTCGAGGGATCTTTCACATGCCGCATAATATATATATATATAAGTGATTTGTTAATGGAATTAAGGGTACCAGGGCATGCTCGAAAGAGTAAAATGCCAAAAATAAAACTGTTTGTAAGACATATATCTTTAAAAACTTCTAAAAGAGCTTAGATGATTCTTTGTGGTCTTTATAAAGATACTTTAATCATTCAGTAGAAATGCAAAAATATTTTTTTAGTAAAAAAAATTTTTTTTTCTGTTTAAGTTGGACATAACTTTAGAGATCTCATAATACATGTTTATGTTTAGGTACCCTTTTTAGCGCATTTTTCACGTAGTGTAAAAAAAAAAAGCACTATTAGGACGCAAATTTCGTCTTCGTCTTCGTTCCATATTTTGTCGTACCTTTTTCTCAGCCAATAAGCAACCAATTGACCTCGGGTTTTCGGCATTGGGTCGCATTTGTGCCCTAGATGAGCAGAATCATATTTAAATTTAATAATTTTTAAATTTTTTTTCAAATTGAAAAAAAAATTTAGTACACTATTTTCTGTTAGTAAAAAGTTCATTAGTTGCATTATGGTAAAATACAATATGTGAAAAACGCGCTAAAATTACTTGGCCATGCCAATGATTGATATCTTGTTCTAAAAAGTATCTCCTAAATATGTAAAATACTTTTTATGCACATATATAAAACAATACACAAAAATACAGTCAATATATTTTTTAGTAAAATATTAAGATGGTTTCTTTACAAAGATTATAAAAATTTGTAATTTAAAATTTATTTTTCCATTTTTAAATATAAAACTATTTTTTCAAATTATGTACCACTTGGACTAAAAAATAGGTTCACTACATGCACAGGTATCCTGTATAGAATTATAAAAACATTAGAACCATATAATGCAAATTTATTTTAAAGTGTACCTAAAAACAAAAACAAAAATAAGCTTTGGAGGAAAAAATGGAAAAAAAAACTAAGCATTTGTAAACGTTTGTTTACATTTTTGTCGATTACTTTTTCATATTTTAAGGTTATTTTATCAACGAACACACAAGTATTATACATTTTTAGATTCAGAAAAGTATTTACTATTTTTTAGTACTAAAGTTGAAAAATTCCATTTTTTTTAACGTGTATGATGTCCTGGTTCCCTTCAGGTATATAAAATGAATTGTGAAGTAATGAGTCAGAATAGTTGACAGGGAAAAGACGAATAATCAACAGTTTGCGAGTTTACATCACGCACTTAAATAGTGTAAAGGAGAGCTATAAGTCATAAGTCAATTTGACAATTTCTTTCTACACTCACTCCAGATTGCAGAAAACTTAACATTTCACAAATACAAAAGGATGGGAAAACAACCACAGGTCACCGAACTTGGAAGCGTAAGAATACAGGACACATGTTAGAACAGATTGACCAACAAAATAGGGTAAAAAGACATAAAAGAACTAACAGCGTAGAAATTTTAACAGTGATAGGCTTTGGTATAAAAGACAAACAACACAGTTTTTCCTTATAATTTTTTCTTCTAAAACGTACACTCAAGCAACATTAAGAGACCACTGAGTGTGCGTGTGTGTGTAAGGGACCACTGAGTGTGTGTGCGTGCGTGTGGCTATTCTCTCCTCTTATTTCTCAGACACAAGAAATATGCTAGTACGCGGGGTTTTATTGGATTATCTTTAAAACATGCAAACCTTAAAATTCATTCCATGCATGGAGTTCGATTAATTCCGACCTATGCAACGTACTTAAAAATAATTATTGATCCTTAATAAGTAATAGTTTAAAATCTAAAAAACACCCTTTTATAGTTAATCGAACTAAGTTGTAACTTAATCTTTTAGTCGCCAAATCTGGAAATGGAATTTGAAATTAGTCGCCAGATGCGTGATGGGAACTGAAAATGGGAAATCGTTAATCTTGATGATCCCGATTAGAACAATGGAACAAAATTATTAAATTATTGTATTATCATCAGTCCTGGACAAGTGAGCAAAATTTCGAATTAATTTGACCTTTTAAGTGGGTAAAAATTAAGTTTAAAAATTCCGTTACATACAAGTGAAGCTCACAAGTGTTAAAAACCAAGATACGCTTTGTTTACCGTAAAATCCGGCGTAGAACGCGCACTTTTAACACAAAAAAATAAGATCGAGATTTGAGAGTGCGCGTTATACGCAGGGAATATAAAAGCGATAAATTTAAAAATATCAAAAGATATGAGCATAAAAAAGATTTTTATTTCTACACATATCGAAATACTGTTTACTTAAAAGAAATGACATGCCTCCAATAAATCAATCATCTTAAAATATAAGAGCACTGTTTACTAACATTTTAGATTTCTTCGTAAAAAAAAAGGGGGGGGGATGCGCGTTATATAGTGAATATACCTAAAAATCAAAAATTGCAGCTTGAAAGTATAGGTGCACATTATAAGCCAGTTTTAAGAGTTCGTTATAAGAGAGATAAAGCTCTGTAACAATATCCAGTACTCAGTTAGAGAAGAAAGGTTTTAGCAGTCAACTATACAGTGTCTGCATCTTCGGAGGATTATCTACAATCCAGTCTGTATTCTTGTTTGTTTCTGGGGATTATAAGTAGCAATTCATTATTATGTTCTAATTGTGTATGAGAAAGTGTCTTCCCGCCATATAAATTAAGGTATTATATTAATTAGTAACATTAATAGATATTTGTTTATTGTTGTGTTCGTTATTTTCAATGGCTATGACAGAGCCGGTTTATCCATTGGGCACTTGGAGCGGCAGCCCAGGGGGCCAAACAGGCTAGACTAGATTTTCAGGTTATAAATTTTGATCCACCAATGTCAAGGGGGCCCGTAGATTTTCTACGCCCAGGGCCCGAAATGAGCTAAAACTGGCACTGGGTTATGATACCTATAATTGCCTCAGATTCGAACGAAAATAAAATAGGAACGGGATCTTGTATTATACAAACTACAAACTCAATCAATAATACTCCTCAAATAGTTCTCACTTGCATAGAGCAGTCAGTTTGGAATGTTTTAGACTTGCCACTAGTCATGACTTTTTACAGTGTAACCTGTATATAGAATGGGAAAGGAAGATTCGGTTTATGCCCATTTTGTACCCATGACTAGGGATCACCTCAATAAATACCCGTGCCTTTGATGACTGTTTTTATCGTTCTTCGATGTATAGGGCTGCTTGTCGACTTTTGATCGAAAAGTCGAAGATGGATATGAGATAAAAAATATTTGTTTCCTGCAGAATAGTCATGTCAAATGCTAGGAGCTGTCTTTTAGATCGTGTGTGGTGGAGATATTCTTCCGATTCCGTTAAAACTGTTCTTATACCATTTAACAATTTTTAAGGAGCACATGAACCACAGCCTAAAAGTCACTGTGTAATAAACACTGTATTGTGACTCAAATAAAAATATTAAAAAAATATTTTTAGCATCATAAAGATCAAGAATGTCATACTATAAGATGTAGGGAAAACTATTCGTAACATATCTACGACTAATATCTTTCAAAATGTTACAATTTAGAAATTATCTTTTCACAGAATTAAAACTAAAACTCAATATATAATATTTACAATCAAAAAACTGAACAGAAGTGAGGCGTGAATATTTTATTAATATTGTGAAATCTCTATTACTACAATTTTATTAGAATTAAACTCTCTAGTTATAATTTGAATTACAAAATAGAACATATTCTTAATAAAACACTTGTTCCAAAACTTTAAACCGCATCAAGGCATTATAAATAAACATCGAATATAAAAATATACATCGAACACTCTCCAATAGTTTTTGATCAATAATTCAATAAAAATTGCAGATCATTGCAAAAAAGATGGAAATCATTTAACGTACATAATGTACTAAAAAAAGAATAACATGATAGAAACATGAAAATGATTTCTGGGGATTTCCGCATCCACGCTTCTCCAGAAAAATTGCCCACTTAGTCTAAATCATTTTTGATGTGTGGTGTTGTTCTTTCTCCCACACTATATTTGCTCTTTCACGGCATCACACAATGGTATACAAGAAAAAAAGATGACAATGTGTTTTTATCAGCATCGTTTTTGAAAAGAAACACTTCTTGCGTCGCCTATAACCTATTGTTTCTTGGCTGGGAGACCGTGATTGAAGTGTTAAGACGCTCGCAATCGCTGATAGGAGAAGACAAGTGCAATTGTGTTGGGAGAAAGAATTTCTCGATGATCAAAGGATACATTTTACGAGGAGCTGAAAAAAACCCCGAGTGTTAGATAATATTCATAAAATGAAGGAGTTAAAAAGAGAGAAATTGATCTGGACTTGTTTAGTAAGGAACTGATTAGAGCTCCAAAAAAGTGTAGTATTTTGTTTACTCATTTATTATTCGGGTAAGCTCAAAAATTCAGTAATGATTCCTAAAATTGTAGACAGTATATACACAGACGGTAAGTATGATCCCAGAAAAATTATAGTATTAAGTACACCATTGCCGACCCACTGGTTATGACACTCGGTTTGTAATCGAGTGGACTCGGGTTCGAATCCTGAATAATTTTTTTTTAAATGATTCGATTTCCCGCGATAATGCATGCAGAGTTAGTGAATTGGGGTCAATAATATAAGTTGTTTATAGCTTTATTATATGTTAATTTTGCATCATTTAAATATATTTCTTAACATAAAAATAAACATAAAATAACTATTTCTTCAACAAAAATAAAAAAAATTTAAGATTGTACATATATTATGCCTTTTTTAACATATTAATTAAAACAAGAAATAGACAACATAAAATATATATATTTCCCTTTATAGTTAAATAAAATAACTAAATCTTTTAATGTGGTCCTAGTATTTGCACCGCTCTACTTTCATATCGCAAAATCAGAAGTATAAACTATGGCTTTCAATTTGGTTCGACTCTGAGCATTCAATTGTTAAACAATTTCTTTGCGGTCTCGGATATATTTTTCATACGAGGAAGGAATTTTTTTTAGATATGTAGAACCAAAAGCGGCAAACAGATTACCAGTGCCGTAACGGAGAGCATTAGGAACCCCTTGCAAAGTCAGGTTTTGGGCCCCAAGCCGGATCTTACAAAGGATTGCAAAACCATATATACTTGGTGTCAGTCAGGTTTTGGGGCCTCTAAAACCTTGCCCCCACCGAGATACGGAGGTTGCGGGGGGGGGGGGGTACGTTACACCACTGCAGAATACATGCAATTTCCTCACCCCTTCAAACAATTAAATCTCTCCAGAAACGGCATTCAATAATTTACAAAAAAGAAGTCAGTTTAATTTTAGAGTTATCTTTCAGATTTTTTCGTAATGCCGTAAATGTCCATAATTCCAAAAATGTTTGTCAAATAAGGTTCATTACAAATTTATCAGCTTCGTCCACTCAGAATTGACAAATTTGTATACGTGCAGAGTACCATAGGTTGCCGACCCTGTTTTATACTGTTACTAGCTGTTACCCGCCCGCTTCGCTGGGAATTTCATGATGTTTTATAAATTTTTACTGCTTATATATATATATATGTATAAATTATGGATATCTAAGTCCTGCATTAAGAATTCGATTGTATTGAAAAATATACTTATACCTGTAACTGTCGCCTGTTGATAAAAAAAGGGGCAGAACTTATCCAATTTGTGTTTTCTAAAAATCTCTAAAATTGAAGCATAGAATGATGTTTGCTCTTTCGTAACTCAAAAACCAAGTGGATTCCCGCAAAACCAATTTTCGGTGGATCTCTACTCCGTAAATTGAACATGCAAGCCAAATTTCAAGTCTAAATCTAACAGAAAAAAAAAGTTTTACTATCAATATCCCCGTAATCCCGTTGAGAGCCGTTTTCCAAAATAACCGCTCTTAGCGGATTTCAACTCAACAAAAGAAAAATGCAAACCAAATTTCATTATTATAGTCCTTGTAGCTCGAAAAAAGTAATTTTTTTTGTCAATACGTCCCAGTAACCCCTGCAACCCCCCAGAACTTGATTTGCTTAAAATACATTCTTAGTGGATCCCTATTCAACAAAAGAAACATGCTTAACAAATTTCAAGTACATGGGTCTAACAATTAAAAACAGGAATTTTTTTCTGTAACTCCTCTTGACCCCTCGCAGCCATCCTAAGGGGTCAATTTTCGTTTTACTCTTTGTTAGACGAACTCTATTCCATGAAAGGAACATGCCTACCAATTTTCAAGCAGGATGATCAAATAGTTTAGAATGGAAATATTTATCAATTACGCCTCTTAATCTCCCGAAATTAAACTTAGTAGTTCATATTCGCGAAACCCATTTTGTAGCGGTTCTCTACTTTACGAAAGGAATCTGCTTATCAAATTTCAAGACTGTACGTCTAATAGTTTAAAAATGGGGATAATTATCTCTAACGCCACTTGAGCCCCCGCAACGCCACTTCTGGGTCTGTTTTCACAAAACCAATTTTGTAGGGGAATTACACACTATGAAAGGAATCTGCTTAGCAAAATTTGAAGACTGTGCGTCCAATAAATTAAAAATGCAAAAAAAAAAAATCAATAATGCCCCTTGAACCCCCGCAACGCGGCCTAGGGGTCGATTTTCACAAAACACATTTTGTAGTGTATCTCTATCCTATGAGAGGAATCTGCTTACCAAATTTCAAACTGTGCGTCTAATAGTTTAAAAATGGAAATAATGATCTATAACGCCCCTTAAATCCCGCAACGCCACTTGAGGGCAATTTTCACGAAACCCATTTTGTAGCGTATCTCTACCCTATGAGAGGAATCTACTTACTAAGTTTCAAGACTGTACGTCTAATAACTTAAAAATCGGAATTTCTAACGCCCCTTAAACCCCCGCCCCCGCAAACAATTGTTGCTAATTTGAAATTACAAACAGACACTTCAATTTCATTTATTTGTATAGATATAGATTGGGATTATAATAACTATTGTGTAAATGTGACTAAAAATGTAAATAAAAAAAAATAAAGGATTAAAACTAACCGTAAAACTTATCAATTTTTTGTTTCTTGCATTGCTTTTTGCTTATGAAGCCTTGATTTATTATTTTTAAAAGTGCATCCGAAACAGCCGATGCTCTACTTAACTGAACAATGTGAGATAACTATCATAAAAAAAAAATTATGGCACGTGTCAGCGTATTATCATGTGCGCGTAAATTTATTATGTCTCATGAAGAGCATCGGTCGCCAGTAACCAAAACAACGACTTCATTAGCTCAGCTTGGCGTTCAATTTGGCGTTCATCTTGGCATTCAGTTTCACGTTCACCCGTATAGTTTCCGTTCCCGTAAGAATACGGGAATAAAATATAGCCTATGTTACTCCAAGTTAATGTAGCTTTCCATTAGTGAAATAATTTTTAAAATCGCACCAGCCGTTTCCGAGATTAGCCGGAACAAACAGACAGACAGACAGATAGACAGACAGACAGACAGACAAAAATTTTAAAAAATGGGTTTTTTGTTATGAGTACCGTATATACTTTTAGTGCATTAAGTAAAAAGCTGCTAATTTGAAATTACAAACAGACACTTCAATTTTATTTATTTGTATAGATAACGGGTGGAATGCAAAAATAATCGGAAAATTGACATATATGTTCGGGAATTAAAGGAACTTTTGAACTGTTTAATTCGAGCAGTGATCAATGAAATTTTAGTCTTGAATAAGTGAGAGTTTTATTAACGCCCCGCTATGAAGAAACATAAAGGCTTTTGTCGACGAACCTCGGTCTAGTTACGAAGATGACACCTAGACCTTGCAACACTCTCTCCTAATTACCACACAAACGGGAGAGACACCAGCCTCCCACAGATTTAACGTGCATCAGGCCCCCTACATGGCGGGTCTTCAATACCACCTGGACTCGCAACCGCAACTTTAAAGCCACGAGTTCGTGACAATAAATATAAGTCTTGAATAAAGAAATTAAAATAAGAATTCATCTTTCTTTCTTAAAATAACCCTTCATATATTAATTTTCAAAAGATTTGTAACTTTAAAAAAATAACAGGTTCTTTGCTATTCTTAAAAAAGTTATAAAAAGAATGATAAAATACTAATTTCCACGTCATATACATTTTTATAAAACTTAACATAGAAGACACAAAATAATTATACAGTCTCTAATATTGGATGGAGAAGATATGTAATGTTAACTTTATGATTACACGCCAAGATGAACAGAGTCGTGTTTTACTTAATGATAATATGCAGTCTAATCCAGATTACAAGTTCCATACATTCCCTTCTTATTCTTATAACGAAAAAACAATTCCCACCCACACAAGAATTTCATTTTATTTGAAGTAAAATTCCATTTGAAACGAATGGAGTTTAATTTCCGCGATTCACTAGAAACATATCTTCAGGGGCTAAGTTCATATTATGCAAGCATCGAGAAATTCTACAGTTTTCCCTTATATTTTATCTGTTGACAAATTTTTAAATTAGAATAGGTTGAAAACATGCAAAGATAAAAACATCATTTTTTGTGCAAAAATAGACTTTTTTAAATGTATGTTGCGTAAACAATAAAAATAGCTACGAACAAATGTTTTTAAATTTACAAGCGAGATTTTGATATTAAGGAGATAAATAATGTAATTAGTATGAAAAGAGCTCATCGATTGTACTGAGAGAGCATATTACTCCACAACTAGATAAAGGAACAAGAAATCTTGACATCCAATTCTTTGTGAGTCCAATTCCATTCTAATTCGAAATTTAAAAGAGGGGAGGGGGAGGTATTTTTACATTCTGTACCCTAATTTACTTAATTTTTATTGTATCAATAAAAAACATGCTATTTTAATTATAACTACCCATTTTTGATTACCTACTAAAATTCAGTAGGTAATCAAAATTCGACAATGGAAATATATCTTTTCGCTTTGATTGGCACTCCTTAATATTACCAGAAACGTAGGATAATGAAATTACCATAAAAAATCGACTCGCAGGGTGGTTGCGGGGGCATTATAGATAAAAATTTCTGTTTTTGAACTATTATTTCTACAGATTTGAAATTTGGCAAACATGTTTCTTTTGTTGAGTAAAACTTCGCTAAGAACGGGTTTTGTGGAAATCGACTCCCAAGGGACGGGTCACAGTGGAGTAAAATATAAATATATTCCGTTTTAGAAATTCAAATCCTGATATTTTTAAATCAAGAGGCGAGGACTATAAAAATATTTTTGAATACAATAAAAAGTTTTATGCTAGGATTTAGGTAGCAATAACTAAAAAACACAGTCATATATTATCATGAAATATAACAGCGAGGCGGCTGGGTAACGAATAGTTATTAATATACATTTAAACATAGCTTCTCATCAAATACAATTATCGTACATATTTAAATCAGTATATACTAATATGTATTGGGAAATACAAATATATTTTCCAATTATGCAAAATGAACATGTACAGTTTATTAATTATTCATTCGTCATATCCAATGAATTAAAAACTGCTGTTTTTTTTTTTAATAAAATGATACTGATTATTCGATTATACATTAATTTTTTCGGATTTTTAAGTCTACATATATAAGTTTATAAATTTTACAAGAAATTCACATTTTTTAGTTTCTTTTAAATTATTTTTTGATAAACATTGATGTTTTAAAAAAAAATATCGAATACATATCAAATTTTCAAGGCTTCGATACTTTTACTTTTATAGAAAGAACAATGTACAACTTTTTACTTGCATTTTTTGAACAAATTCACAAAAGGAAATTTTTCTTTGATTTTTCTCGACTTTTCCACATAAAGGTCATTACTCAAAATTCTAGTTTTTCTGTCAGTTGGAAGATCAGTTTTTTCTTTTACTTTTCGCACTCCAACCGAAGGTTTCATGCCAGGGAATAACCAGGACGGCGAGACGATGTTTCATCATAAAAAGAAACAACTTTAATAGCAGAATAAAAAAAGTCACCAGGAAAATCCCGCAATATATTGAAAAAGAAAAGAAAATATTAGTGTACAATAGAAAGACTCGCCTTAGAACAACTCTTCACTTTCTCACCGTTTTAATGACTCCCCATAACGTAACGGTCGTTACATCAAGTCTCAATTCGTCTCGCCATGAAAACTAAAATTTTTTTCCAACTGTCAGTGCATACGTTAGCAATTTAACTATCAATGTGGTATACAATTTTGATACGGTCATAATCATTTGTCTAGATCTTTATTTGAAGAAAAACTAAAGTCCGGTAGGATTTAAAACAAACAAAAGAAAATTTCAATGCTAGAATATTTCGAAATTTCCATAAATTGTGGTAATCCAAACTTCTGTAAGTAAAAAAATATTAATTTAAAGAGACATGGAACGATTAATACAAAAATCTTTGATGTAATGGTTTTTAAAATTTTTTTGGTAACAACCTATGAATATGGATTACGTAAAACAGATTTTGTTCTCAAAACACTAACCATTCAAGCTTTTTAAGAAAAGTTTTAAAATTTATGAAGAGATTTTAAAATGTTACTCCTACAATAATTGACATACACATATGAAATTTGATTTACAAATACGTCAAGCTATGTGTAACAAAAGTTTGTATGGTTTTACTTATTGCATGATTGATATACGTAAACTTTTTCTCAAAACTTATTGAAAATCTTTAAGAAATATGTAAATTCTAAATTCAACTATCTTTTAAAAATTAAATATCGCTTTGAATATGCAAATATGCATACCAACTTTTGTTACATGTACTGTTAGCAATAGGTAAAAAAAATTTCAAAAGGCTCAATAGAAAAAAAGCCTTAACATTTTAAATGAAGATAAAAGAGTTATTTTTTTTTTCTGGGATAAATCCCTTTTAAGTTTTTATTTGACATTGGGATGTGTAAATACAAACGAATGTAAAAGTTATCATAACTCTGGATTTTTTTTTTATTTTAGAACTTTCAAATTTGGAGAGATTACAGAAAATTATATAAAAAATAATTTAAGTTAAAAGAATTTACCTGAATTTTTGACTGATTTTTGTCAACGGAATTGTATTGTGTCTTCTTAAACTTTCAATAAACCATAGTAATACATAATCTACAGCGATGAATTTAAATGTTTGTGAATTATTTTCAAGTCTAACCATTTTTCTTACATACCTCTTCATATTTCAATTTTGTTGCATCAATCTTTCCAGAAGAATCAACATTATGATTTTTCAATCGCCAATTTAAAATTTTATACCCATAAATTTATTATTTGACAATAAGGTAAATGTAATTTTACTTCACAAGCAAATACAATGGTTTTACCGATGTCCAAGGGATACCTATGGACCAATTGGTTATGTCCAAATTCTCAAATCTTTGATTTTAATTCCAACGTCACAAATTAAGAATCAACAGGTTATGGCAATTATTTTATGAAGGCCGTTTTAACTATATGTTAATTAAATTTCCCATATAAAAGGCAACGGCTTCTTTGAAATTACTACAGATTTAATCAAGATTTATTTGTTTTCAGGTATTTCGAGATCTCTAACTCTTAGACTTGTCCAGTGATCTTCAAATTTTGTCAACTCATGGAATCCTTGAAATATGAATTTCGGGAAACCCCATCCAAAAAAATATTTAGACGACTATGTATTATAATATTTAAAGTAGTTGAAGATCTTTGGGCTAGTCAATCGTATGGAAAACAATTGTGAGCCTTATAAAAACTCAGGCTTAACAAACTTAAATGTGCCGATCTTCTCAATATACATTACAATATCATAGGATCCGTCTGAAGTTACGAATCGCAGTCTTTCACTAGAGCACGGAAAGGTGCTGATTATGATTTTGAGCTGAAGAGCATAGATATCGTATTAGAAAGAAAAAAAAAATAAAAGCTTTGTTGAGAAAAACTAAGTGATAATCGATTTATAACGATTTTACTTAATATCCAAACTCCTGCCAAAGTCGATTAAGGTACTAATCAAACCGATTGTTAACTCTGTAATTTGTACAAATCCACACACACATTTCCTGTCTACGACCCTAATAGTAATTGGGTAGAACTAGCTATATATATATCTTACTCCATTGCACAACGTAATAATATCCACAATAAAATATACTATTATTTAGCACAATAGGGCTTTTATTTAATTACTGACGGACAAATACGAAAAGGAAAAGAAGTGTGAGTCATTCACTCAGCTGAGAAGACTGTTCAAAGAATGGTTACTGTGCACTTTAAATTGTAGATTATTGCAAAAGTTATTTCCCTCCCTTGTGACAGCTGAAAACCATTAATACACTTTAAGTTACATTACTAAATATAAGCAGTGTAAACCATTAAGAGATCGCTACTTAATGCAACACGTATGTACTCACCTATAGATGTAGTTTTTTTTTTAATTTAAACTTCTCACTCGACACATTTTTAAGAAACCAAGTTCATTAATTCTTTTACGATTGAGTCAAAACCAGTTGGCAATAGCTACTAAACAGCAAAAATTAACTTAGTAGCGAACACATTTGCGATGTATATCCCAGAAATGTGTCATTGTATAAAAATACTTCATTCATTCTTCATTTAATTAAGTTACTATCAAGTATACGAGCACTTAGGACACCTAAGACACAATGTGTTCACACCCATATATTTAATACGCCCCCCCCCCAGTTGCAATTAAAACAAACCAGTAAAAAGTATATAAGGTATTAGAGAAAAACGCATTTTGCACAATCAATTAATTTTTTATAATAATATATCTCCACGATATTGTGCTTATAAATCAGATTTAAAATCTTTTATATCACAAAGTGGTTGTTCCAACAAATAGGATTTCAACAGATGTTTAATATTGCCCCCAAAACTAAGATTCTTGAAAAATATATTTAAATTAAAATTCGAAAAGAAATATAGTGTGTGACTCAACTGTTTTAATTCTTGAATTAATATCTTAATTAGTGAGGAGGTATTGAACTGTAACATATTTCCTTCTAATTCACTTTTTTCAAACTAATAATTTCAAGTAAAAAAAAATCTCAGAGGTTACACAAAACATAAAAAAGTTGCAAGGTGCAAATGATTAAAAAAAATTGTAAATCACGAGAACTATTAGCAAGCAAAATTGATTGAATATAGAAATCGATAATAATATCTGTAATAATACACAATTTTATCCCTCCATCCCTCCATTTTATGATAAAACTATAAAAGGGGTCATTTGATAATAGTATTATATTGACAATGGGTCTGATAAGAGAAGGCCGAGAGATAATAGAATCATTATCGGTAACTCCCTCTCTTTTGATATGTTTCTTACGGAGGAAATATGTAAAATCAGAGCATCACTGTCAATGTCGTTTTTATGATTAAAAGCAAGATAAGTTTTTTAAACTGCCCCCCCCCCACTAAAACAGATGTCATCGTTATTTTTATTACATTATCGACGAGTAACATAAGCTTTATCTTTTCAAAACAATTAGTTAATCGGATTATTTATCCAGATAACGAAATAAGCGGCAAAATTGGGGAGTTGGGTAATTTTCCCTAAGTTTATGAAGAAGAAATGTTTATAAACAGTTTGATTGATTGATTGATTACTAACACTGCTCTTTAAGCTACATGAAGGCTATTGAGGATGAGCCTTAGAATTTTGAAGAACGGTCAAGCGACGAAATACCATGCTGAAAGGAAAATTTTCAGCCATGACATATTTAACGTGCATCTAGTCCATCTGCAGAGCGGATCATCGAGATTCGAACCTACGGTTGCACAAAAACATTAGCCAAAAGCTAGGGAGCCTGACCACTTCGTTACTGCGGTCCAATCTACAAACAGGTAAAATGTGTTTTTGATAAGATTAAAAACAAATTGGCTATGTTTTTTTTATAAAATATGTAAATAAATTATGTCAATGTCAAATTTAATGTAAGTTTAATTTCATTCCCAAAAGGATGAACATTCACGAAACAATTTTAGAGCGGGTAAATATAATTGTTGGAAAACTTCTACTTCAACTTCCAGCAAAAATCGCTAATTGAACTGTTAGCTACGACATGTTTACCTTTTGTAACACAGAATGTAAAATCGAACGTTAAGAGCTACCGCTCCCAATATTTCCTGCTGTAATTCATTTATTACCTGATCTTTTTTTCTATTTAACCGTAACTTGTAATTAAATGGCTATCGAATTTTGTTTAGTAATACAGAGACTCATCATTCATTATGAGTATGCTTAAATTAATTGGATACAAGGAATAGTTTTGCTCGGACCCAAACGACTTCGAAGCTAGCTGCAAAGAAAAGGTAAGCTTGTACCTTAATTTTGTTGGATACAGGCTTTTTAGCTAGATATAAAAATGTTTAGAATTGATAAAAATTATTCTAACGAAACTTATTCTGAATTTGGTGTGTGTTCAGATCTTTAGAAGTTACCAACCTAATAAACAAATTGGTTTCACATATCAATAAGACAGTAATACATAAAAGTAACGAATGATAAAATAAAAATTATATCACGTGTATAACCTTATAATTTAAGACACGTTTTTCGTCATGGGTTAACAGTTTAAGTCACAAAATAAAGATTGTAGATCTTTGGATTTTTAAGTGGTAAGTAAATTCGGAGTTGGGTTCAATGAAGTCTACTGTAATAATTATTTTTTAATTTAAGTTAGGTTACACAAAGACAACACATATCATTAACAAAAAATAACGAGCAAAGAACATGGACGCTCTTTCATTGCGACCACATTCGTTCCTCACCTGACCTCCACTGAAAATAAGTGGTAGCTAGAGGGCTCTTCTGTGTGCTGCTTGGGACAGTCAGTTGTAGCAAGAGTGGTTACAATGCAATGTGAAACTTACAATAACCATTTTTCATTTTTATAGATTTAAATTTATATAAATTTTCTTAAATATTTTCCTAAATAAACATTTATTTTTTTACCTAAGTAATTGCTAACACTCAACTGTTTTCACAAAATAAATTCAAATATTAATCATAAATGAATATTTTATAGAGGTACAAAAAATTTTAAGAAAACTAAAATAATTTAAAAAATATTCATATTTCAAAATGAAAATGATACAAGTGTTGTTTTAATAAATATAGCAGTAAAATTGAGCACAATTAAATATTAAACAGCATGAAACGGCACTCATTTGTATAAGTATTTTTTAAACATATTTTGCATGAGTAAGTGCATGGGCATTTAAAATACTTGTTCTTTAACATTATGCCTAGAAAGTAAATTACTGGAATATGAACAAAACCGCAACATTAGTATAAATTACAAGAGAACTAGTATAATCATGCTTTTATATTTTGGGCTAAACGCGCTCCTAAATTTTAAGCAGGAAAACATAAAAATGCAATAGAATAATAAATTCCCTTTGTTTCCATACTCCCATTAGGAAAGAACTAATTTTCCTGGAGTAGCAATTATAAAGAACACATCGTTCTGTTGAATCGTTACTTTTAAATTCAAAAACAGTAGTTCAGAAAAATCTCCATTATACATATTCACTTACAGCATTAGTTCTCAAATCGCACGCTCAACAATAAATGTGTTATTATTTCACGGATGTGTTTGTAAAATTTCTGCTTATTTATAAAAATATTTCAAAAATGGTAATTTATACTTCTAATAATGAGAAGAGCAAATTACAAATTTTTAAAATGTTTGAATAAATCTTGATGATGAATTTAATTTTGTTTTAAAATATTAATGAGCATGATTGTGTTTACTTCAATTTGGAAAATTAAAAAATAAACTTGGCTCTGTTCTAATTAATGCAAGGTTTAAGTGAAATCAGAATTTCAGATTTGACGAATATGGATTAAATTGAGAAAAACGACATTTGACGAAACTTTTTTGTTCGGGAATCAGTCGAAAAGGATAATGGTGGAGTGGGTATTAAAATTAAAATTATTTTTCTGTTATTTTACTAAAACTTATCAAAACCATCTTTGTATATTACCTTTATTAAATAACTGTTTCTAGATAAAGACAATTTTAATATAAATAACGCATATTGAGCAAGTTATACATTTGATTAAACTTTATTCTTGAGGTTTTTAAAGGACAAAGTTAAATATGACTGTTGCAAATTAAATATTAAATGTATAGATGGCGCTACAAGTCATGTGAGAGATGTATACGTGTTCGGCTTGTAGAGTCAGAATCATGTAATGTTCTTTGTGTTGTGTACATGTCTTCTGTGTTGTCTGCAAAATAAACAAAATGCCAAAAGATGAACTGAATCATTGAATAGAGAATGAAAGATACATTGGAATTATAATAGTCTACCTGACCATGGAATATATTAACTAAGGAAATACAATAATGACAATCAACATACAAATCTAATTCATATTTAAATACAGATACAATTTTGTAATATGAATTAAAAAATTTATTTCACAGTTTTTTATTCAAGGAATAGAGTCTTAATAATTATAATACGATGAAAAAATCATATTGATTTAACCCTACTGAAAGTAAAAGATGTGGAAAAGAGTAATTATCTAATTAACAGAGAAGAAACGTAAAATAACGTAACTGGCTTATATTATACTTTTTTCGATTAGTGTGACATAGTATGATTTACACTCATGTCCATAAATTAAGGATAATGAAGTTCAGGCAAAGAAAGAGTAAGAAGCAAAACAAATTTGACTTATTTGTAAAGTCTATTAAACAAAAGGTAAAGAGCAAAAAAGATGCTATATGTTTGACATAATTAATAAAAAGAGATTTTTACTCCCTGGAGCAAATTTTAAAAAAGAACCTATTTACAAAAAACAGTATAACATGGTTTAGTATGATGGTTAATACGGAGTATGTCTCCCGGACGATGCAATACAGGCCTTACAACGCCTAGACGCATGCTGAGTATCAAATTATCAATCTGATATTGGGGAATATTACACCACTCATCAAGCAATGCTCTCCGAAGTTCCGGTAGACAGGTGGGAGGGGGTTGACTGGCTGCAATTCGTCGGCCAAGCATATCCTACACATGCTCTATTGGATTCAAGTCCGGTGAGTATGCTGGTCAATCCATACGGGGGATATCCTCCGATTGAAGGCATTCGTCAACAATGTTTGCACGGCGAGGACGGGCATTGTCATCCATAAACAGAAATTCAGCACCCATGGCGCCCCGAAACAAACGTACATGTTGTTCCAGAATGACATCCCAATGGATGTGGCCTGTCATCGTTACACTCTGAACATGCAGGTCAGTTCTGGAACCAAGAATAATTCCTCCCCAAACGAGCCATTCTGCACCACCATAACGGTGTCGTTCAATGGTGTTCTATTGGTGGTAACGGGTACCTGGCGCTCTCCATATGAAAGTCCGGTGAGAATCAGACTGCAAACTAAACCTGGACTCGTCGGAAAACATCACACAAGACCACTGTTGCGGTGTCCACAATGCATGCTCTCTACTCCAGGTTAATCGCAGGCGACAGTGAGTTGCGGTAAGGGGAACACATCTGACAGGCCTACGAACATATAGACCAATGTGCCCTAAGCGTCTGTACACAGTCTGCCTTGAAACTGTCGTACCGGTAGCTGAAGAGAGCTGACGAGATAGGTCTGATGCTGTGCTGCGTCTGCTTCTTTTGGCAGTAACTGCCAAGTACCGGTCCTCATTCGGCGTTTTAACTCGGGGGCGACCTGTGCTGTAATATCTACTCACATTACCATCATCTTGGAATCGTTGCCAAAGCCTGGAGATGACACTCTGGGCGATTCCAAGTTCCTCCGATACTTCCAGCTGGGTACGTCCCTATTCCAGTCGTCCGATAATTCTACCACGTAAAAAATCATCCAAATACTTCCTTTGTGCCATAACTATGCGGTTATTGCACTGGAAGGCTTTTAAAGCGCTTGTGAACAATTTTACTTCTTTGCCACCATTCCTTATATACCCCTCTCTTACACTCTCGTCATTGTGACGTACTATCCGCGCCATCTGGTGGTTTCCTGTAGTTTGCATATTCTTCTTCAGGATGTGTGTGATAATTCTACAGGTGAAATTTTTATTTTAGAGTTCAATTTCTGTGTGATTCTGAATTATCCTTAATTTATGGATATGAGTGTAGTTTTGGTAATTTTCTATGGAAATGTTGCTAACTAATTTCTTTATGATTTGAACAATCATCAAAACCTCGAAATTTTGAAAAATTGAAAACTTTTTAACGTATAGCGTAATTAGAAATTCAGTAAAACGGCTTAGACCTTTTTGTCCACGAATGTATTAACAATTAAAAAATTTTAAATTACAAAATACTGAAAAATATTACACTAACTTACAAAACTGTTATAAACAAAAGCGTTGAACTAGATGAGAAAATGCATTTATGTCTTTTTCCCGCATATCATAACAATGTAGGATCGTGCAAGATTGTTTGCATATCAACCGTCACAATAAGCTTCGAAAAGATGCTTCAAAGTGTGATTAAACTACGAAGAGGTTTCAAAAAGAAAAGTTAAAAAGATCTATGATGGGTGTGCAAATTACCTGAACGAATAAAAATCCCCTAGAAGATAACGAAGACGACCACAACATTCAAACAGTGTCGGTAGATGGAGCTGGTTCTCCAGTAACATGACTAACCCTGTGAAGACGGCTGCGGTAACGGAAACATGGTCCACGATTGAAATTAGAAGTTTTATACGGTTTTTGAGTATAAAAACCCTCCAGCTGAAATTCATCGGAAATTGATAGAAGTGAACGGTACAAGTATTATAAAGAGCGTTTTTGGTGGGAGTTATTGGACCACCTTCCTTATAGTCCCGACCTTGCACCAAGTGATTTCCATCTGTTCGGACCTTTACCGAAATATTTGAGAGGTCAGCGTTTCAGAACCGATGCTGAAGTTCAGCATGTCATCTTGACGGGGTTGCACAACCCTGACTTCTACAATGCTGGTTTTGATGATCTGGTATACTGAAGGAACAAATGCTTTGATAAGTATGATGACTATGTAGAGAAATAATATATACCTGTGTCTTCCAAAATATTGTATTTTTATATATTTTTATTTTCTGAATAAGCATTTACTCTGAATGGGTTTGTTAACTTGTATATGTACTTCTTGTGGGGAAAGTTTTTGTGTTATCCTCTTTGTTGCAGCTCCCCACCAGGTGGCGTTACAGCAAAGCAACTTCTGCAACGTTCAATCAATTGCCAAGTTGACAAGGTGGTTGCCAAAAAGGATGCCAACTTGACTCTATAGCCAACATTTCGCTATGTTTCCATTACATCGCCATTATAATGTAAGGAACGGCGTTGCTTGCGAATATTACAATTTTGATATAAAATAAATACAAAAGAAAGTAATATTAACGTATAACACATCCAGGTATAAATTATTTACACTATTTTAAGCGTTCATTACACAAAATTTGTAGCAATGTGTTAATATTGTTGAGCAGGGATCGGCTTAGGAAGTGTTTTCAAAAATCGGCCCACAAGAGAGTTATGGAGTGTTAAAAGTATAATAAATAAAAAACTTTATCAGATATTATAGATCTTCAGACTTAAAATTTAACAAATATGGCTTTTTTGTTCAGCTGAGGTATGCAAAAAACTTTTTTTTTTTGTTTAACTTGCAATTCACTTAAAATTAACTTATTAAAAACTTTTTTTTACCCTTCAATCTGTATTGTTTAATTTTTCAGTTCACCCGTGCGAAGAACGGGTGTACCAGCTAGTCAATAATAAATACGGTATAAATTTTAGACTGTGCAAAAATAATATCAATTTTTACACTTGAAACTAAATAAAAAGAAAATCACGTGACTAAAAAACAATAAAAACACATTGACAGAAGTTTTAAAAAATAACAATGCACATTTCAAAGAACATAGTTATAATTCTGAGAAGTGCTTAAAGGTCAAATATAATGCTGAAGATTACAATTGACCTCGATTAACTTTCTCAAAATATAAAACACTGCTATGTCGTCTATTCGAGGCTATAATTCACTATGTATTTTTCTGTGAAATGATGAACGACCGATATTATATTGTCATCCATCAACCATCGATCATCTAAGTTCCGTACAAATACACAGAAAACTAACCATAATTATAATATTTTGTGAAAAAAATGCTGCGAATTTCGTTCGTATATTCAGATAGCTTGATATATTCGTGTGAACAAGGTGACTTTAAACCTCATGTAGCAATCAATAATTGTAAAGTATTCGTTATATTGACGCCAGTTGACTGACATATTTCTGAGGTTGGACATATTCCAACAAAGCTAATCATGAACCACACATAAGATTTTAGCGATAGCTTACAGCTGGGACGAGTATTAAGTCGATCGCAATTGACCGGTGGACCGCCAAGACATTTTGGGATGATCGCCTCTTTTTAGACCTAATAATCATTCCATCATACCAAAGTCAGAAAATATCGTATTTATCCGAATCTATGCCTCACCCCAAATTCTCAACTACATCTTGCGAAAATTGAAAAATAGTCTAAAATGGTTTATCGATATCCAATTTTACGAAATTAAATTAAATTTAAAAGGAAAACTAATAAGAGGCGAATAATTATTTTATCTGTATTATAAACTTTTAAATACATGCACGAATCTGTAATTGCTCTAAATGCCCCATCCAACAACTATTTTTTCCCTTCAATTCTAAGCCACGCCCAATTTTCAGTAGCATTAACATTGGGGGGAAAGTGCGGCTTAGAATCGAGTAAATACGGTATTTTAAAAAAATTACGGAGGGGAAAAAATATTCATAACAGAAAATTTCGTTGAATAGAAAATGCACTTTACTATTTGAAGTTAATTTTACGAAGAAAATCCTAAAATGTTCTTGGTTCCAGGAATAAGCTCTGAATATTAAAGTTGGTAAAATGGAGGTCCGACTGCATCTCACTATACCTACGCCACTAGGGGGACTGCAACACCTTGAAAAAATTAGAAGTAGCACGTACACTGGAAAAGTCTGCCCATTCCTGGTTTACAAAATGAAACTAAAAGATTAAAGTAACAAAAACGCAAGACGCAACATATAAATTGCTATTAGATGAGGAAAATAAGAAGATAAAATAAAACGATTTAATAAAGAATGTCTAATAGTGATAGTAGTTGCCTTGGTGTATGATATGGCAACATCCTATAATTAAATTGTAATCCTATTAGCCTACTTTATTTATATTAAAAAAATATATATACTGACAAAAAAGTTAAACATGAGGGTTCTTTTTTTTAACACAGTTTTTTCCCCTTTTCATAAATGAGTTTGAAGTTTATTTTTGCAGTTCAAGAAAGTTTTTATTTTAGAGCCGGCACATGCCAACAAAATTAAACAAATTAAATATTACAAAAAAAAAAAAAAAAAAAAAATTGACGTCAATTCCTACTTTGTTCGAAAAACGTACTGGCGCCATCAGTTGCAGCTAGTTGCAACTACGACAGAAATATTGCAGAATAAATTTTAAAAATAAATATTAATGAACTAATATTTGAAAAAAAAAACTGAATTAACATCAAGTGTCATCCACTACAAGGTTTAAAAAATTTATTTTAACTTGAATGGATGAATAGAATGTATTTTATTAACGATTGAAAATTTGAACAAGAAAAAAAATATATAGGGAGAGAGGAACTGATAGTATGAATTGATAAGGGGTTGCTTTGAGCAATAAGAAGCGATGCACGCACATAAATGTGTGCTTTTATAAAGAACAATGTGTAATATTCATTTTTACTTGAGAGGCTCACGAAAGCTTTTATATACGTTACATATTAAACAATCACAACTTTTTTTACCAAATCAAAGCCGTCGCGGAATTCCGTGATATTCCTTAGATAATTTTTTTTAAAAAAAAACGCTCCCACGTATTTTTAAACACAATCTTGCTAAAAAGTTACGAAATCTTGGTACAAATGTTTTCAAAATCTTCGCCAATTTAGAGTGGTTGACGGGCCAATAAATAAATATCAAATTAAAGTTTCAATTTCAGACAAGAAATGAAGGTACAACAAAAACAGAAAATCCTTCTTCACATATATAAAGTGCCGGAATCATTCGATTATTTACTTAAAATCGAATTTGATCAGTACTATATTGTCAAGGATGCGTTTTCAGAATTTTTAATCTTTATAAATCCAATGATATTTTAGCAAAAAAGGAAATTATACTAAAATTGGATACACAGATTTGAAACATACAATCAAGAATCGTAATTAAATTTCTGAAGACATTTTAAATGAGTTACCATATTTTTTTTAATTCAAAATAAAATTGTACTAAGAGGAGCTTTTGGATCGTCAATTCATAAATAGATCGCCAACCACAAATGTAAAATACAAATACTCAAATTCTGTTTAACGGAATAAATTCCACGAGTGAGACTTAAGTGCTTCGTAACGGAAATGACGAAGTAGATCTCATTCACAGATAGTGACATAAACCTCTGAACAAACAAGAATTTTAATGAGCAATTCTTATTCTACATGACAGATCAAGTTGACTCTTATTCATGAACAAGTGTACTCACGGCAACTATTTTTTTTAATATACTTGACATTCATGAAAGAAATAATATATTCTATGACATAAAAGTACAAATTTCAAGATAAAACACAAGATATAAGAATTCTTATAAGTATTTAGAACATTCATTAGGCTTAACATTTGTAAATAAAGTTCTCTAAAACACCAAAAACTATCACTTATTTTAAGCATTCAAATTCCTTATACACAGAGGTAACACAGAAATAACATAGATACCTGGATAAAATTTATTCAATATATCAATAAATCTTAATGTATATAATATGTTGTAAAATAGAGCATTTAATATTGATTTGTTTGGTTACAGGTAGTCATAGATTGAAGCAACTCGCAATATGGAGACGTTAAAGGCTCATAAAGTGATTAAATTCCTTCATTTGAACGGTTACAGTGTTCGATAAATCCTTGATGAAATGATGGCTGTTATGTAAATAATATCCAATCATATGACATTGTTTTGAGGCGTCAAAGTCTTTTTTAAACGTCAAAAAAATTTATTTTTTAACGTCCTTCTACTTTTAGTCAATGCATCTGCTCATTTTTTGGAGGCGAGATTTAAAAACCAAATCGATATGATTTGGGAATGTTTTAGCATCCACCCTATTCTCCCAATTGTGCCCCAATGGACGATTTTTTCATATTACAAGAACTAAAAAAAAATACTGAAGAGTCAGGGATTTGACAACACAAATGACGTCATTCAATAAGTGAAAATGTTTTCCTACGCAATCTGCTGAATTCTGCAATGAAAGCCTTCTATATGTCCAGAAACTAGAGGAAGATGTATAATAGATGTTGAATGATGCAGAAAAGTTTCAAGAATAAATATAAAAAATAACTTTCTATATCTTGATCGATACATAGCATAGATAAATGGTTTTATGTATATATGTTAGATGTATGTTATGTTATATGTATACTGTACATTTAACAAAATATATATTATTTCACAGTAAAAAGTTTGCTGAGTTTCTCGCAATCGACAATTAGACGGTTTTTTTTAAAAACAATTTATGTCATTTAACATAATTGTGGTTCATTGTAATCTAAAATATTTTTATATCCTCCTCTCTATCTTATAGGGATAGAAACAATTATTTCAGAAATTACTGTGTTTTCTGCAATCATTCAAAACAATTCAACAGGGCTTTTGTTTAAATAAATATAACCTTTTTATTCTTGCATTCGTTTTATTTATCATATCAGATATTCATGCCAAGAAAGGATGGTACTTCCCTATCGAGAAACATTGTTTCTATCTTCTTCCACAAACGTTTAAGTTAATGTGCAAAGATTAGATAGCATTTCTAATGTCTTTATTGACAGACAGATTTTTCAGGTTGGCGCCTTAAAAGATTATGAAATTTATTTTAAAACAAATGATTGAGATCATAAGACCTTAAATGTGTGCCTTTTTCTTATATTTATTGGTAAATTTTTTAACAGAAAAATTTTCAATAAACGATATACAAAGATAGTTGAAATTTAGTTGGACCACCAAATGCTATCACAATTCGAGTCAGTATTTTGTATAAAAGGTATTATTTTCAGTTTTATGATTGAAAAAAATATTTCTAAAATTTTTATTCCTATACCGGTAACATAGTCAGGTTACATGCTTTCCGGATCTCATTCAGCAATAACCAAAATTTTAATACTTGAAATTAATTGAAACATTCATTTTTCCATCCTTCCTTCATTATTTAAGGTCTTTAATTAGAATGTTTTAAATAAATATATTAAAAGTATTCAAGCTTCTCAGAAAGCTGGGAAAAAATTCTGCTTAAGGTTATTTTAGTAAAGGTCCAGAATTGAGAATCATAAAGCAATAAGTATATTACAGTCTAGACATTATAAATAATGTTTTATGGAAAATGAGGTAAGAATTATTTTGTGTATATATAACCTAAGTATAAAATGTAGATAAACACAAAAAATATTATTAGAGTTATTTCTATATAATTATAATATTTAATGTACTTAATCTATAAATGTTTTAGTAAAAATAATTTTATACTTATCCGTTATGCTACAATTTGACCAATAATATAGCTTTGAATCTGCACTTGGTGACCGGTGTCTGACAATAACTTGTTTATATTGATCACTGATTCATCGTGATATGAGCATTTTTGAATGCATCAGTAGGTAAGTTACCGTTTTTTCTTACAACGTTTAGAATTACTATCCATTAATTTCAATAGGATTTCACTCAGTATTATAAACAGAAAGAAGGGAGGATGGCTACGCACAAAACTGGTTAAAACCCTTCTGTTTAAAATTGAAGCTATCGTCAATCAGCATTGTTTGTAATACTGCATTATCCTGAAGTTTCCAATATCTGTTAAAACTCTTATTTTTAATGTTCAAGACATTTCTGTCTCTCTAGCAAAGATTATTAAAAGCTATACGTATATAATGTACATTAAAATAGATAAAATATGAGAACATTCATTGTGACAAAATATGAGGAACGAAATACAATTTTCAATTCAGAAAAAAAATTACTTCATGTAACTTAAGTAGGTTAAATGATTGTCTCCTTGTTGCATAAACCGCAATAATTATTTCGCATGCACCATAACACGCCCTGTCAAATAACCTAGCTTTAATCTGTCCTTCATTGGAAAAACCGCACGCATGGCAACTATCAACCCATTATATTGAGAAAAGGCCGTTCTGCTTTGTAGACAAATGTTTTGTTTGAGTAGAATACCCAATTATTCAATTACAGTAGTATTTCAAGCATTTTTTTCGTATATTTCGATTTAACTGGTCATTTCATTGCTCGATTAAATGTTAGGTATCACACTGGCAGAAAATTTGAGAAAAATTTGAGTTTCCTCAAATAAATTATCATTTTCATAATTAGTAACAGGAACGAAAATATTCGATCAGAATTCTTTTAGAAGTTTGGTTTCTATAAATATTTATGGATAAAGAAACATTTTTTACATATTTTTAAAAAAAAAGGAAGAGGAGAATTATAAATGATTTAATAGAAAATTATGGGAAAATTCGGATTAATTTCGGTTTTTGTAACTTGTTTACTACAATTTTAGATAATGAAAGGTTATTATAAAAAAGGAAGATTGAAATTTATTAAAAATTAAGAAGTTGATGGAAATATTATAAGAATATTACCGAAGAATAGCGAAACGAAATATTGCATCATCTTAATTTTATCTACAAAAATACTATTGTAATCATTACATTGTTAGCAGCAATGTTTTAACAAAATGAAATCACTCTTCACTGTCAAATAGATAACAAAGGAACAGCATTAAAATTTAGGCAGTGTGTTTAAGACGTAAATGAATTCATAATCTATCGACGTTAAATTAAAGTCAAGAGGGCATGCAATAAGTAACAAAATAATGTAAGAAATATAGACTTTAAAAAAAAAACAAGATTGTGTGTATTTCAAAAAAAAAATTATAAAACGCAATTTAGAGCCTAAACAGATTTCTACACCGACATTCTCTCGCCCCAAAACCTATTAAAACGAATTTTAGTTAATAAAAATTTTAAATCTTTATTATTAATTTCAGACTTCAGTAAAGAATGTCGTTTTGTTGCATTTTATGAATAGCATAAATGAATGTGTCGAAATTAAATAACATTTTTTATACTATAAAAAAGTTATTCAAATTCGACTTCTCAAACTCAATTGAAATAGTTCGAAAAATTTGCCACTTTCTCTCTTTTTCAAGAAAAAAAATATTTTAATTATCCATTGATCTTTAAAAAAGTATATTTTAACCTATTAAATGATAACGAATTCAGATTTAATTTCCGATCAATGGTAACAAGAACTAATTTACTGTAATCATTTAAAACTAATGAAATAAATATCAAATTGAAAATAAACTGAGGAATAATATTGGATGATGCAACACCCTATAATGAATAGAAAACAACACACGACCAGTAAGTAAACAGACAGAATATTCGCGTGACAATGATAGTAGTAAAACTACACCCGCAGAACGCGATAGAATATACTCAAGACCCCTTTCGTCCTCTCCCAAAAGAATCTCAGAAAAAAGCATAAAAAATCTACCTTTTTTTCATCCCCTCTTAAAAAAATATTTTTGAGCATCGTGTAAACCATAGGTTCTCAACGTGGGCGATAATGCCCCCTTGTGGGCGTTTGTGGCTTTCAGGGGGCATAAAAAGACAGAGAAAATTAGGGGGCGTTGAGATAGCACGGAGGGGCTTGGTCAGATTAACCAAAAAAGACTGGAAAAAAAACCTCGCTGATTATGTACCAACAAAAGTAAGCTTTAATATTGTTTACCTTATGTTGATTGTATGTATTTAAATCATTTCTTTATCACATGTACGAAAATTCACATTTTTTGATAGTTCGGGAAGTGAATGAAAATATTAAAGATTACATTACATTCAGACCTACATTAAAGTGAATGATACAGTAGTAAATTTTAATTTATGTAATATTTGTCTTTGTGAGCAGTAGGAAACATGTTTCGTCCACTGCATTTCATTACATATATTATTCAAGAAACATAATTCAATATATTAACCAGGAATTAACGTGTAAATCTTTAAAGACTGAAACTGTCAATTCATATTTATTTTGAAAGCAATAGAATATTATGAATTACTTCGTATCATAAAAACCCCTGCCTGTCTTTATAACAGGTAAGCTAAAACCTTTATTCCACTCTTTTAAAGGAAGAAGAAATTTAGTAGCGTTTCAATTCCATCAGTATCCTGTGTGTGCGTGCGTGCGTGCGCGCGCGCGCGTGTGTGTGTGTGTGTGTGACTACAATATATAATATTACACATTTAAATATATTTGTGGCAATAGCTATTATAGATTTGCATGTAAAAAAATGGGGCTCTAGAAAAAAATTAAATTAAAAAATATATTTTATTAGTGGCATGATATTTTGTAAAACTTAACTCTTGTTTTCACCATGTATTATGTACAATTTTATTTCTCTAGAGTGGGAAGGGGCGGTATCGAAATATTTACTAGAAAAGAAGGCGCCAGTTCAAAAAAGATTGAGAACCTATGGTTGAAACGTTATCAAACTAAGATTTTATTGACATCAAAAGATCACTAATAGAAATTCATTGCCAGCAGTAAAAATAATTAGTATCAAAATATATTACAGGAAAATGGATGACGCAATAGCATCAAAGTAATGAAAAGTAAACGGACGAAACACTAACCTAATGTACAACACAGGAGCGCAATGAAATGATAATTTTGATACAAGCGATTGCATATATTCCAATGCAAAAAAAAATTTCAAGGGAATATAACGACATTATAAGAACTATATTCATCTCTACAGAACTATTATACACATTCAACACTTTTTTTTTTACACAGTAGATATGTTCTATAAAAAACACATGTAAAACAAAAAAAAAGTGTTAAAAAGTAACTATCGATGTAATGCATTCTGGAAATAGTTGTGGCAAAAGAAATTCGAAAAGAAAAACGAATTGGTGTAACTTCAACTTCAAGAGAGAGAGGTCATTTTGCATATATTCTCTATAAATACAATTCGGGAAAAGAGAGAGGAATCCCCACATTCTCTCACATAGGGAACTACAAAGAGAGGAATAATAAGGATGGAAAATCACGTGGAAAAAAGGGAAATAGTAGTTATTTTCAGAAATTGCGTGAGTGGTTTTAAGGAAAAGTTTGGGCTGACAACCGATGAGAAAGGCAAGAGTAAGATATTAAAATATTACTTATCTGGGAAATCCACGAATAAATCTTTCAAATTTTTTTAATTTTTTAACGCATTAAGTCAAATGAGACCGCAGTTTCGTAGAATGGTATTTATTAGTAATACGGTTTTAGAGAAAAATATATAAGATTAGAGTTTAAATAAATATTAATAGTGATTGTTTTATATACATAAGTTTCTTGATCACATCATCGATTATTTAATTTTAACGTTAGGTTATTTATTTGAAACGTGCTGTTCGTTCAAGTGCAAAAATACTGTACAGGATATTATTCAATTTCCACATTTAAATATGCAAGGAAAAGCATAACATAAAAAAATATAATTATGTGTTTAAGTGAAGGGAAATATGTTATTTTTAGAACTTACATCAGTGCTGTAAGGAAAAGTGTAAGAGAAACTTAATATGGAACGAGTAATTTTCTATAATCTCTTTCTGAGAATCGCCAATAAATCTATCAAGAATCAAAGTCTGATCATTTGAACGCGGAATCACTAATATAAATAAATCTATCAAAAAATATAAGTTTTAATCCCTTAAGTGCGAGATGAAATGAGACGCATTTCGATATAGGGTATTAGGAATAATATTATTTAAATATTATAAGTTAATAAGATTCGAATTTTAAGTAATATTAGTTTAAATTATTACAATATAACATTTATAATTTAAAAATACACTGCAGAAAAAGGAATAATGCAATCTCATATTATGAATTCAGCATCAAAGTAGTGTATAAGTAAACAAACAAAACGTTTACGTGACATACAATAGGAGTAGCGTGTGTAATTCGTATTAAAGTCACCCACGTTTCAACAATAACTAATATAAAATTAGAAATGCATTACATATAGCATCAAGATTGGATGGAAAATTTTAATTACACACATTACATATTAACTTAATTATACGTCGCTTCTTTTTGATAATAAGCGCATTTGTTTACTCACGACTAATCGAAATAGCTGTCCTCGCTAGAAAGATGTGGAATAGATGTGAAAGATGTCCATTATACTTAAATCATATGAATATTTTCGTCAGTGATGTTTGAGAATTTACTGATTTCATTATCAGAAGATCTCTTACTCCTTTAGTGCGTTTATAGTGTAGCAAATGTTTTACAAAATTCTTGGGCACCAAAAATTTCTAATCGAATTTATCAATTTAACTAACAATTTAATTGATAAATTTCACCTTCATCCTATCGTGGAACTATTAGCAATCAAAAACCGTAGTACAATCAATCAGCCTTGTAAACATGCATTTTTGACCATGTAATTTCAAAAATGTTTTTAAAAACATGTAAACAAAGAACTGGGTGTATCTGTTACACCCTTCTAGATTTAAACTAATAATCTATTAAGTTAATAATGAATTCTTTACTATTAAATTACATTCAAAGGGAGAAGGACTTAAAAGTTATGAGCAAGAAGTCTGTATCTAATACTCATCAACATGAGTCTTAGCGAAATTTTCCATTTTAAGATTTCTCTACTTCCGATCAATTTAAAAAATAATTCAATACATTGTGACAGAACAGTAATTCTCAACAACTGTGCCGCCAATTTCTTTAAGTGTGCCGCGAAAATTTTTTAAAATTATTAATTATACCTCCAAAAAAAGAAATAAAATCCAGAACCGAGTTATTCGGCCGTTTTATAGAAATAAATTATGAGTAATCGTGGTATTTTTAACTATTATTTCGTGTATAGAATAAGTATATTACATATAAGTAAAATTCTTTTAAACTTATTTTATTGTTAGTGTGGCGCCAAATTTTGAAATTGTTAAAAGTGTACCGCAACAACAAAAAAAGTTGAGAATCACTCTCTTATAGAAATTAACTTCAAAATAGATAATTCAACTAATACTCGTGCTAGATGTTAAGTACTTAAACAATTATTAAACTACTTGTTGACAGACACAATAAACTTTAAGCACGCGAAATACATTTACAATGTATGCAAAATGTATGAAAATAAAATATAACTGTTTGAAAAAGAAATATCGATATATGAATAGTACCTAGTTTCTATGTTGAAGAGCTGACAGAGCATATAATTTCAAAGGCCAAATGAAATAAACAGTTCTACAGATGCTAACAATGGCGTAGCTAGTTCTGAGAGGCCCTGTTTCAAAACTCCTTCAGGGCTCTTTTTGGAGGCCCCTTAACATTTTGTGAATTTTCTACTTACGCAATTTAGTACCCCAGTAGATTGGAAGCACCGTATCATTGTTGCGGCTGATGCGGCATCAGCATCGACGCTTCTGGATGCTAACAAGAGTGACCATCCAAAGCAATGTATCCCTTTTGCCATGGATCGCCATACATTTTCAAATATGTATCACGTCATATTCAAAAATTTTATAATCAAATGTTAACCACTGCAGACCTAGTACATTTCCAAGAAGCTGGTATCTCTTTTTTGTGCAGCACCGCAGAGGCGGATACAGGTAATTCTGACGTCCAGTTTCCTCCCTATAGGGAGGCACCTGAGCTCTGACGTTGCGAACCTGTACTAGGGTTTAATTTTGCCGAGAGAACCCAACCAGACACTCTAGGGATCTTTTTCATGCCGTATAATCATACGACATGGCCGCTGTCGATTCTCTTCATCATGAAAATCCACCGACATGGGCCGGAGTCGAACCTGCAACCTTGGGTGCAGAAGGCCAGCGACAAACCAACCACGCTACCCCACCCAGCCGGCCCATTTCAGCTAGTGTTCGCTTTGTCTTTCTTCATTGGCATCGAACTGAAATATAACACGAAGGCTATTGGCGACGAATCATATAACTTTGAAAGGTAGTCAAATGATGATTATCACACATACTTCTATACTCTACCAATAACGTGAGGAGTTTCAGCCATGACAAATTCAACGAGAATAAATTCCGCACGTCGGGTCTTAAGAAGGAAACGAATTTGAACCCATGGCCACTTGCAGATTCTGTTTGTACCCGCATATAACATATGGTTACCAATAAACTCAGACTTCGTGTAACAATGCATACTGTTGCAAAATCACAGCTATATAACGCCTTTTACCACTACATAATCTTCAGCAATGAGCAGGCTGATAACCTAGCCAAGGAGACCCGAAATTCCCCTCAACTTTTTAATAGCCTCACCCTTACCGATACTGATGCAATATCCAGAAGTAAACTCACCTCTCATCCATTTAAGCATTCATTACAGAATTTAATTGTAACTGCGTAATTTCAACCATCATAGCCAGATTACGTACAAGACACTTTAAAGAGATGAAAATATCCCCTGATAATCAAGGAAGTTACAATACTTGCCCTCACTGCCGTGACATTCAACTGTCTCCTAATCATATATTTAATTGTTCTTCTATATTGACTAAACTCCACAACATGGACTAAAACCTCACGGACCATCAACCTGCTTTATTCGCCATTTTGATATAGCATGGGCCGTTTTGGATGTCTTCGGCGCCATTTTATTTCTCTGCACTACTTGGACAAGACAAGAAAAGCAAACACCACTACAAAGTATTATTAACCGATTCAGGGAGCATTTTTTATTACAAAAACCATGCATCTCTGAACACATTTCTGTCCCTGTACCATATTGAAAAAATCTCAGATTAAAAAAAAATTATCCACGCACGTTCTATTCTCCAAAAAATATATATATTTCTGTCAATCACGATTCTCACTTTTAATTCTTTCTTTATCTAAGAAGCCACTCTTGTTAATACATAAGATAAAAAGTAACAATACAATGATATAAAATTATCTTGCGTCAATTTTAACTTGAAGAAAGCAGGTACAAAAACCATCGAAGTGTTAGTGTTTTCTAGATATCTATTTTGAATTATTTTTTAATCAAGTCAGAATTTAAATAAGGAAGAGCGCATAGACTATCTCAGTTTGCTCTTTTAATAAAGAATATCTCAATATTTAAAAATAAGCACAAAAATAAATTAAACTTAAAACTTACAGCAGAAATGTTGATTAAAACTAAATTACTATTAAGAGAAGTCATGAAAAAGAAATAACTAATAAACAACGTAATTAAAGAAATTGTTAGTTCATCAAATAATAGACAAAAAAAATTCAAAATACTTCCTTCACCTGATCTCTCTCATTTTAAAAGACTGTTTTCCTGTTACATTCAAAAAGTATATTTCCCCCTTTTATCTTCTCCCAAAAATATACAATCATTTTACCGGAAATAATCCTACACTGAGGTCTTAAAAGTATTAGCAAAAATAAATATCCCGATATCAAATACAGATATTCATTTTATAACTATAACTTACAGATTTTTGTTCTATAACTATCAAGATAACTATTATATAAAAGAGACTTGAAGAGATAAATTACTTCTCCAAGAATCTTATAAGAGTTTAAGAATGATTTTAGCCAGAAGCGAACAACTTTGTTATTCTGAATGCCCCAAAAAGTAACTATGTAGTATTTTATAACGCAACTCCACTTAATAATTCAATAATAGTTAGCGGTACAATCGATATCTACTAGAACGCCACCTCTTCCAGCACATGACCTAGTTGAAGTTCCCGCGTCTTAGAACGAAATGTTGGTCACTTAACAGCTGACAAATTTTGCGTCAAAAGAAACAATCAATACCATATATATATATATCAAAAATATACACAATATAGTTATAATCCTAAGATAACTATAGTCATGACAAAATAAAAGTCTTAGCCACAGTAGTACTGGAGCAAACTCCTGGCCTTAGGAACCAGGATTGCAGGTTTAAACAAAGTTTTTCGGCCAGCCAACCTTCACCTGAATTTGCCAATACTCAGGGAAAGTAAGAAATTTCTAGAGAAGTGTTTGACTATTATTATAAATAAAACCATAATCTATTAATGTAAAACGATATATATATACAGAATAAATAACGTTTTTCAGTAGTACATTTTGAAAAAATATTTCCTGTCTGTGTATAATAAATACATAATTAGTTTGAAAATATTAGCTTTTGAAAAATATTGTCATTTACAATATACATAAAAAAAATTAATTATTCTTAATATAGAAATTTTCAAAAAAAAATACTTTAAAATTAATTAAATACTTGTTTCTATATACATATATGTAGTTTAGATGAGAGAGAACAAAGATTTGGATACACTAGAGATTTTAAAAAACTGATAAATTAAGATTTTGACATAAAAATATGGATGCTGCTGCAATATCTATAAACATAGCAGACAGAGGACTGACTGCTTATTGGGGTTGGAACCAGTTTAATCGCTAACCAACCTCTCTTACCCCACCCCCTCTGTTTATATCATTTAGTGAAAATATGAAAATGTTTTGAATCCATTATTAATATTAAAAAAGGTTATATGTACCTTTCTTAGCAATCGAAGTAGCTTAAATCACTATCCGAATCACAGAATAATAAAATCTTTCTTTCTGCCTTTCATATAATATTTATACTATGATTAAGAAAGCAAACTGGTTTTGAAGCTCACTAAGAAAATATACCCCCATCAGAGAAATTTCTTTTTATTTCTAAAAAAAAGTCATTACAAATTGCATGTCTGCTAAAAAAATTTAAAAGGTTTAAAAGGCATTGCATAAAAAAATTTTTTGAACCTTAATGAAAACAATAAATGTAAAGAATGTAAGCTATGCTTCCAATTTAAGTATAAAGTAAATCATTTCTAATCAAGATGATTTACAAGTATTAACAAAGCCATAATTAATAATAATTACGATGATGTACAAATGCTAATAAAGTCATAATCAATAATAATATGCTTTATGATAATTGCACTTCTTTTCATAGACCAGTTTAATGATTAAATCAAATTTTAATTAGTAATGCTACTGCAATGTTAAATCACAAGAGATATTATATTGAAGAAATTATTAAAAAACCTTCTGACAAATAGGGATTTTTTTTTATTTAATGAAGTAATTTTTAGGGAAAAGTTTGGTTGACACAATTACGAAGAACTAATACTTCAATCCTTTCTTCCATTTACTTATATTATTTTTTCTGAATATTAATTTTTTTTATTTTCAGCCAGTCAACTGAATATTTTAAATATAATCAACATCAACTGATCTGAAATTTAATTTAAAATTGCATCACACATTTGTATGAGTTTACACATTATTATAATAAAGAAATCCTAATTATTGTTCATATAATACAAATGTAGCAAATAGTAAAATTTTTTTTTAAAAAAAAGCTGTAACACATTACATATTAACAAGGATAATTATTATTAAATTTTAAACCTATCATTTTTTGAACAAATGCATTAAATTTGCATGATGCCCAAAATAAGATAAGCAAATTTGAAATATGGATAAAACATACAATTTAAATAAAGGCTTGTTGTAATATTTTGTAACACTTAACAGTAGATTTAAGGACTCTTCCTTTTGATATTTTAAATTATTCGTAGTTTTTGTAATTGTTTTTAAATTAAATTAATCTTTTTTAAAAGAAAAAAGCGAGGTTTCCGACACCAATCAATCTGACAGGTGTTTGAAAAGTTAGGTATGTAAAAATATACATGTCCATACACCTAGTTAAATAAAAAAAATTACACTTTTTTACATTTACTCAAAAATTAGGTTAAAAAAATCTTTTAAAACTGATCACTAAAATAAATTACTGAAATGTATTATTAAAAATTTTGCAGAAAACAATGAAATTTATTTAAATATTCGAATAAATCAGTAAAAATACATTTACTTTAGAAATTGGAATTTTTCACTTAATTGTTTTTCTTCTTATTCTAAAAAAAATAATAGTTAACGAATTCCAAAGCCATGCTTTTCCTTAATTTTAGTTTATTACTAGTTGAGTTATATCCTTTCACATTAAGTTCATATAAATTTTAATTTTGTAAAACATTATGCAATTCCAGAATGTTCTCGAACAAAAGGGAACAACTCATCCTTATAAAATTCCATACAACTCATAATATAAATAAACCGAAAGCGAAACAAAAACGAACACTTATTCAAACACCCTTACCTTCACTGAAGATACAATCGCATATTCCAAAGAACACCCTGAAGAAACTTTTCTTTCCAACGAACCACGTGCGCAGAGAAACCGGACTGAAAACTGTGCGACCGGCCCGAACTTCCCGGGAAAATCCGGGAATGGGAACAGGAGAAAGAATGATGCGAGGGATGACGACGGTGATGCGAGTGCGCAAGTCGGGTGAGTCAGTGGCTTGTCCGGCGTCGGATCACGGGATCTCAAGAATGAGGGGGTAGCTGCATATCTAACCAAGGTTAAGTGGTAAAGGCCGGCCACAGTTCAGCCGCATTGGCGCAATGGAGGATGGAGAGTAGTAAAACGCTTTCGTGGGATGGTTAGTACAATTATTTTTTTCTCTATAGAGGTTTATTGTAGAAAGAAAATATAAAAGTGTGGTTAATACTTAATGTGTGTTTGAATGGAAAATCTCTTTAGAAAACCCAAATATTTTTTTTCCTAAAATAAATTTAAAAATTGGACAAAGATAATTTTATTTTTTAGCAGGAATTTTTTCTCCAGAAAAAAAAGTGGAGCCTCTAAATTTTCTTTTGCAAAAAAAAAAAAAAAAAAAAAAAAAAAAAAAAAAAAAAAAAAAAAAAAAAAAAAAAAAATGACATCCATATTTATAAAATAATTCATACAAAGAGGATATTTCAGGGACAAACATTTTATGGTAGTTAAGTATTATACCGTCGACACATTTCCTCAAATCAAAAGATGTTGCCAAGTGCCGTGATATGTAGCCAATCGTGGAAGCCATGCCAGCACATGATCGAATACATGGTAAAGATGGCGACGGTATAACACCCAAAGATAAAATTTATTATTGAAGTTATTAGGGGGAAAAGATTTCTCACTGCAAACAATCCAATATAAATTTTACAGATACACATTTTCTCAATCAGAATACTCGAGGTAGGATTTTAATAGAAAAAATTCTGTTTATTTAAATTGTGAAAAAAAAAGGGTTGTTTTGTTTAATTCTAGAAAAATAAAAAATTAACTTTTTTTAAAAAAAAATGAAAGAAAAATGTCCCAAAAACCTTTTAGGGAAACATTAAGAAACTGAATATTTTCACAGACGAAGCCATTTATTTTTAAATGCTTCAAAAAAAATCGTTTTAATAATAAAATAAAAGGCAACTCACAATTTTTGTTTTCATAGATAATTTTTTTCAAAAAAAAAGGCAGAAAAAAATAATTTTAAGACCACATCAAATACATGAGTCAATGCATCTTACTAATATTTTCCCCATTTTCAGAAGAAAGGAGAAATGCTTTTTAAAATAATAACGCTACTAAATAAAACAGCGTGCCGCTAAACAATTTTAAGATCGTGACAATCACTAGAAGAATCATAATTTTATTTATCAAATACATTTGAAAAGTTTTTTTAACTACTATTAGTTCATTGTTTATCAGTAAATTTTAATAATTTTGAATGCTCTTTCATCATTTCCTGCGTTTATAGATAATTATTACAAGTATTTCCAACTCCACACAATCAATCACAATTTCAAAATATGAATGAAGTCAAAAATAATTTTCCAGCATTCTAAAACATTCTTTTACGTCATACCATATTAATATGAACGATTTGAAGTACACTTTTTTTCATTTCGACATGTTTTTTTATTTTTATTTATTTATATGTTCTTAGGGCATATCCTCTTCATACATTTTTAGCCGAAAATACCAAGAATCAATCAACTATGTACCACGAGACATGACGAGAAATTAAGATAGGAAAGAATCAGTTATTGATCAGTCAGATATTACACAAAGATCATTTAAATAAAACTCTCAGAATATAAAATCAAAGTTAAACAATATTTAAAAAAAAGATTTTTAGATTGAAAAAAATAACACTTTGGTAAATAGCACGGTATTGAGTGATGGTCGAAAAAGATATTCATCCTTTTTTTTTTCAGATCATAATGCATATTCACCAAAGCCCATCCAGATTTAAAACATCCAAATATCTTACGATATTCATCAAAACAAAAATTGCTTGGATAGAAAATAGTATTGTTCGGCAACCCATCTAGTTTTGACAAAAGACACACAAGCTGTTCATAAAGCTGTTGACAGTTATACAGTTTGCTACAAAAAACCGTACAAAGAGGAACAAAAATGGTTGCTGTTGGCGATATTTCGTCTGTTGCTGCAGCAACATTTGAAGATTTATCGCTTAAGACAGCCTAACCGAATAGAGCCAAAAGAATAAATTTTGTTTCGAAAAATATAACTGGAGCATGCCTATATTTAAAAAAATCAATTTTTTGACATTAATTTAGCTGTCTTTTTATCAAGTAATTTCATGAGCAAAATTTTGCAATAATCAATTCTTTAAAATGTCTATAGGGGGAAAGTTCGTCTGTCATGTATTTAGGCAACAAAATATGTCACATTATTTTGTAAAAAATGTTAAATTTTCTGACGAATAAACATTTTTATATAGATTGTTTCAAAATATAATATAAAATTTTTTTTATAAAATATTCATGTTAATTATTTTTTTCATAAAAGTTATTTTATTACTTCCCGTTTTAAATTAAACCTTGCTCAATTCAATAACTTTAAAATTGACTTTCTGATGTGGTGAATAAAATTGTTAGAATAGAAAAGGAGTGTAAAACTGCCGGAATAAAAACCTAAATATATATACATAAAAGGGCAGACTGTCGTATTAGTTAAAAAACAATTTCAGAAATATACTAGACTTGAATCGATTTCTCGCTAAGAGTAAGAAATAAAATTAAACAAAAGCAAAATGGATCGACAGGCGGGTTAAAACAAATATTTGAACCAACTTCATCTCTTGAACAACCTGTTGGTTCCAAAATTTAGATTTATTTGCATACAGAAAAATAAAGCACACTTACACAAATATATAAACATTTCAAATTACATTCTCACAAAATCTTTTTCTTAAGAAATTGTATTTTTCTTTACGAAATATTTTTCATATAGTAAGAAAATGTTATACCATTAATAGAGTTACGAATAATTGTAAATTTAAGGATTATTTTGCATAGTGGTTGAAGAAATCAACTTACCTTGACCATCCTTGTAAGTTGTACAAACATTTTATATGTCGGCTTCATGTTTTCATACATGGCAATATCTTGAGAAAAAAAGAGAATTGTTAAAATCGTTAAATTTGTTATTATTTAATTAAGAGAGAGATATTCATTTAGAAAACATTCTTTAATAAGGCATTAATTTTTAAACATTCACGGAATTCGTTTCACATTTTGGCGCAATATAATTATAGAAACACTATCCTTAACTGATTTTAATAATTTTCTTATATAATCAATTCAATAATTTTTCTTAAAAGACAATACTTTTTTTAAAAAAGCATAAATATTTTGATTTGTTTTACAGCGCATATAAAATAATATAAAGGATCATGTGAAGCAAATTAAAATAAGCCTCCAAAAATATATATTTAATTAAATAAATGATACTTAGAAAATAAATCCGATATATATATAGAAAGTCATATTCAAATACATATCTTTTATAATATATACATTACATAACTAGCAGGAATTAATATGGAGAGAAAATATACAGTATTTTGCATATAGCTTGCAGGAAATAACATGTGTGTGAGCAAAAATTTAAATTTTTATTTTGATAACAATGCGATTTTTTTCACCTTTAATATGAACTTTTTCCATTTAGAACTTTTCAATTCCAATTTTGATTGGATTTTCAAAGGCAAAATTCAATTATGCTCTATTTTTTTTAAAGATTACTCACAATCACCGAAGATTTTGCATAAACAAAATTTGTTAAATCAAAGAGAGAAATTCATTTAATCTTTTAGATTTTGCAAGAAAACTTTTCTTACCTTAAAGTATAATTTTTTTCTTAATAAATAAATAGTAAAACTTTTAAAATGCCAATTTAATTTATTGTAGTTCTTATACAAACAATTCAGTAGTGCACTTTGCTTCTATAATTTATTTTTCTTCATTACACATCATTTAAATACAACACGAAATTCTTCGATGTAATTCAAATTATTTTGCTCGAACTATTAATCAAATTCAATAATCTTTCTTCCTATAAAAAAATGTTTTCAAAATTCTTAACTTTTCAGACAACATGAGACTTAATCCACGGAGGCACATATTTATACATGAACACTTTTTTGTTACGTTCACATAATTCAATTAATTATGTGAACGTAACGTACAATCTTTAACTTTACTATCCATATTTGTTAATTGAATTAGCACGGAACACATTCGAAATATCCATATGGTATAATATAAAATTCGATTAAAACCAACGACTGTAATTCACTTAGATATATACCATTTTTTTTTAGAACTACAAAAATTACTCTTCAATATAAATTTTTCCCGACATCCAACTTTTATGCAACTCATTTCAGCTTTCTAAAATTCACTACTAAACAATGAATCTTACGTTTTCGAAATGATCACAGATCATATTTAAAATTAACAAGGAACGCATGGAACCTTTTAAATAATGGAATTTCCCCCATTTCCAAAGATGACTCATCCAAAGAGTTTTCACTATTTCAACTGATTGGCGCCACACGTGGCAACAGTCATACATCTCCCCATGTACAAGGTGATTCAAAACGTTTGTTTGAGGGTGATTCAAGCATTTGTTTCAAAAACAAAGTTGGAAACTTTATTTTTAATACAATGCACTATTCAGTAACAAAACTTTTTATTTTTTCCCCTCTTTTAACTTTTTTTCCAGCTTTGAATCTTCTATCTCAAAATCTTGCGAAATTTAGGATTTCATACCTTTTCTCATTCTGGGAAAGTATTTAAGATTCAAACATGATAAACTAATATTCTTCATCGAACTGCAGATTAAAAGTTATAACAAAATAACTTTTTAAAAACATGTGGATCACAGTTGAAATCTAAATGATGTATAATTATACAACAAACTTAGAAAAAACTTAATTGTTTTTGAATAATTGAATAAATAAAAAAATGTATTTTACACGCTAAAGGTTGGAAATTCGAAAAAAATATTTTAAATTGAACAGATTTTTTTTTAATTTATCGCGCGTCCTCATATGAATATTTTAAAAAAATAAATAAAAATAACCTGTCCGATAGAATGTATATTTTCCAATTTTTTTCGTAGCACGATAGTTTTAATTATTAATGCTCATAATGAGAGAGTAGTAGTGAGGGGGGAAACTCAATTTATACTTTAACATGAATTTCATCCAGAAGAGAATTAAACTAACAAAGGAAGATTGTTTATATTATAAAAAGGTGAGATCTTATTACATTTTATCCACAAATTATAAATATATAATGAAAAAAAGCGACACACTCATCACGAGATTTCCGAAACTACTACAATCCTATGACTGGAAATTTGGTAAGCATGTTTTTTTTGTTTGATCCTCTAAGAACGGGTCTTGCGAAAATCGACAGCCAAGGAGAAGGGTTTACGGGGGAGGATTGATAAAAAAAATCCCATTTTTAACTATGATGCAAGAAATTTGAAATTTGATAAGTATGTTTATTTGTTAAAGGAAGATACGCCCAAAATGGGTTTTGAGGGAATTAACTTTTGGAGAGGGGGGGGGGGTTACTGGAGCGAAATAATTATAAAAGTCCCGTTTTTTTTTTCAATTAAGAGGTGATGGCTACGAGGATGTTTTCAATACTCTCAAACGCATGTTGCTAGGACTTAAGATATCAATTAGTTGTAAACAATGTATAATAATGCAACATCATACAATACCCTGCGAAGCAGGAGAGGATAACGGCTAGATTATGCATGAAATCAAACGTGTACAACAATCTCATAAAAGAAATATGTTTTTTTTTACAAACTGTTTCATTTGTTAATACATTTATCAACTGAATATCAAAATCACACTCAAAATTAATTATAATTCCAGTTGAAATTGTGACGATTGTTATTTTAATATAACAGTTTTATTATTTTGAAATTCTAATCCCATTATGGAAAAAAAAATTTTAGAATACAAAAAAAAAAGCAAATATTACAAATTAGCGGAAATTTTATTATCACAACTGCAACCAATTTCTTAAACCTTATTCAGGATAACAATTCCTTAAATTTCATGAAACTCATTGACTTTGAAACTGGCACATTAATCAATGCAAATATCTGATTTATATCTTATATATTGATAGAAATAAGATTTATTATAAATTAACTTCGAACACAAGTAATATAAAAAAAAATTAAGTCATTTCCTGCTTAGGTCAACAAAGAAAATTTTTATTTTAGTTACTTTTTATTAAATAATTACAAGTAATATAAATATGTGTATTCATATGACAGAATCACAATATTAAGTGGGAAAAAAGAAAGCTATTTTCCTTGCAATATTCCTTTATATATAGTGTTGGACTATTATTTTTTGTTACTATTTATTCATTGATTAAATTTAACTATTCCAATAACTAGTATAGTAAAAAGAAATCACATTCTCAGAAATTAGGTCATCCTAGACGGGATTCTAACCCGCAACTTTTGGATTAGAAGTTCAGCGCTAACCATTGCGCTACAGGGACACATGGAGCGATTTTCTTTCTTATATATGGTTTTGGACTGTTATTTTTGTTCGTTACTATTTATTCATTACTTATTCAAATATTAACGAATTGATATTCGAAAAACTGCATTAACATCAAGTGTCATCTACTACAAGTTTTTAAAAAATGTATTTGAACCTGAGTGGATGAATTAAAAGCATTTTATTAACGATTGAAAATTTGAACAAGATATACATAGAGTTTGAACTAATATAGTAGGAATTGAAAAAACAATTTTAAACTGACATCACTTACTTTAAAAATACCTATAACCATAACACACATTTGAATTGAATTATACATTTTTTTAAAAACTAATTTATAATGAACATACACCAATTATGTAACATTAACTTCGAATACTTTCTTAAAATATTTCCCGACTTCTCATTTTTATTAACTTGGACAGCTTCGGATGCATAAATTATTCATTAGAAAAGAAAAAAATAAGAAAATTGTTTTAAAGGGAAAAAAGGGAATTATTTAACTTTATGAATTAAATTATGAATAATGAATGAACTGCTTAATGAATTATAGATTATGATAAAACTTGATTGCATTTATATTTCAATTAAAACTACGGAAAGAGATCTAAAACTGATTTGTGAACGATTAAAATTTTAGTTGTGTGGGGTTTTCCAGTTGTTTTTTAAAATTAACAACATTGTCTAACAATTTTCTTCATACATAAGGCATATTTATGAGAGTTTTTAACGCTATAAATTATAATGTTTTTAGCAATTGCATACAATATTTAAAATTTATATATTGTATATGCAATAAATTTAAACTTCCCCCTTTTTATTGAGAGTGAACAAATATTATAAAATTCTTAACTTCTTTACATATTTTCCAATCTAATCAGCCCATTTTTTTGTTTAAAAAATCTGATTTATAACACAATATTTATAGCTTTAATATCCACAGGAAATTGTGATTTATAGTACACACACAACCCTCAAATATACACTACATCCTTTTTCCTCGCCTATATCTTTCCTTTTCCTAGTTAAAAAAATTTCCTTTTTAAAACCAAAAACAAACAAAAATTCGAAAATTTAAAATTAGAATAATGGATATATATTTTGCTTTAGAGCTTTATAAAAAAAAAAAACATTCAAGTGTCATCTTTTCAGTAATGTTTAGAACTTTAATCATACACACAAAACGTTTTAATCATTCGAGAACTTACCAGCACTCCAAAGGGTTGTTGTTTCTAATGACGAAGAGATAAGAGCACCGGAAATTAAAATGTCCCGCCCAAACCTCAACGGGAATTCTCAAAGTAGCAGGTCAAATTAATGAAAGTTTCAGTATCTCTTCAAGAGAAAAGAAATATCACGCTTGTAGAAGTAAATTTAAAAATTCATACAAAATAAATTTAAGAAAATAACATGCAAATAAAGATTTTATTTCTTACATTAGATTATTTTTCATAGAACATGCTATCTAAATATAAAGGGTTTTTGATATCTTTCAAATATTCAAATTACACTTTACTTCATTTGTATTCATATTTATGTGATTCAATTATCCATAACACTAAAAAGACCAGGCTATTTACGTAGTTGAAATTAAGTGCCTCTATTGATTATTAATTAATAGTTAACACAACATTTAACCCCTCAACTGCCAATTAAAAAATACGTGATTCACACCCCAGTGCCACCATTTTACACATAGGCGCACGCACAGAGTAAAGAAAGGGTACAAATGTAAGCAAATTTTTTCTGAAACAAGTAAATTCTTTGTAAACACACACACTGTCAAGGTCATTATATTAATTCTAAAACTTTTTGAATAATTTTACTGAAAGCAGCGCAAAAGATAGGATCGTATTTAGGAAAGACGAAAATATACGACCGGGGCACTTAACGCATTGGTTGACCGAGACGGATATATACACCGGCGTCAATTAAAAAGCTAAAAGCAATATAAAGCCATTGTCAACACGTCTGGTTGACAAATAAGACACTCGAGCTATAGCACAACACTCTCCAAACTTCCACATCACGTCAATGGTCCTCATCATTTGACAGTGGTTCAATAATAGGTCCATTGCCAATAACACACACCTTAAAGCAGCTTCAAAATGCAATGCTAGAAAACAATCAACCATACCAATGCAAAGAATTTAAGCCCTGACGGATTTAATGTGAATCAGTCCTGTAACAGTGAGCCTCCATTGGGATTGGAACTCGAACCTGCGACTCGACAATATAATATGTCGCAAGCTCGAAACCATAGCCACTTCGGTAAGTGAGAGTTTATAAAGCAACACGTGGGCTATTGGCGACGGACCTCGTAATTTAAACCTCGGTCAAGTGACGAGGATGATACTTGAGTTGCCCCCCTCCCCTCTACTAATTACCGCACTGCACCAACGGAGGGGCATCGAAACCACGGCATTCTGGCCACGAATTCGTAATCATAACCACTCGGCTATTGCGGCCATGTGACCATTTGGGAAGTAAGTAGATACCCTTCCCAAAGCCAATTGTTCAGCAAACGATGTGCATAAAATTTTATACAAAACAACATTACCTTATGTTATGTACTTTTCATTTGTCTTAAACATAGTTACATTAAAGCATTGCGAGTAAAATTCTTTCCATTTCATCGAGAAAAATCGAAAGCTTACTAGAAGATAAGAAGACATCCTTTAATATTATAATTATAAAATATTTCACAAAATCCTCAATTCATCAGAACTATTATATTTTTCATTAAATAAAAGTAACGTAGAAAAGTTTTTCGCAATGATGGAAAATTACTGGTTACTTCTAGAAATTAATATGAGTCAGCTTTAATATCAAAAAAGCAAGCAAAATGATATATTGAGAAATAAACACATCCCAAACGATACCGGAAATATAATTTCACTCAGCTAATAAACTCAGCTTAATTCGAAAATACATAAAATTTATCCTTTTTTCATAGGTTATTTATTGAGGAAAAAGAATTAAAGTGGATAGTGTTATATAACGCTTAGCTAGTTTATTAAAAACAAAAAATACATGCATATGCCAAGAATTTTTTTATGTACTTAAATGTACATTTTAAATTAAGAAAGGTTAAACTGCTGAACAGAACATGTTTGAAATAAAATTAATAAATCTTTTCAGTGCCACTTGGTGGCAAGCAGGTAAAAAAAATTGGCACATCTCTCTTATAAGTTATTTTTAGATAAATTTAATATTATTATTCAACAAAATTTATTTACCATCTTATTTACAAAATTTTATTGTGCTCTTTTATTCAAAAAAGAAAGAAAAATTCATGACATATTATAAAAAGGTAAACGAGTACAACATTGGTTTTACAAACAAATATAACTAAAAATAGCCTAAAAATAAAATTTAAGTAATTTTTTAAGAACGTTAACTATTTTATTGCAAAATATCGACAACTTCTGGGTACTTTTCCGTTCCTATGGCACACACGATCAAGTTGCCAAAAATGATACAGCCGACGCCAAACGGAATATTCATTTCCGCTGGTAACCTTTTTCCATAACATTTTAAAACAAGTCGCGGTCTTTTCTTATCACACAGTCATGTCTTTTTCAGAATACATCAACAATAGATAAAAAACTAATTTGAACTAACATTTTTTTAAATTGCTTATATTGTCTGTTGTCGCCGATGAAGTCTGCTTGGCGCGATTTGCGCCGGCGAAATGGTAAAGTACCAAACTCTCTACAGTAAATCGAAAAGAACAATCAACATTTTACGTGTATGTTTTTGCATTGTATATATTCTTTTTTAAGACATTTTTGTGAAGATCAAGTGACTTCGCAAAAAAATCTCATTACCCATTAAAAAGTTCTGGAAACAATATGTAAATGCCCGAAATACTAAATCATACAGTGACCTTGTAAAAAGTGCCTTGACACACAAAATATTCCATCATTTCCTGTAACTTATTTTCATTTTGGATAATTCTTCTCTGAATATTTTTCTTTAATAATTTTATTCTCTTTTTTTCTTTCATGAATGAATGTTACATCACGGGATATATCATGCAATTATAATATAATTTAAATTTTTAACACATTTAAACATTTGTCTCTTATTTCTGCGATGTTCGTTGTTAAAAAATATTTTCTATATGAAAAGATAAATTCATGAATTATCATTCAATCACGAATAATTTTTTCAAATGTTGAAACTCACATTTTTGTTCCGCAAAGTAACAAATATATTTCGTATACTTGAAAGTGAAGTCTACAAAATTAGTTTTAATAATAATCTCGATAAGTTCAGAGAAATAAGATGTTTTTTAATATGATAATTCTAAAAAAAATATTTATAGAGTATCAGTTTATTATTAACAAATATTCATTGAGTAACGAGCAATAAATTCATTTCAAATATTAAAAAAATTAAGAAGATAATTAACAATTATATATATCAAAGTTTTTTTTTTTTTTTTTTTTTAAATAATTGCTTAAATTTATTTTCGAGATAACCTTATACGAAAAATAATTTACAAAATTACACAAACACTGTATAATTAAGTATTTACGCATTCACTCCATGTTAGCGATTTATCTCAAGACATTGATTGACCACTTTGGGATTAATCTCCAAATTTTTTATGATTTATGACAACCTGTTTCATTTTGAACCAATTATCAACTTTTTGGCTGTATTTTTCAACTTAAAATTCGCCAAAGATCGACAATGGTGCGGAATAAACACGTCAGTATCTTTATAAGCATTTGTAATAACTGCACATGTGATATTTATTAATCATAAAATTTAACAAAATAATAATTTTCTATTATAAAAATGAGAAACCACTAAACATAAAAGAATAATCTAATAAATTAATACATGAGAATACTCATGTATACGTAACAGATAAAATTTTAGAGTATCAAACACATTAAATATAGTTTATATTATTACAATTCAACAATTAAAATATTTTCAATTTCATATATTTAATTCTTAATTTTTCTTAATAAACTATGTTTTAGTAACATAAAAAAACGTGTAAAACAAAAGAAAAATACAAATTTATTTCATGTATAATTTCTTAACCTTTTTTTAAAAAATACATCAAATTTAACTGTAAGCTAACTTTATTTTTCATGACTAGCCTTAGCATTCAATTTGAATGAAAACTAAAGTCCTTGAATCAGAATTCAAATAAGTTTTATTATTCTTCTATTATTTTTAAATAAAACTTGAAACAAAACAATGCATTTTCCATTTTTGTTTGGTCGACTGGTAGAATCAAGCAATTACGTATTTTTTTCAAACGCATCACCAAGTGAATCCAAAACATTCCAATGTATGAATAGCAAAATCTGGCAGCAAATCCTTTCAAAAAAATTTGCACTAAGCATTTAAAAAAAATATATATATATATTTTTAATTAGTGCAGAATAATTCACATGCATAGACATTAACTAGAATTATACAATAGATTTTTTAAAAAGAAATTTATAAAGCCCAGAAGTGTAAAAAGCAATTGACTTTTTAAAGGTTAAAAGAATTACCGCAGATTTTCCTTTCGAATGCTAATTTCTTAGGAATTTATTCTATTGAATAAATGAATCCTTTTTTCTTTGATTATTTAAATATACCAGTAATTCTACATCACATTGAAGATTAAGAGTTAAAACACCATAGCATATTATATATGTAATGCATTCATTACTGTTGCATGTAGTTGTGACATAAGAAAAGCCAAGCAGCAGAAAGAAAGAAAAAAGATTTTTTTTACGTATTTTAAACATAGGTGAGAGAATCCCATTTATGTAAAAAATCAAAAGAGAGAATTATCCCTCTTCTAAATTAAAATATAAGGAAAAACAGGGGGAAATGGAATGGTAAAAATATAATCACATGTTCAAGTGAAAGGAGACATTAGTTATTTTTAGAAGTGACCCAAGCGTATTTTGGTGTAAATTTCCCACCACACAGTAAAGTACGTGTAAGCAATTAAGGCATTCTTTCCCCAAAAAATCTTAAAATTGTTCTTATATTTGAAACAGCACAATAAAAATTACAAATTTAAATACAAATGCTAAAAATAAATCTTAAAATAAGAAATTTCAACACACAAACCAAGCAGTTTCTTTCAAATGGGTTGCATTTTGACAGCTGAGCCATTTGCAGACAGGGCAAGTCCCCAAGAGTGGGAGCCATGTCATTCGTGGCACCATCTAGTGATAGATTCCGCTACCAAATTGTGACGTTAGAATTTTATTCAATTCAAACTCTTGTCGGATGCTAAATATTGTCATGATTTAATTTTGCCGAGAGCTCCAGTGCCAAATTGATACTCCAGGGATCTTTTACATGCCGCATATGACATGCGTGCCTACGATTTTTGCACTCAAAAATCTATCGACATCAGCCGGAATCGAACCTACAACCTTACACTTAAGAGGCGGGCACGCTGTCTTATAGCGACCGAGCCAACCCACTAAACAGTGTTGTTGTTTCTAATGCCACATGTGTGACGTAGTCAGATCGAGGCCCATGAAATTCATCATGGCATCGGGCTATATTGTACGCCTGTCGTTAGCCGTAGCTTTGAGCACCATGTAGGTGACAGTACGATTTGGCTCGGTTCCACCCCAATTTTGAGGGAAATTGTTAAAGAGAGAGAGAGATTCACTAATTTGCTTAGGTTACTAACTCTGAATTAAACATTTAACATTTAAATATTATTTATAGAAATTAGAAATAATATCTCGTAATTTTTTTTCAATTCTCCGCCAGAAAAATATATTTCTCTTTATGCCGATTAATAATTTATGTGATATAAAAAATTTGCATTGTTCCTCACCAACCTGAACACCACCATTACTCAATTCTTTTGTTATTTATCTATTTCAATAGCATTACCGTAAAAGAATTATAACTTTACATTTTTAAAAAAAATTCTACAAATATTAACACAAAACCATTTTTTCCCTTGTTTTGCAATACGTTTCCGTGCGTGAACCAGACCAAACACTTCATCAACGGCTAATTGCATCCCACTCCACAAAACACTCCTATTCCCACCCACTTGAATAAATAGGAAAAAAAACGCCAACGTCATCGTTTACAAATAATAATAATAATAATACATTTGTATACGTCCCCCCGGAAAGAAAGACGCATGAAGCAGGAAAAAGCGGCAGAGAAAGCACGAAGTCAGGTGATCAGGAGGTATGACGTAGGAACCGGAGAAATTCAACAATTCGCCGCGATGCTGTAGCGGTAAGGGAATATACAAGTGGGCGGAAATGAATACTGCCTCTACCTTAGCCTTCGGAATAGGAAAACACAAGCATCTTTTTTAGTAAACTTTCCACCCACCCCGTTCCCTAATTGGACAGATGAGATTCGAAGCTCCATTGTCATTGGCGGTTATCACTCGACAACTCTGACCTTAAGGTTTCATTAGGCTATCTTTTTTAAGTAGTTGTAATATGCTAAATCTAATAGTAAGATAGAGATATCGAAATTTAAAAGATGACACTGGAAGATTTATAAAAGATGATGCATTTTTCTCATTGGTAATCTAAAAAAAGTGTTTTTTTTTCTGAAATATAATCATGAATTACACGGAACAGAAATTTTTTTATAAAACCTTTAAACAAAGCAATTAAGAAAAGCATGGTAAAAATGCTACAAAATGTCAAACACAATATTAGTAAAATTATTCTATCCAAAATACCTGGCTATCTCCCACATTAACAAATAGTTCTATCTCAAATAAGAATACATTTCAACGTATGTTTTGGCATTCTTTTTAAAGAAGAACAAGAACAACACCTGAGCTGGCACCGTTCTCTCCAAACTTCGACACCAACGCGATGACTTTGAGCCTCGCGATAGATTTTACATGCATCAGCCTCTCTACACGGCGGGCTTCAGTGGCACGTGGGCTCGAACTCGTGATACGCAAGCAACAAGTCGGTGACCATGACCACTAGGCTTCCACGACTACAAGTATCCCCCCTGAAAAAAAAATCATTTTTCTACATTGCAATTCATAGCAATTATTTTCTTGGTCATAGTTCGCAGATAAATCGTTCAATAGAACGCTTTTCTAAATTACTGTATGTACAAGTATTCGGATTTTGGAATAAATTTGCTCTCACGCCCAGAAAAAATTAACAATTATTTTTAAAAAAAAGGAAAGAAAGATTTTCCTTTATATTAAGAATATATGCAATATTTGTTCAAGTTTCATTTTTCTTTAAGAAATAACATCCATTCAAATTGTTAAAAGAGTTTAAAAAAATTCTTTGATAAAATTATGGGAAAGTAATAACAACACATGAGTCACTTAAGCTAATTGAAAAATGTTTCTGAACTTAATTTTTGACACACGCGCGGTAAGTTTCAAATAAAATAAAATAAAATGAATTTTTCATTTTTTTCTCCATAATTTAATGTGGATTTAAAAACTTATTTTTTCCTTTTTCAAACAAAAAGAAAAAACAAATTTAAATCCTTTAAAGTCGCAGTTATAGGGCAATAAAAAAGATCTATAAAACCAAGGAAGAAACATATACATTTTCTAACCGCACCTAGGTTCTATTAATAAAAAGAAAAAAACCACACGAAAAACCTTGACAAAAATAATAAAAGATTTCTTTCAGCCCCCCCCCCCCACTTCTTTTTACCCAACATACCACAAAAACAATTCCAAGTCCATCAACAATAACCATCCTTTCCGAAAAGGTCAAAAGAATGAGAATTCGTTCGGCAATATATAATCCCCCTTTTCCATCATCACCGTGATGACTTTTTCCCACTCGCTCTCTTTCAAGGTTCTCTCTCTCTTCCCTGCCTTATTCTCATTATCTCTTACACAAAACGAGGAGGAAGGAAACTTTTTAACTGGCCAAGGGCGGCCCGCGCTTACGTAATGCGCAGGACTTTTTTTATTTTCGCTCCTGATATTTGTGAGATAAATGGTGGAATCGTTCAGCTGCTACTTGACATCAATAAAATGCGGGTGACATGATTTATCGGGGGTGGAAGGCATTGCACTTCGGGAAGTTAAGCTGGGATTGGGCAAGTCGTGTAGTGCTACGGAAAGAGGGTTCGAAGTTATTTGCTCAATTATGCAGTCGTTAATTTAATTTTTAGCATGTCTTCTGCATGAAAATCTCGATCAAAACATGCAGTACTATAGCAGAATTTTTCCATTCATAAAATGTGTTGCGAAATCTTTAAATTATTAAGGAGCATACTGCCTTTTTTATGTACCAAAGATTATTTTTTGTCATACAATTTACATTTACACAGTTCACGATTTCCAAATTATTCCTATTTCTTATTCTGAACAGAACTTTTGATTATTATTTGTTAAACAAAAGCGGCGTTAGTTGTTGCCAAACAAAAGCAGTTTTAAAACGAAAATGCACATGGTTTTAAATACACATATTGGTGCAGACAGGAAATTTTTAAGGCGGGGGTGGGGGTGGGGAGTCGAAGTCCACCATTCTCGTATCTTACCACAATACTCCCCAAACAATCTTTTGATTTTGTCGATTTTCGCGAACAAAAAACAGTAACAAATAAATTATTTACTAAATAATTTGCAATGATTAATAAAATTAATTATTAATAAAAAATACCGTAAAAATCAGGCGTATGACGCGCACCTTACTTTCAAACTGCAATTTTTAACTTTTAGAAATATTCGCCGAATAACGCGCACACCCCTTTTTTACGAAAAAACCTGAAATAAACGTGCGCAATGGCTCTAATGTTTTAAATTCAGTTATTTGAGGTACTCTGTTCAAAGCTTAGGAAAAAATTAGTGTATTTCTCGGACTACAACACTTAAAGTTCATAAGGAATGTCATTTCTTTTAAATAAACAGTAATTCGATATATGTAGAAATCTATTTTTTTTTTCTACGATCATCTTTTTTTCATCTTTAAAGCTCTCGTTTTTATACACGGCGTATAAAATGAGATTTACGTAATTTTCGAAACGTAACGAAAGTAACGTAAATTTCAATACTTTTTTGAGTTAATATTTTCGCCGGATCGTAAGGCAGTTAAATTTTGCGTACTATATACATAAGCGCCTCCACGTCACAGGTAAGGAATTCAGATCCCGGGCTGAGCAAGGTCGACTCAGCCTTTCATCCCTTCAGTGGGTTGATAAATGAGTGTGTCAATAAACGAGCACCAAGCTTGCTTGGGAACTGAACAATGGGGATATAGCGTCAGATCGACCGAAATATCTGTACAAGCATCCGGGCGCCTAAGGTCACGTCAACTGAGATAGGCACAGTAGGCCTTGGTCCTCATGGGCTGTTGCGCCACTGAGTTCAGTTCATTTACATAAAATTAGAATCAATCGGGGAAAAAAATCAAAGACAAGGGAGGGGGTCGGACCAGGTCTCTCTACATGTTGGGTTTAAAAAATATTAAGATTCGAATGTACAACTCGACAGTGTTGAATACGAATTAGCACATGACAATTGACATGGAATACAATAGTGAAGTCAAAATTGCAATTACACACTCGAATTCCTTAAGATTGTGCAATGCTAACCTTAACCTCTCATTCGTACCAATGCCTACAGCAAGAATGTGTTCACCCTTATTGAAGAAACAGTCACAAGAAGTATTACGAATGAACAGGAAAATAGTAAACCTCATTGTGTTGCTTTTTCACATGAACCAAATGAAACTTTATTTAACTTTGCCAATATAGAAGACGCATCTAAAAGAAAAATTTCTACGGACAATCTCGTTGTTTCTTCCAATGAAAGAAAATCAAGTCGCCAATTTTGTGTGTGTGATTTAAATCCTCGAGTAGTAATAAAATAGTCTCTGTCAGGATGCGGAATCCAGACAGCTTTCAAACAACTTTTTTATTCGATGCAACGGATTCTGAAATCGCAATGCAATAAAGCTCACGATGGTTTTATTGCATTGGACTAAGGTACTTTACACAGTGAATAGTAGAGCGAAAATATCTCTAAAATCATATGTTCAAAAATTTCATTAACCTAATATGCGTTAGGGAAATTTTTTTTAATTTATTCCATATGTCACACAAGAAGAAAATTAAATGAAAAAATAAATTATACGCGGAGAGTCAAAAAATTTACGAAATAGTTATTCTATGAATTAAATAAGTTTTTAAAGGGAAAATAATTTTTCATTAGATGAAAATAAATTTAATATTTATTTAATAAAATGTTAAAAAATATCGGGAGCAGTTAGACCAAAACAGTGAAATTATAAGATATTGAAGAGGTGATGTGGTGATATAATGGTTACGAAAGAAAAAAAATTTCAAAAAAAATTAAGACTAGATCGAAGAAAATTAGCAACCGCCAAATTTTGTAGAAATAATTTACTAATGATTTATCAAGTTAAGAAACAAAAAAGTAAGTTATAAACGTTTCCCTACAAATCATTATAGATTAATTCAAACAAAAAAAGGTATAACATTCCATCATAATATAAGAAATAATCAATGAACGATATACAGTTACAGTTATTATTTTTGTGAGATATGGAGCGAAAAAGGCTATTATCCCAAAATGATATTGGAAAAAAAGGAATGGCAAACATTACATTAAGATGGTGAGTATTAAAGTCGCTCTCTCTATAAAGCAACACGATGACTATTGGCAAAGAGATAAATAAATTTGATCATAAATTTGAACCACGTTGAAACGACAAGGACGAAAGTTGAGTTTTGTGTTACCTTTCTAATCAAACATCCACACCCCGCCAATGGGATTTTGAGCCTTGGCAGATTTAACATGCATCAGCCCCTCTGCACGGTGGATCTTCATTGACACTAAGACTCTAATCCGAGATTCCACAAGGCAAGCCATGAGTTCGTGACCATGATCAATAAGCTATCGTGGCCACCGGAACTCGCGCATTTTAATGAAAAAATTAGGAGAAATTCAGATTTGAATTACAATACGCACACAAAGTACAGAAATTATGAGGGGAAAAAGAAAATATTCAAATATATAGCTGCAATTATAATCCGAATAAATTTTCTTTACATTAAGGTTTTATCATTTCAAATAACTACTTTGCATATAAATTAGAATAATTATTTAACCATGATAATGTACACAATCCTTATATAAGATAAATCTCACAGACACTTTTCCATTCTTAATAGAATAATAAACGATTTTTAAATTAGATACAAGTGATTTATACTTACTACCTGCCATTTTAATCTTCATAATTTCTGAGATATATGTTGCATTCGTTTTTGAAAGAGAATTCAAAATCGATTATCGTATAAAAGAACTTAATTTCCATTATGATATTAAAAAGAAGTAAAAAATGATTCGAGATGAAAATTTGAAACGTCAAAGGGTAATCTTTAATCAAATTCTCCTCAGATAACCGAGTTAGAAAATGGGGTGAAGTTCCACTGTTTGCTACCGTTAACCCGTTTTTAAAAGCTTGAAACTAACAATTCGCGGCAAAAGGAACATACATATATGTTTATATATATATATATATATATAATATAAATTTACTTTTAATTTAAACATTTCTTACATTGGTACAGCGTAAAATTTCGAAGTAAATGCATTTTAAGATAGAGAGGATGCTCTCGTATCCTTCAAAATACATAATTTCTTACATGGAAAATAATTTTATTTTTGAGAAGAAAGAATATTTTCCTGCACGTGCTAATTTAAATTAATTAAACTAAAGTTAGGAATTAAACAATTCTAATTCTCGTCAAATGCTGAAATATGCAGAGCCTACAGTGGAAAATAGTTATTCAAACACAATAATAGCGATGACAACATTTGGCGATGTTTCTTAAATTAGCGATGTCTCTTAATATGGTGAAAGTGCTCGATGGTGTAACATATAAACACCCAAATTATAATATTATTTCTTCCGTAATATGTATTTCGTGGAATTTAGTTGATACTCATGTCTTAAGAACAAATAATAACGCAATCCTTTCAAAGTAAATTTGTGAAATTGCGAGTGTACAGAAGAAAGAATTAGTCTCAATTTAGCATATATTTTGATATTATGTGCATTTCTTCTTCCCATAAACGAAACATTTTTAAAACTTTTTACACACAAAAACAATATTATAGGGTCAGGGTAGGCATTATGTCGATCACGATCGACTGGTGGACGGCTAAGATATTTTGGGGTGTCCGCCTGAAGATTTTAGCAGTTAGTAATTATATATGGAAAATTCAAGATTGACTGACAGAATGCAGACTAAGTCTTCTATTGACTATAACAACACACAAACTAACTTAGCTGAAAATGCTTTATTTTTTAATGTATTTTGAATTGTTACATAATAATTACATCATTTCATATATTATATTTGTGACTATTATTATTAAGTTTGTTTCTTGCATTTTGCTTTAAACGCGGTTTTAAAAGTGTTTTTTTTTTATTTTAGTTCGGTAGGTAAGTACATATTCCGTATTTATTATTAAATTATAATAATAATCTTTTCCTTACTCATCACACCTACGACACTGGGCAATGGCGCACATTAGAATTTTTGAAGGAAGGATGGGGGTCGAGGATTGAAGGTCTATTATTCTCGGTATCATACCCCAATACGTAGCCAAACAATTTTTTGATTTTGTCGATTGTTTTTTTGGCTTTGGTTGCCACAAATTTCATCCTAATTTTAAATATAGGGCGATAATTTTTTTAACTGACACTATTCAGAGACACCTGTAGTTCGATCTAGACCAAGAAATGACACGAAACAAATTTAGAAACTAATTATGACATGAAAATTAGGATTCCGTTAAAAGAAAAATTAGTCCTCTCGTGAGGTTGGTGGAAGGGAAAGAGATGTGGGAGGCCCCTGACAACCCCTAGCGTGTTCTCCCTCAAAATTGGTGTGGAACCGAGCCAAAACGTGCTTTCACTACAGCTGAAAATGGTGCTGAAAACTACAGCTAATGACAAACGTAAATATAGCCCTTTGCCGTGATGTATTTCGTGAACCTCAATCTAACAACGTCAGACAGATGGCATTAGTAACAACAACGGTTAAAGAAATGCAGATATAGAAGGCATCCCTTCTCGGACCAGAAGGCAGTTTTTCAGCTGGATTTAACATAATTAATGTACACTTAAACTCTATAACAGTAATTTGTAATGAAAATGTAATGCATAATATAAGATACTAATAGTTATAAAGTAGAGCGGCAATATCTAATCGTCGCGAAGAAATTAATTTCAATAGGAGAATAAATTCCGATAAATAATGTACGCGATTGAAAATAACGGAAAGCAAAAATACGATTCACACATTTTATTCCGTGTATTCGATACATTATGTGTTCTTTTGAGTGATAAGTACAAAGAACTTCCCTATGCAATTCTAACAATCTAAAGAAAATTAAACAAAAAATAATAATAATAAAAAGAGTTTAGATCATATTCGATTAAAAACAATGATTATAATTGCAAGTATATTAATTTTTTCCACGGAAATTTTTAATGCTTTTATAATTGAGCAATCAATGCTAGGTAAAAAATATTAAGAAATAAGATATCAATCATTGGCATGGCCAAGTAATTTTAGCGCGTTTTTCACATGCTGTATTTTACAATAATGCAACTAATGAACTTTTTACTTACAGAAAGTAGTGTGTGTACTATACTTTAAAAAAAAATTAAATTACAAAAAGATTTAAATTTTTTTTTTTAATTATTAAATTTAAATATGATTCGGCTCATCTAGGGCACAAATGCGACCAAATGCCGAAACCCGAGGTCAATCGGTTAATTATTGGCTGAGAAAAAGGTACGACAAAATATGGAACGTGGGCGAAGACGAAATTTGCGTCCTAATAGCGCTTTTTTTTACACTACGTGAAAAACGCGCTAAAAAGATTCCAGATACATAAAATTACTACTTCCTTTATTAGTTAAATTATGTATAAAATATTAAAAGCATTTGTGGCATCTATAAAATTTAAATGATAAAGTATAAATAAAATGTTTAACAAACTTTTTAATATTATTTACATAATGCAAAAAAATTTAATCTCAAAGCGTTATTAATCAATTTTAAAACCAAATAAAGAGATTAAAGTTCTTCAGAAATGTTTACAAAAACTCATTTTACTTTTCTTTCTAAATTAGCTATTCACAAATTAATTAATTAATCCTTTAATTTTAATTTTTGTTGTTGTTTCCAGTAAGCCTCCTTTCAAGTCTATTTTAATGTCTCAGATTACTCTTAATATTTTAAATATTTTCAAAATTAAGAGGTAAAACAGATTCAAAACTGAGAAAAGATAAGTAAATTAAATATACTTCGAGAAACTCCACGAACGTAACGACGACCTATTTCTCAGAAAATAAAATCAAGAATGTGTTGTGTTTAACTCAAACTTTAAGAGCAATTAGGTTAAACGGTTCACCAAACTACTCCAAAAGATGGCGCTATCATACGATGCAGAAATAAATTCTAAGAATTGATAAGCGGGATGAAATTCCCGGAAAACAGAGGGAGTATTGAGAGGAAAAACAGGAAACAGGTCTCTTTCCAGGAAAGTCTACGATTCCCCGATTTTCAAGAATATCTCGTGAAAACAGAGAAGAGGGGATTAGTTTTAAGGTTTCTGGAAAACCGTAGTAACAAACAACTTCCACTCTATATTCAATTACTGAAATTGAATAGATATGTGGAAAAAGAAGCCTTAGAAAAATTATTTTAGTTTTAGGTAAGAAAAAATGAAGTAAACAAAATCAAATTTTTCTTGTTTTCCAAAGTCATAAAAAAGTCCCTCGCTACCACCACTTAAAACACATAAAATTAAGGTACCTTTTTAAAATGTTTTCATGCGATTAAGTTATTTCGTCAGATTGATAGAAATTAAAATAAACTTTAAATTTGATAGGAATAACTTCAAAATTAGATTTAATACAAAATTTTAATTTTTAGCATGCATAGCATAGTACCAAATTGTTTATTAACATTAACGATATACATTAAATGATTATTTGCAATTATTCACTAAATATTTTAATTATTTATAAAACTGATTAAAATGTAACAAATAAAAATAAAATTGCAAATAATTTAGCATCATTTAAAGATAAAAATTAAAGTATTAACAATAGATGATTCATTTGTAATAAACAATGAAATAATTTAATTCGATAATGAATTTGACAAAAATATTCTTTAATTTAAGGAGAAAATTTTGCATCTCAATTCCTTTCTTCATTTAAAAAAAAATGTAAAAAGAAATATATTGCATCCCAACTTTTTTTAAGTTTAATAAAATTTGTAAAAATTCAACAATTCAAAATTTTTTCTAAATCATAAGCGATTTTCAAGTAAAAATTAACGGCAAATTCAGTATATTTCAGGTAAGGTACATGCATGATAAAATGATGTATTTTTAACAACTGAATTTTTTTTAAAACAATATAATTTTAAAATAGTACGGGTATTTATAAATTGAAATAAATGGTTTTATGGTATTGATACTTTATATTTTTGCTGGTTATTAAAGCTTGTTTCAATTGAAATAAATCTTTACACAACATAAAATAAACATAACAAGGATTAAATTAATTAATTTGATAATGGGTAATAGTGTTGTTGCAGAAAATTTAACTAGAAATTTAATTCCCATAATTCTTTAACAATAGAACAAATCTTTAGAGTATTACAGACAATAAAAAAATGACAAAAACAATGATATGCAAATTTCTCTTTTTTTTGGTAAATATACGATTTTTGAAATAGAATTATATAAAACACGCATAGAAATTTTAAAAAAACTAATTATACATAAGGAGAAATTAGTTTTCATAAATGAAATGAAAAATCATTTGGTACAAATTTGTGCTTATTTGAAAATGAGCAATATAAACAAAAATTGAATCATTCTTCTAAATTCTACCGTTGAAAAAAATTGGATATAGAGTAGGAATCAAAATGAATACAGAATATGAATGCTTCAAACTAATTAGTAAAAATGGAAATAAACATTGGGTTTTAATATGAAAATTATTTAAATACAAAATAATTTCAAAGAACAGAAGCTCAATTTTATTTGCATTTTAGTAGCATTTTCTATTTCCTTTGATTTTATTTATCAAAGCCGCATTTCGAGGCGATACTAGCGCTACTGGTGACAAACCTCGTAATTTTTAATCGCTGTCACTTCATTCTCCAAACTTTGTACATCATACATCTCTAAGGAGAATTTGAGTCGATCGATTGAGTCGACAGAATTCATGCCGCCGGCGTATATATCAATCTCGCTCGACAGATGCGTTGAATGCCGAACGTATATAAACGTCCTGCCGATGTACGATACTTTTCTTTGCGCAGCTATCAGTAAATTTTTCCCAAACGGTGGGGAATGCAATAAAGTGGCCTTGGCAGTGTTTGCGAAGGATGTACTTATTTTAGAGAAAAATTTGCTTTTTTGGGCTTTTTATATTCCACTTAATACACCGCATACACGCCCCTATATAAAATACGGTGGCACTGGGGCGCGAATGAATGAATGAGTGAATTTTCACGTCGCATTGTTTAGCTACACGAGGGCTTTGAGCAACGGGCCGCGTAATTTTGAACCATGGTCAAGTGATGCGAACGACACTAGAACTGGCACCACCCTCTCCTAACTACCACATTACATCAACGGAAGAACGTTTGAGCTCTCGACAGATTTAACGTGCATCGCTACCCTACACGGTGGATCTTCAGTGGTACTGGGCTCGAATTCATCACACGCTAGCCATGATCCGATACCTTGACCACTTGGCTACCGCAACCATTCACTGGGAGGGGGGCGAATATCAATACTTTTAATCGGCAATTGAGGGGTTAACGAGCATAAATCTTTCAACCATGCAGTTTTTTAGTGGCCCCCAGTCTCGAACCTGCGATTCGACGGAAGTAACCTTGGTCACGAACTCAAGACTATGATCGCTTGGGGATACCATTTTCTATTTCAAAAACAATATCCCCTCTCCCCCCAACCATTTCAGTATCGATAGGCCGCGGTTGCCAAGTGGTCAAAGTATCGGATCATGGCTAGCGTGTCATGAGTTCGAGCCCAGTACCACTTAAGACTCGCCTTATAGGGAAACGATGCATGTTAAATCTGTCGAGAGCTCAAACGTCCTCCAGTTGGTGTGGTGTGGTAGTTAGGAGAGGGGGTGCCAACTAAGGTGTCGTCCGCGTCACTAAACCATGGTTAAAAATGATGCGGTTCGTCGCCAAAAGCCCTCGTATAACTGAACAGTGCGACGTTAATATTCACTCACTCACTCAGTATTTGATGACATTCTGATTCACATACACATTTATGTAACTACACTCTACAAACAACAACATTCACTACAAATTAATATAATCGAAATAAGAAATTTAAAAAATAGCATATTCGGGAACTCACTTAAACATATAATCAGGACTAAAATGAAATTCAGATGAATGTGTTTGCAGCATTAGACATGATACTGTCGTATGATGTAGAAAACAAATCCATAAGAATTCAAGGTCAAGGGTAAAGGCAGGAAAGGACAATTACAAAATGAAACAGCTTTGCTTACAAACTGTTTCATATTTATTCAATTATTAACCAGCATTTATGTCAATAGTACCCTCACATAAAAGGCCCCATAAAGGCAAGCGGAAATTTAACTTCCTTTATCAATCGTGCGACGGCACAACAGCATAAATTCAATTACCTAAGTAAACAGTCATTGTTATTAAAAATCGAAGAGAGTGTTAGCTTTGAAATACAATTTTTACAAAGGGAACATAAATTGAATAGCTATGCAATTTCAAGCTTTTTTGTTGTTTAATACAAAAACCGATCACGATGTAAAATATTTGGCCGAGTAATTTTTTTAGGGATTTATTAATAATGGAAATATACAAAATAGACCTTGTAAATACAAAAATTTTTCAGTAAAAGAAAAACACATGAATCACAAGTCTACCTCCCAATTTCCACATCACGTCATAGAGGTGTGTAATTGATTTATTAGGAAATATAATAAATAAATCAATTACCAGAATCGTGACCAAATCCACCATCTTTCACTTGTTAAATCATGTTATCTAACGATTATTTTATATTATATATATTTTTTATTATTTTCAATTTGTTTTTGTTTGCTTTGTTTAATTACAAAAAAAAAACTATCCAGGTGGCGCCACTAATTTTTACATCTGGTTTTACCAACTTAACACGTCATTTTTAACGATCATTTAGCGTATTGCTCTCGTACATACAGTTTTTTCCCGCTCTCCGGTTATTTGCATTTTTTCATGTAAGGTTTTGCTTCATTATTCCTTTTCAAAATTATTTTTATTTTTATTTTGTTAGGATTCATTTCCTTTCATATTTTCTATTATTTTTATTTTATTTTTCTTTTGGTTGCAAATTACACGTGGTTGGTTTTAGGCCTAACTTTTCAATATTGGTATGTTTTCCTGTTATGTATAAAATTTCTGCTGAACAGGGGAAGGTAGGATCCATAAAATATATTTAACCCTAATTTTGCTGGTCCTAATTCAGCAACAGCTTTAGAAATCATAACAGGTCTTCATTTTAGTCTATTGACTCTTTTGGCTTCTTACATTTTAAAGTTCAAATTCTGTTCCATGTTATACATACGCTTAGTTAATTCTTCTATAATAGACTCTTCCATCATTTTTAAAGTGTGTTTCTTGAAATCTGGTTTAAATCTTCTAGCTTTGTTAGTGATATTATTTTGTATTATCAATTTTATTATGCCATGTATTTCTTTCATTTTATGTTACTATATATATATATATATATATATAGTCATTTCAAAAATACTTTTATATAATTTCAATACATTTATAATATACCTCCAGTAAGAGTTCTTATAACGTCGCTCAACAAGTATATTGTCAATGGGTCTCATAATTTTGAACCTGACCAGGACGGCACCTGATCTATTACTCCTCTATCCAAACCACCACACCACGCCAATGGGAGAACTTCAAACAACCACAGAATTAAAATGCATAAGCCTCTCTGCACGGAGGGTCTTCAGTGGCGCTGGGGTTCGTACCCATGACACACCCGCCACGAGTTCGTGACCATTATGCTACCATGACATCTCTAGTATGAAACAAATTAAATTAAACTCAGAGTTAATGTCCAGGTATAACGTAACACATTCAACATATAAAATAGGTTATTAATATAAATCATTAGGTATATAAAATCAAAAGAACTGTATTAAAACACCGTTTGGGATACGAATATATTAGAGGTATTCTTGAATACACTCAAGTTCCTTAAAGGAAATAATAAAATATCCAAAAATTAATGCTCATAAAATCCTTTATTGCTTACATTTATCAATTAAGGATGAAAATTACTCCAATGCAAAATTCTAATTCGAAATATTTTATTTATGTTTTTTACTAGTAATGATTAATATATATCAGATAAAACAAAGAAAAGTGAATTTATGCATGAGGTAAAGAGCTTAATAAAGAACAATGGCCTTCTAAGATAAAAACACTCGCAACAACAATCAAAAACAAAATAATAAATTATGCGAGCAGTTACATATAAGATAAGGAATCTGTGGATGATTTTTTTTATAATATTTTGAATGAAATACACTTTATTTTCATTTTAACATAAGAATAAAAAAAATCTAAATTAACTATAAGCAAGAAATAAATTAACGAATGTTTGAAATTACCAAAACAAAAAGCTTTCAATATTTAAATTTTTTTTAAATAAAGAAAGCAATTATTTGATAGTTTCTTTAGAATTTAATTATTTTGATTTGATAATATTATAATAGAAACCACAAAATTGTGGTTGATAAAATTTTGGGAATAAAAAAAAATCCATCATTCTTTTGTTTCCAAGTACATGACTTTTTTAAAACTTCATGATTTCTTTGCAAATCAAATCTTTACATATTTGAACGTACATGTATTATATTTTAATATATTGTTCGTATTTTCGACTGAAAGAAAATAATTCGTTTTAAATAAGTGGATAATCAAACACTTCCTCTTCTACGGACAAAAAATTATCTTTATTTGTTGAAGTATTAAATAAAAATTAAACATAGTACACACACATGATACATAATTTCAATGAAATAATAATTTTTTGTAAAAATTGAAATGTTGATTATTTTTTCAAAAATATTTTTTTACGAATGAAACAGATATTATATTTAAAAAAAATTTGTGTGTCATAATTCTAAAAACATTTTATTTATCGTCCTTGCCTCTATATCATTAAGAATTTTCAATAATTTTAAACAAACGAAATTTTAGTTGATGCTTCTCAAATCTAGATTTTTCGATTTAATTTGCAGCAAAAGATAAACATATTTTCTAAAGTTTGCCTTTTCACACAGTTTTTGAATTTATTGTACTTATGTAATTCTCAATGTTTCAATAATTGATCGTCAGATTTTTATGAAAATCATTTACAAATACTTGTGTGAAAGTTTAAAAAAAAAAAAAAAAAAAAAAAGAGTCCAGATTTTTTTTGTTAGATTTTTTTTGGGTGCAAACTAAAATATCAAAATTTCTGAATATATATAATAATCAGAGAGAGTGGCAGAAAAATATATGATAAAATCTAACTTTAACAGAAATTTTAACAAAAAAATAAACTGAAACTTAAAGAAATTCCCGTTACAACCAATTGGGGAAAAAGTGAAAAGCACCTGGAACATTTCCTCAATGGTGCAACAGGTTAAATCTATGGTCATCTATAAGAAAGTCAGGCAGCAGAGTGCCAACTGAAACTAATTTTGTTCACTTCATAATACAATGCATGAGGCATCAATATTAAAACTATCAAAATGTATGGTTTCATTAAATGAAAACTATTGTCTTTCTTTTGAAAATATCGAAATTGCGTAAAGTACGAAAGTGAATTAAAAAACAGTAACCACTTAATCATTAATATTGCAGAAAAAACACAATTTCCTTAACTCATTACTATATGAAAAATATTTTGATATTCTATCATTTTTTTTTATTCATTCGAAAGTGAAGTAACTTTATAAACAGAAAATATAATTGGAATTTGAAAAAAATTCAAATAAATAATGTACGTAAATGGCATCAAAAATTTTATCTCAAAATTATTTTAAAATTATTGAAATTTTTTGCTAATTAAATTAATATGAAACAGATTTCGTTACAGCCTGAAACCTGTTACTTAAAAAATGACCATTAATCAATGTAATCAAATTTACCAATACTTACTTTCATTTCAATTTGAAAGGCAGAAGAAATTTGAACTATTTTCTGCAATTAAATTACTAATTAAAATGCATTACGTGATTCCCCAACTTCTGCACACAAACATTTTTTATTCTAATTTATATCATCAATCTTATCTTCTAAAATTGCTAACAAGTTTGAACGTCCCACATGTGAAAATGGCGCAAATAATTTCATGGAATTTTACTTTTATTTGACTAGTACAATTTTTTACTCCACACAATTTAAAAATCTGTACTCCACCCTTAACCTTGATTACTCAGAAGAGAAACAACGACAGCGAGAAAAAAAAAATTAAAACAACTTGGCGAATTTTAAAATATAATTTGTTAGCAAGATAAAGTGGTTTAAATAATTATCTTTATCCGAAATTAGCCAATAATTTTATTTATCATGAAGTACGAATGGTTAACCAGTGACATAACGTACATCCCCGGCGCAGGAAAGGAGGGAAGGGGATCAGAATTCTAAAGGGCCCACAGCCTGACTAACTTCAAGCAAGATATCCCGTGTAAGATCCAGCTTGGGCCCAAAAACCTGACTTTAAAGGGGGGTGAGGGGCTCTAATATTCGACGTTACGCTGCTGCAGTTTACACAACCCACGTTAGTATTAATTTTGAACTATGTGGGTTAATCTTATACATATGAGGATTAATTTTAACACCATAAAATATGCATATTTATTTCTATTCCCACATAGTAAGAGCCGTCTATCAATATGCAAAGAAAAACTACGAACATATTTGCACATTCTGTTTATAACATCATTTAAACACAATTATTTAAAGCAATATTATTTTAATTACAACATTTTAAAAAATTACAAAATAATTGATACAACTTCAGTTTTAATATAATTAGTAATAATATAATTAAAAACATATATACTTACTTCTTAAGAGCTGAGAAAAATAATAAAATTACATACTAAGACAAAATAAAGATTCCCATTCGATTCTGTTTTCAATTTTCTGTTCGCTTTATGAAAATTAATTTAATTTTAGCCTTTTACTAGCAACTTATATGTATTTACTTAGGTATTTCTCCCATGATTATTTTTAAAAATATATATGCAATTCATTTAAAAAATTATACAAATATACTAATATAGCAGGAAAAATATATGTATGATACACATACATTACATTAAAATCAGCAATAAAATTTGAAATGAGATGATATGCAAATAATGCGTCAGTGCATGTGAAAGTGTGAGAGACGGTGAGAGTATGATAAAGTGTATAAGAGTGAGTGTATAAAGGAGAGTGTGTTTGTGAAAGCTTAAGACAAAGTGTGAGAGAAAGTGTGAGAGTGACAGAAAATGTGGGAGAGTGACAGAAAGTGTGGGAGAGTGAGAGAAAGTGTGAGAGAGTGAGGGGAAGTGTGAGAGAGTGAGAGAAAGTGTGAGAGTGAATGAGAGAAAGTGTGAGAGTGAGTGAGAGAAAGTGTGAGAGTGAATGAGAGAAAGTGTGTGAGAGAGAGAAAATGTAAGTGTCTGAGAGAGTGTGATAGTGTGATAGAGAGAGAGAAAATGTGAGTGTGTCAGAGACTGTGATAGTGTGTGAGAGAGTGTGTGTGTGAGAGAGAGAGAGTGTGAGAGAGATAGTGTGTGTGAGAGTGTGTGTGTGTGTGAGATAGAGTGTGTATGTGAGAGAGAGTATGTGTGTGAGAGAGTGTGTGTGAGAGAGTGTGTGTGTGAGAGAGAGTGTGTGTGAGAGTGTATGTGAGACATAGAGTGTGTATGTGTGAGACAGAGAGTGTGTATGTGTGTGAGAGAAATAGTGTGTGTGAGAGAGAAAGAGTGTATGGTGTGAGAAAAAGAGTGCGTGTGAGAGAAAGAGTGTGTGTGTGAGGGAAAGAGTGTGTGTGAGAGAAAGAGAGTATGTGTGTGAGAGAGAGAGAGATTTCACACCAAAAATTTAAATTAATAAATACTACATACTATAGAAGGGAAAAAAAAGAAATTAGATAGGATCGAATAATTAGGCAACCAGTTAATTTTTATAAATATGTAAATAATTGTCCTAAATAATTCTTAATGCGTGTTTTTTTTTCACATTCACAGAATTTTAGATCAAATATATTAACGAACGTAACTCCGAAATTAAGTCTTCTCATTCGTGTAGAAAGCCACTAAAGAAATATAATTTCCAACTATCTGAGATACCAATGCTTTTAAAACACTGTCTGGTAAATAAATGCATATAAATTAAGAAACTAGTTTTTTTTTTTTTTTTTTTTACTTTCACTTTCACAAATTACAGTGTTTTTAAAAGACTTTTTTCTAAGCAAAGTTCGAAAGACAGAATAAAATACTACATCTCACGGAATCATCAATTCAACAGTGATCTACAAACGAAAACGAGTTAAAAAAATTCATAACCTTCCCATCGAAACTTCCATTTATTTAATCCTTTTGTTATCGTTCTGTTATCATGAAAGATCATAAAATTCCAATTCTCTACACCATTTTATTTCCTTCAAGTGCCATAGATATGGGTCAAAGAAAAATAAATAAACACCGGCCACGGGATCACGGGACAAAATACCAATCAGTCGGCTAATAAAATACTTTCCTCTGCTACCGTAAAAACTTGTTCTCACGCAGATAGCAGCGAACTCAAAAAGCACGCGATCTCACCATAAATATTTCATGACGCAAAAAAGACTTTTTCCCTCTGCTTTTGCATGGCGGCGAGTAAGTGAAAGGAAATATTTCGAATCCGAATCGAAGGTTCTCGAAGTAAAAAAGATAATTTAGCTGGTAATCGCCATGTTTGTGAATGTTAAAGAGCCACCGATTCGAATAAGGATGTGATGTGGATTCACGATTACATTTGAATATCACAGAGTAACAAAGAAAAAGACAATCTAAAAAAAGTTCCTTTTCGCATGAAAAGTATTTTTGGACAATTTTGGATTAATTATTTACTAATTTCGCACTTTAAAACAACACGGAGACTATTGAAACTCCTAATTTTGAGCAGTGATGTGACCGATACTCAAGCTGGAGAGGGGGCACGTACAAACCTCAACACCACGCAAAGTCGGATCTACGTATGGGCTTAATGCGCTGCAGCCCCCGAGACCGATGGTGATGATGAATCCCCAGAGGAACCGAGATCACCCGAAGAGGGTTTAGAGCTACAACCGATCCCTCGAGAAACAACCACCCTCACGTCCAGTCTTTATTGTAAAAAAAAATAATCAAAGTTTACATTTTATATATAAACAATTCCAACTTTTTACAAATACAAAAGGGGCCCCCATTCCGCGTTTAAGATAACAAACAGAAAAAGATGCGTACAATCAAAACAGTACCCTCTCCAAACTTCCACATTATGCCAACCTAGAGATTTTGAGCCTCAACAGATTCAACGAGTTTCTTCCCCTCTAAAAATAGCACACATGATTAAAAAAAGAATAAACTTTTGATAAAGTGAAATTGATGATTGAATGAAGCAATTTGTGATTTATATTTGACGTAACCCACCCACTTCGCAGGGTATTTTATGTTTTATGACTATTTTTTAAAGTTAGTATTACCTAAAATCAAGCATTAGGCTTTCGATTGAACAAAAAACATTCTCAGAACCCTTAACTCAAAACAGTGACGTAACGGAAAATATTAGGGCCCTCCTGCAAAGTCAGATTTGGAACCCAAAACTCAAATACGTACTTGGCGTCATTTGGGTTTCCTAGAATCTCTGCCCCCCCCCACCCGCAATGCGGGGGTGTATGTTACGCCACTGCCTCTTGATTTAAAGAGGAGAGCTTAAATATCTAAAGCGAAATCATATTTATCATTTATGCTCCTATATCCCCTTTAGAGTCGCTTTCCGCAAAACCCATTTTTAGAGGATCTACATTCAACAAAACAATAATGCTTTCTAAATTTCAGTTTTATAATTTCAGTAGTAAAAAAAAATTGGAATTTTTTTATCTTTAATATCCCTGTACCCTCTCCCTTGGAAGTCAATTTCCACATTTTCTCAGCGGATTTCTAATTAACAAAAGAAACATACTTGCCAAATTTCTCGTCTGTATGTCTAATACTTTAAAAAGGAATCTTTTTTAAAAACACTAATGTAACCCCCGTTTGTGAACCGATTCTTACAAAACCTGTTCTTAGCGGATATTTACTCAAAAAAAAAGGAACAAGCCTGCCGAATTTCAAGTCTCTGCGTTAATAGTTACGGAGATGTCATGATGAGTGAGTGAATGAGCATGAGTCGATTTTCTCTAAAAAAAAGAGAGATAATTTTAACTAAAAGTAATATTTACTGAAACATAACCGTAAAAAATTAGATTTGTTGTAATGCAAAATACACCTCTCTCAAATAATTTTTGAAAATGTTTCGATAAATAAATTATTAATGTAAAGTAATTAGTTTAATTTATTAAATGTGAATATGACATTTTATTATTTATTTTAATACATTTATATCCCTTTATTAATTGTTTGTTTTAAATAAAATCGGAAAACAATTACAAAAGCATCATAACTTATAAAATATGAAAAAACAATGCGCAAACATGAGCTCTAATGCACAGCCGTTTTAAATGAACATAAATCACGTGACGCGAACTGACGAATGAAGACGCTCTTTAACAAAGGAAAATTTTTTATATATATAAAAATTCAAAATTTAGATATATTAATACAGGCGCAATCAAGGTTAATCTAAAATAACAGAATTCCCTTCTAATGTTCCTTGAATAGTTCCAAAGCACAATGCTAGATAATTAAAATCTACAGATTGAATTGACTTAATGACTTTTTTTATACATGAACTGACAAAATTCGGGACTTTGAAGTAGTCATTCACGGCATCCCAATGAGCCCTAAAATAACGGGTTTGAAAAACCATTAATTTTAAAACAAACTGTTGGAAAAACGAAAATAATGGTCAAAACACATTGCCGACAATAACATACCTTGTTCAACATAGTGAATATAGATATCCCGAAATTCACACAATGGTTTCATATAAAAAAATAAACACCGAATTATTAATTTAAAAAAAATCAAACAAAAGAGAGAAGCCCTAATTACATCTTCATTTCATGGACATGGGAAAAAATTGATATAATCTTTAGTTCAGACTGACAATCCTGAAAGATTTTATAGAGAAACAAAACATGCGAGGCATGTTGCTAAGGAAAATGTATACCCCATTAAGAAAAAAAGACGAAGAAAAAAATAGACGTTATATGCAAAAGACTCAATGTTAAAGTAGCCTTTTAAAATAAAAATCCGTCACTTTCAAGGTTGAAAATTCCTCCCGTGTAATCCGAAGCTAAGGTCACCTCAAAAAGCTGTTTTTCGACTTCAAGAGTTATTTTATTCATTAAATTTTCCCTTTTTTTTTTTATTTCTATTGACTTCGCCAACCGCTGTTAAATCGTTTTTAACTACTAGCTACACTAACGTGATTATTACAACGAACGTTTTATGCGGTGTCTGGGACGGCAAGTGGTATGTGAAATTTCTCAGCAATTTCTCACTCTTGAAAACGCTCCATTCTTAAACAGTAGTGAGATTGAAGTAGTCTACAAGTTATAATTTAAATTTAATCGATTTCAAGTTTCAAAAAAATATGTACAGTAAATTAATGTTCGGCAATAAAAATGATCTAATTCACAACACCAGTGAGAAAAAAAAGAAAAAAATATTTTAATATCTTCTAATGTTAGAAGTAATTTAGAAATTTGCAAATCTATATAATTTTTCATGAACAGCAAAATGACAATTTTCGAAAATTTCAATCTTCATCAAATTAAGTGGACTGACTACTTATAACGTAGCAGCCACGAAGAAATTCGTTACTGTTAATGATTTTTTTCATAACAGTTATAAAAATGAAATATTTAGAATATTCATAAAACACAAACAGCTCTTCGCAAGATGTGCATACATCTGAAAAATTATTTTGGCTTTGGTTGCCAAAGATTTCCTACTAATTTTAAAAACAGGGCGATATTTTTTAAATTGACACTATTCAGAACCACCTGTAGATCGATCTAGCAAAAGAATTGCCGAATATAGAGACGATTTATGACAAGAGAAGTAAGATTCTGTTAAAAGAAAAATTAGTTCCAAAAATCGCCGACAGGGTTATTTATAACGCAGTAAAAATGCAAAAAGTGTTACAAAAAGTAATAACACACAAAATAACAGTCAATTTATAAAAGCTTTATCCACTTCCCCGACGAGGAATTCGATCACATTCAATATAACCGCCGTTTTCAAAAACTACTTCTTGTATTCTATGTAAAATATTTCTTACAGCCCTAAGTAACATGTCACAAGGTGTATTCCACACTGTCTTGGTTTTTGAACAAATAATGGTTCTCCAGGATCCACCGACGATTACAGTTGCAACATCTGTTTTATCCAGTAGAGTAACTGGGAATATTAGGGCCCCCTGCAAACTGTGGTTTTGGGCCCCAAGCCCAAATACGTACTTGGCATCAGTTAAGCTTTAGTTCCCCTAGAGTCCCTTATTCCCTCCGCAATGCGGGGTGTACGTTACGCCACTGGTTTCATCCCCTCTTCTGACACAGGTTTATGCCTGGGGGTATGTCAGTAACTATGTTTCTTCGAAATTCTTAACTATTCCTTTCAAAGCATTAAACGATAAAGCATACTTACGTAACTTCTGTAGGGATCATGACTGGCTCGCCATGAGTATGTGAGCCTAGTACTACAGAAGACCCGCCGTGTAGAGGCCCGATGCACGTTAAATCTGTCGTGGCTCAAACTTCCTCCCGTTTGAGGGATGTAGAAATTGAGAAGGATGCCAGCTCAAGTGGTTCCAAAATTACGAAATTCGTCGCCAATAGCCCCCGTGCAACTTTATAGTGCAACGATAAGGCTGTTTTCGTTATATGTACGAGAGAGTAAACTTGACGCGGAGCATATTTTCGCACAGAAAAAAATGCCTCAATTTTTATAAAAATTTGTGACATTTGTATAACTCATGCATTTGTTTATAATATAGTGTTTTTAAAGTTTTAAAATATTTCATAAATAAATAGTTTTTCTTTTTAACGTGTAACGGGATAGATCATTTAGCATTACGGTATAGGGAGGGGGAAAAAAAGCGAAACATATTTCATAAAAGAAAAAATGTGTCAACTCTGATAAAAATGAGTAGTATGACAAAATAAGTGATTCTTCATAGGATAGTGAAACCAGAATATCCTATTAATGTTTGAGTATTTTTATATCTGAAAAAATATTCCTAATTTGGACCCTATTTTTTAACTTTAGCCGAAAAGACAGCCTTAATATAACTCTCACTTTAACTCAGTATGGAATGTGAATTGTATATTCACTTGAGCTAGGAATATTATTCGTCAAAGCCTGTCTGAATAGTTGTGACGGTTCTATCCGCGATCCTTCTACTAATAGTCCTTTTGGGGAATTCTCTAGTCTTTTATAATAAAATAATTTTTAAACTCCTCTTCGAAGAAGAAAACGTATTTATGTTAATTAAGACTACTATATATAGTCTAGGTTTTCAGGTTTGGGAGAGAGATAAGATAGACTGCCATCGGAGCAGAGTTTAATCAAGCTGAATGTGAATCGCGGATATTTAATATTTGATCATTGAATTACTTAAGGTGACGAATGATCACTGGAGATTGAATCCAGATTAAATATCTAAGAAGTCACAGAGTTATCGCCTTGAGTAAGTGTGGTTAGTGTAACTGTTTTCACACATCTCGCTTACCTCGTTAATTATCGGCGTAGTTATTAATAGGGTGCATCTCTTAGACTGGATCGATTGAATTTGAGTTGTGACTAATGTTGTGAATAAATTAGATTGTTTTGTTGAAATATGGCTAGTATCCCTTCCAATCCTCCCACACCTTTAGGAGCGCAGGCAAGAACATTACACAGTTGTCACATGTGAAAGCATAAATTTGGATTTTGCTTTCATACCCGTGTTTTATGCAGATTCTCTGTTTGTAAGCTGCAATAGCGCCTTAAATACCCTTATCAGCGATTTTTTTAACTAATCACCCCCTCCCCAAGGAATTTTACTTTCCATGTCGTTACTAGTCTCCATACCAAGTTGGGTGTCATTGCGGTAGTTGAATCGAGCTACAAGTGGTTCTGAATAGAGTCAGTTTTTTAAAAAAATCCTCTTTAACTTGAAAAACTATTATATAGCTGATTCTCATGCGTATTTCATGCAACTTGGTTAATTTCTATAGCGTTGTTTGATACCAGAATCTCTTGAATTATAAAGAAATCATAATGTGTGCAAATAAGCATTATTATATAACTAAAATTGAGATTGGAACATTACCGAGGATGCTACGAGGAGTAAGTAAAAATTAGCAAAATTACAACAGACAGTTTCGAAGCTATCAAAAGTATAAAGATCAGATTGGCTGAATAAAGAACAAGTAATATAAAAAAAATTGTCAATTCCTACTTTGATGGATGAATAGATAGTATTTTATTAACGATTGAAAATTTGAACAAGATATATATGTAATAATCTCAGTAATATAATCCTTTCAAATATCTTTTAATTACCTATGGTCCAACCCTTCAGGACCAAGTTTTAATAATAAGTTAACCAGCCTCCTAACGAGAGTATTTTGAACTACATCTATCCACCCACTCAGAACATATTATTTGAGTTGCCTATATATACACCGAGATTCCTGGAGACCGCTCTCTTCCTCTTCTGTTTTTTGTTTCACCATGTAGCCGGCTGCAGCTTGGTTTGTGCTTTGTGTTTTGTGTATTTTTGTTGTGTGTGTATGTTTCTTTGTGATTCCGTCTATCTGTGTGTCTACATGTTCAGTGTACAATAAACAAGAATAACTAACATTAAGACTGCCTCTTCAAAAATAATGATTATGCAACATCAATCGTCAAGAATAGCAATCATATTAAGAAATACCTTTCAACGGCCATCGTCTATTTCATATATTTATAGGGAGAGAGTGAACTAATAGTAGGAATTGAAAAAGAGCATGATTTGTCTGCATTGTTGTAACAATGAGCACCCGGTTTGGCTTGTTTGGCTGAAAAACCGGTTTTCGACACCAATTTTTTTCATTTTTTTAACAGTTACAACAATGGAGACGAATCTAAGTGGGCGTCGAAAACCGGTATTTAATTTAATTTAATTAATTAACCGGTAATTTATGAATTAAAATTTGAAAAAACTGTATTAACATCCAAATGTCATCCACTGCAAGTTTTAAAAAAATTATTTGAACTTGATTGGATGAATAGAAAGTATTTTATTAACGATTGAAAATTTGAACAAGATTATATAAATATATAGAGAGAGACACAGAGAGAGTGACCTATATATAATAGTAGGAAATGAAAAAGAAGTCAAGAGAAAATTAGAAATATTTTACAAGTATTGTTTACTTCTTTTTTGCTTCTAGATGTAAATACAGTTTTCACTTCATTAGGAATCCATATTAAATAGCACAATGAACTTCAATAAATTCCTCCTCACCGTTGTCTAAACGTTTAATTAAAGCACGTGAGAAGGAGAGAGAAAATGCATTAAAGTCGCAGTTTAAACGTTCTAAGCATAAAATAAACTTCAAATTCTAACTCCAATTCTTCACACTAAAACAAGTTTCATTTAAACATTTTAAATTATTCAAAAACAGTTCTAATTCCGACTACAGGCAACTAATTTATCGCTTAGGAAAAGTATAAATTTTTAAATTGCTAAGCTCCAGAATGAATAAAAAGTATCACTTATTTTGCAACACATCACTAATTGCATCTTCTGCAGATCTGACCTTCAAACCCTCGTTCAATAAACTGTTTAAGTCCTAATTGGATTCATTTAATTGACTGAAAAACACTTTGCATAATGAGACAGGCTGGCTTCTCGCAAAAACAAAGATATAAATACACGTGAGGAGTGGTTCTCGGAATAAGGTATCTGTTTGAAACCTAATTTTAGAAATAAAACTCGATTTTGTTAGGTGATTTATGAACGCTTTTGGTTACAATGTGAAACGATTAAGACTTACAGGAACTTTCTAAATTTAAAACAAAATAAAATAACAGCTCTTCAGTTTTATATTTTAAATAACATGGCAAAAACTAAGAGTAACTTATCTGAAATTATTTCTCTAAATACGGTAGGATAGCGATTCTTTAACTTTCGATCACTCCTTTTACGTAACGATCCCCTGGCATCGCAGATCTCCAAGATTTTGGATCCCCCCTCCCCACCTGACTACTGACTCTTGCCCCTGTGTACTCTTGTTTGAAAATATTACGTTGTAGTAATGGTAATGTGAAAGGCTGAGTGGTTAGTGCCTCACGCTTCCACACCACAGGTCCGAGGTTTATACCCCGAACTGGGCAAAGTTGACTCAGCATTTCATCCCTTCAGTGGATCGATAAAATGAGCACTAAGCTTGCTTGGGAACTCAACATAGGGGATTTCGCGTCAGACTGACCACCTGACCGGAACATCTGCTCATGCACCTCAGGGCCCCCTAAGGCCGCGTATACTGAGGTGGGCATAATAGGCCTTGGCCCTCAGTAATGTAGTTGCAAACAATAAAAAACTGAATTAGTATTCTTCATCGAAATACATGTTTTAGAAGAGTTTTTTCACGGAGGGCAATTCAGTAATATGTTTAGGAAGGCACATCTCAATTTTTCCACGAGACCTTTCAGTCTGTAGGAACCCTTAGTAAGGCGCCGGGGATCCCCACAGTTTAAGAATTGCTGCGATAGGATATGTTTTAACAATACCCCCTTTTTTTTGGAAAATTCAGAACTAAAAATTAAATTTTCATTAAATTCAAACGATGACATTCCATCAAAAAACCAGAAATTCTCAGCAAAACAGTAATAAATTTACAATTCAAGAATAACTACCGTAAAATCCGATGTTATAACGCCCACCTACACTTTCACGCTCCGTTTTTTTAATTTTTAGGTAAATCCGCCGTATAACGCGCACCCCTATTTTACTAACCAACATGAAATGTACATAAACAATGCTCTTGTGTTTTGAAGTGATTTTTTCAAGGAATTATCCCAGGCTTATGAAAAAATAGTATATTGCTAGAACTACAAACCTTTAAGTTCGTTAGGCATGTCATTTCTTTCAACTAAACAGTTTTCTGGCAGATGTAGAGAAGTTTAATTTTACTTGAGCTCAATCTTTTCGTTTGAATTTTAAAGTTATCATTTTTACATCCGACGTATAAAGCGCACCCGTAAATTTCGATCTTATTTTTTGTGTTCAAAGTGAGCGCTATATGCCGGAATTTACGGTATTTTAAAGTAAATTTTTGTGTGTAGCTGAATCTATCGGAATCAAGTACATAATAATCGGTACATATAACAAATAAATCAGCATTTAATAACGCAAAACGTAATATTCAGCGCTAGTTCAAAACAAGAAAATAGACCGACACGAAAACATTTTTCTATACGAACATCAAAACCTTCGTGAAAGAGTCAAATTTTCTTTTCTAACATACAACTTAGAAAAGATAACTAAAGCAAAACTTACGAGAAAATTGAAATTTCCATGCGCAACAACAACATACTGATAACAAAACTTTAAAAAAAAAAATACATTATCAGGAAATAACACGATAACATTTCGAACAAAAATACCTCATCTAAGAATCAAGTCTAGCAGACACTTTCCAGAAATTACACGCAAACTATATGCAAAAACCAAGTACAAAGCGAAACCCAGATACCGGTAAACTAGTAATAAAATTCTCATACAATACATTTTTGAAAGTGAACGGTAAAAACTGCTTTTACATCGTAAGTATTCATATTAGAAAAAAAGATACAGAACTGAAGTACCAGAAACCATTTCCCCTGTATCGCTGCCCTTTGCATTTAAAATGCAGTCGAGTTAGTTTATCAGCGAAAATGTACCTTTGAAAATCCACCCGTGCCTTTAAATGTCACGTAATACAAACAAAGACCTACTTTCCAGAGCTTCGATTGAGTCTTCGGAATGAGATGCAAATTTCCCCGAATTTATAGAAAAGTGGTGCGAGTAATGTTTTAATAAAGTTTTCAGAACCCGCTTTAAAATAGAATATTTTATGTATTTCGGGCTTTACTGCTATTAGATGGATAAAAGAGATGGAATGGAATATCGCTGGACTAATTTTTAGAAATGATATGCGATGCAGTGTTTCGCATATGTCTTTCTAATGCTGTAGGCCTAAGTACTTTCTACTTTGAAATGGATTCTAAGAGAATTATATAAAAATGTAACCCATTTGAAAACTAATACTTACATTAAAGAAACGCCCGCAGATAAAAATAATTATTTCAAGTATCATGTGCAGTATTACATTGCTGGTTATAAAAATGCAACACAATGAGAGGAACATCTAAACTGCATGCTCTTTACACCAGGTGTATAATACCGCAATAAGATATGCAAATGGTTAGCAATAGGCAGTGGCGTAAGGAAGAATATTAGGGTCCCTTGCGAAGTCAGGATTTGGGCCCCAGCCGGATATCACAAAGGATTGCAAAACCATTACACAACATAGACTTTGGGCCCCTCTAGAACCCTCGTTCCCCCAAAATGCGGGGTACGCCACAAGCATTAGGTATCTATACAGCCACCAAAACCGATACAGAGAGAGAATAGAATGCCGTTTTGAACCGTACTGGAACTGATTTTTCGTGCTTTTGTTAACAGCTTCAGTATACTCCGAAGAAGACGAAAGGATATCTCATTTGGATTATTCAAACATGTGTCTCAGTTAAGAGAAGAAATTGATGAAAACAGTTGTGATATCGGTCGGTTCCTGCTCGACTCTGAACACTCTTGCCTACCTATAAACCCGGCTAGGTGTGTGGGAGAAACTGAATGATCCCCCCCACAGACACGATTTCAATCTAATCAATTTATTTCCAAATATCAATCAGACACAATAACAATCTAATAAAAGTAGGTGATTATATAGTAGAGCGCAGAGGCGAGATTCTACAACACGGGGATACTACAACAGACCCTCAACTGAATCTAAGACAGATTAAATACGCTCAAATATAGCTACTTCGCACACTAATAAGCTATCTTCTACTTAAACAAGCTCACAATACCTGTACTTTTTATGCATCGGATCCTACACTGGAAACTTGCAGGTGATCTCTTCGGTTTGATCAATGTCGTTGGATCCACGCTCTGTAATCTTTTTCCTGGACAACTCCAAGACCTCTAACTATAATTCCACTCTCTTCCAATTTTCAACTAACAAATAACTTGCAGACTTTATGTTAACTCCTACTTGCCAACTCCAACGTGCCAACCCACAAACTCGCGAAGACAGAATTTATATAATATACTTCATTTACATAATCACGTTTTCTTACTCGGTTAAAGTTGGTTGAAATAAATATTTTCCTAAAAGAGTCATTAAGGGATTCGTAGAGCCGCGTCCGTCACACAGTGAATGGGAATTATTCTTACAAGACATTGGTGATTGTGCCAAACGTATAACCAAGCATCAATGATCTGGATCTACAATCAAACGAGGAAACGATTAATCAATGGCACCAGAATCGTCACACCACTACACGTGATTGCATACATATTGTGCAAATCGCAGTGATGGATCGTTCTTCCCATGTAACATCATACCAAATACGCTCAAATTAAGCAACAATCAGTCTCAGCGATCGGTTCGATTAACTTTGTTTCAAAACCACAAGCATTTGCGTCAGCATCAGAAAATTGAGTGGCAGACATGGACAGCCAAATGGCACGACATTGTCCAGTCGATGAATCCCACTTCTTCCTCTAACACCACAATGGTCTGATTCGATTCTAGATTGTTCAAGTCTTCCTCCAAGCATCGACATAACTGCCTTCCGTTGATTTTGTGGTTTAACCTGTATCGAATTCCCCTTCCGTAATCCTAGTAAGCAATACCACTAGTATGACTAGTTCGCCCTACATTTCTTGAGGTATGGGGGGGGGGGAGAGAACCTGTTGTCCTCTCTACTTCAGAATTTTTCTGGAGTCTCATTCGAACAGGACAATGCGCGACCACAGAGTGCAAATTTTTTTTTCTTCACCTACTAGACTGTATTGATGCATTTATATCTAAGAGAACACACCTTGCAGATTAGCGGTTCTTAAGCTTTCAATCACCGAACCCATCCCCCCTCCCTTTATGTATCACCTTGACATCGCGGACCCCCCAAGACTTTGAACACTCTCCTCTCTGACTCCCAACACATAACCGAGTGTGATTTAAAAGTTCATCAATAATCCTATAACTACTTCTGCTATTTAAACAAACTTTAACATTTTTTTTTCCTTTAAAAAACAGGTATCTTGTTGAAAATATTATGAAATTCTCATTTCAAATAAACGATGTACTTAACTAAATTAATTAAAATTTTTATTGAAGAGTTCTAGAATGCCACACATTTCAATTTTTCTACGAGGCCTTTCAATGCCAGTAAAAAAGGGAAATGTTAACCTCTTAAATGAGAGGCCTACGCGGCCCCCTAGAAAGACATTAGTGGTCTCCAGGGGTCCACAGATCACAGTTTATGAATCGATGTTGTAGATTATTGGAGAACAACTGACACAGCATACATTATCCACTGTTAAATCATATCAACTTTGGCAATGCATGAAGGCAGTATTTGCTATTCATACGTCATTAAGATATCCAAAGCAACTTTCATTCAATGCCGAGGCGCGCAGCAGTTATTGTCATCTATGACAGCAGTATTCAATACTGATTTCATCGTCTGTCACATCTCTCCGAGGGGATTTTTCAATTAGTTTACTTCTGTACTACGTGTTACATGTCTTATAAATTTGGTTCTGATATTTGTCTTAATGAATGTTGCATTTTGAATGGTCAGCAGTGTATATGAATACAATAGGTGTTTAACTAGTCTATATGGATTTAGATCTTAAATTGAATACACAAATGTCTGATTTATCCAAAATAGAAATGAAACATTTAAATTGCATTCCATATATATGTATTTTTTTTTTATAAAAAAAGGAGGGGTTGTTTTAAATTATGTAAACATTGAATAATTTTTTTAAAAAAATAAACTACACATATTTCACTGATCTCAAATAAATCCTCATATTTCATTTCTTTAAGTGTTATTTCTCAAATTAACACAAATTCATATCGATTTGCATTATCACATTACATTAAGAGATAGATAAAAAATTAAAGCAAGACTGGATAACACAAAAGAGTATAAATCAATTTCACAGAAAATATTTTTACAATGTTATGACAACGTAACCATTGTATCCAAAAGTATTTATTAATGCATGCATTCTTAACAGGAGTGCGTGGAAATATTTTAAAGGGTTCCATCACTTCTAATTAAAAATAGGTTATTTCATCTATTTTCAGCGAGAGAATCCACTAGATATTATATTTCTCTTATAAATATTTGTAACTGCACAGAAAAATTCGTTACACTCAAAGAGTACACAAGTACAACCCTTTCAATATTCTTAACCTACATAAAACAAAAAAAAAGTCAACGCTCGAATATAATCATTAGCAATATGATACTTGAAACTGCTTATGTATTATTGCATGTATTTGCGTATATTATATAATATTCATTTAGGCATTCAGGATACTAAATATTACTTATACATAAATTATGAATAGGATATTAACTACTACTTGCATAGTGGGCCACAAGAAAGTATTTAACTAAATTAGATTACTAATATGTTAGTTAGCTTTCAATGTAACAGGATGGCTTCCATCTAAATTTTATCTTGATTTTAATTATATGATACAAATTTACAAGAGACTATTACTAATTACAAATACTATTTATTGTGACTTATACCATAAATATCTTTTTAACAGGAGAGAAAAATTTATTGAAATAATTTCTCACCAAATGCTATGAATGTAGAATCTGAAAATATACAGATTCAGTGTGTGTGGTGGAGACAAGTACAAACAAAAAATAAAATATACACAACTTTTTTTTATTTCAATTTTTTCTAAGCATGTAAAAATTTTTATCCAAAAATTTAAGAATTCAAAAACTTACGTTGATTTTAGGAAACTTTATTATTCTCAATATTTTACACTCAAACATGTTGGAGTCTTCCAGTTTCATCTTCAGTTTAAAATAGCACAAATTACTTCACATGAAACAAGGAAATAAATCCAAAAAGAAATGCGGCTTCGACTTTAAATGGAAATTTCACATGATCCAGCAGAAATTAATTCTGAGAAACCTTTCAAATCTTATCCAGATAACAAATTTGAGCATTTGCTTATAATCAGATGACTCGGAATTGATCTGCTTAATTGGATTTGAGTCTGATTTAACTCTTTCCATCAAGCTTTAATGCTTCCTGTGGCAGAAAATTTCAACTGCAGCCATTTTCAAATGGCTAAAGAATATTCAACTATATCTTACGGTGGAAGTTTTAGTTTCTCTAACAGCATTACATCACCTTTCTGTGTCTTTGGATTCCATTCAGAAATAAATTGCATTTTTAGTGTATACTAAGGATAAATGTTTTAATATTTATTGGGCCTTGCGTTATAATTATACAAACTCGCACAATGAAACAGAATTCTAAATTCTAAGGCTGATCCAAATATTCAAACACGATTTTCTAAAAAAACGTAACTGCTATAGAATTTGGAGTAAAATTAAAAGTTATGCAAGTTTATAAAAAAAATTGTAAATACAATTAAAACATTTTGGTTTTTTGTGTTCTACATTTACATAACAAACATCGGAATAAAGCAGTTTCACATGAATTTTACTTACATAGGAGCAAGCTTTGAAACACTAACATCATTCACATAAAATAACTTAATTTCTATTAGTGTTCTGTATTCCGAGATCACAGATATAGAAAGGTTTAGCGATGTTTACTCGGATGGTTTATTGAACTATTATGAAATATCATTTTTTTTAATTATTTAAATTCACCTCATCATAATTTTTCTTCCGACAACGAAATTATTGATCTTTCTAGACCGCTATGCTATGAAATTTTATGAAAATAACTTAAAGAACTAAGTTATAAGACCCGTAATTTTATTTCAAATTAAATATTTATACAAATTTCATTAGTGCTATTGCAAACATATTATACATTGTAAAATCCGGCATATAACGCGCACCTATACTTTCAAGCTGCTTTTTTGTGTTAAAAGTGCGCGTTATACCAAGGCTATCTTGAAGACATCAGGCTGTGACAGCCATTATATGACGTCACGAAAGGAGGGAAGACTTTTCTACGCGCACTCGCTTTGTGAGGAATATAAAGCTTAGGACATTTATTTCTTTTCAGATTGAGTGACTTGGAAGCCGAGCAGTTCAGACGTATTTGTCTGAGCTCCCAGAATTTTCTCTACGCATAGGAAGAGAGCACTTAAAGACCCTTACAGTCCTTTTTAGGACTTTTATGGTTAAGGGGGTTGCCTCTAACGATACGATGATGACAGACACGGACTCAGATATGGATGCACAGTCGGTTTATTCTGACATTTCTACGAATTTGAACACATCAAGCACCAACGCACTTCGTCTATTGATGCCGCCACATGTACGCAAGTACTCGGACTGCAAAAAGAGAGCATGGATCATTTCGCAAGTACAAAATCTGGAAAATATGATCATTGGATACGCCAAGTTGGAATCCCTACCCAAATGCCCTGCAAATGATGAATTACTCCTGATTACAACTGATGCAAAGAAAGAAGCCATAAGCAAAAGGCAACTCATGGTAAGTGAACTTGCTATTATTCCACCCTGTATTGACCCTGACTGCCCTGATCATACGGTTCTTAAACCTAAAAACTCGGATCCAGATTTAATAACTAAGCCTCCACAAAAGCGAAAAGGCATAAAGACTGATAAGGATGGCTTTGTCTTTCCTAAAAAAACCGCACGGCCGATCACCCCAACCAAAGAACTTGAACCTATCGAGACTCAAAATAATTTTGATAATCTCGAAAATCAGGACTCACAACCCATTCAATTAACACAAGATACTCCCTCCACTCGCAAGCCTCCCCCCCCCATAATGCTTAAAATTCAAGATAAAATATTTAGAGATCAAATTAATTGTATTAAATCAAAATTTCCTAATGCCAATATTAAAACAGCTGGTGAAAACCTTAGAATTTTCACAGACACCGACGAAAAATACCGTGAACTCCAACATTTACTCGAGCAGGATAAAAATTACCAATTCTACGTAATAACCCCAAAAGAAATTATAGACCCATTAAAATAGTTATTAAAGGCCTTCCTAGATATACTACCCCAGAATTAATAACCCTTGATCTTGAAGAACAAGGTTTCACCATAACCAGTTCACATCAGTTAATTTCCAAACGAACAAAGCTCCCATTACCCTTTTTCATGGTCACCCTCCCCAGAAACGAGGTCAACACCCGAGTCTTTGAACTCACTCATCTTGGCCATGTGCAGATAGTAGTAGAGGGGTACTCTATGAAGGGTACCACTCAATGTTACAGATGTAACAACTTCTATCACACAGCGGCCAATTGCCACATGAAAGTCCGATGTCTAAAGTGCGGAGAGGAACACCCAACGAGAGAATGCAGTATTAAAGAACGTCAAGATAACCCTTACTGCATCTATTGTAAAATTTATGGCCATACGGCCTGTTATACTAAATGCCCCAGCTTCCCCAAACCCAAGAAAGGTGCACCCATTGGCACTAGAAACCATAGAAACTTTACCAGCAAAAATGTTGTAGAGGGTTTTTCCTTCGTTAACATCGCAGCTGGTAAAACTGAAAACAAAACGCATCCCCCCCCCCTAAAAAGAGTAACAATAATAACCAAGAAAGACAAAGCCATCCCCAAAATAAATTATTTAACGATCCTGAATGTAGCGCAAGCGACATCCAGAGTTTTATAGACCTTTTCAAAAATAATTAAAAATATCTAAAACAATTCCCTAATTTATTAAAAAATATCAATAAAATCAAAGAAATCAAAGATCCTAAAACACAGGCTTATCTACTACTAGAAGCCTTCCTAGATGAGTAAATTCTCTCCTTAATACCATGCCAATTTTATTATTTCAATAGTTTAATCACTTTTTCATACGAACCGGGCAGTCATTCATTACCAGCAGTTCACTACCAATAGCAATCCTCGCCACAGTCTCCACGTACTTCACTCCGATTGGCTCTCACTCCACGAAGCACCACCCCAAAACCACGAAAACATCG